>OY757266.1:873099-1473099 GCA_963584085.1 Pyrausta aurata | reverse complement strand
GTGTAATTGTAAAAAAAAACAAATAAGCAATATTTAAATAAACCCACGTCCTAATAAAAACCCTACCGCTGCTTCAGGATGCTACTGTGACTGTGGTCTATTCTAGTGCGGAGAAGAAGTAGCGCAAGAAACTCAGTCACTATTGTCAATACCTCTTTTCAACAAGTTTACAATAGGCCTAATAATTTAGTAAAATGCCGCGCAAATGCGGACCGACCTTAAGTGTGAGAGTATTCACACTTAATTAACAAATAAGTCATCATCAGTTTATTTAAAAATATATATGAATCAAGCCAGACCTATTCTCCCCTAAAAGTCGCCCCGTGTAATGTAACTAAAACAAAATCGGCACTACAGTTGCCCACAGAGTGCTGTAAAAATACCCCTCGGGGGTAGCGAGTACGATAATCCACGAAATAACCTGCCGACAAACCTCTCCCTATGAGACTAAGTTTCAATTAAACCAGCCCCTTGCTGCCCCATTCGTTGCGAGACTTTATCTAAGCGACGATCTGTTTATACGTGACGACACGTACACGATTCGATTCCGATTTTTAGCAAAATACTGAGTTTCCAGCCAGACAAAATAGGCAATCATTGGTGAATTCTTAATTTAGGTAATCATTAGGTAGGACTTCCAATCTCGTCTTGTAAGTTGCAATATTAATCAGTCAGGTATCAAACGAATGCCGGGAGTCGCATAACAATGGAATTTTTATTGTGTCTCGTTTACACATACTTGACGAGTTAAATGTAATTAAATGGCCAGGGAAAAGCTTACGAAACAGATCAAAACTAAGAATAAGTTAACTTAAAAGATAATGAAACAACAAATCTAAAGAGCAATCCTAGGTCATATAAAGTGAAATCTCTCAACAAACAAGCGTAAAACGAAAAATTAAAAAAACGTCTACGTAAAATAAAGAAACAGATAAGTTATTTTTTCGTAAGCTCAGACAAAATAATGATAGTTTGATAAAATTCAAAAGGCTCCAATGTGTCGGTGGCCGAAAGGTACGGGATACGCGTCATTCCTTGTCTGACACAAAATGTACAAGTGCAATTTATATTATAAAGTTTGAACAGTGACAAAACACTATGAAAACAAAAACAAAATCAAAGAATAATTATTGTTTAGTAATTTGAGATACCAAAGAACCCCTCTTATCGTATCGTAAACTGTAAACGTCTTTTCCCGTAAGCCTATTCTATGTAAACGCCTATGTACCCGCCTTAAACTAAATAGATTACAGGATTTATTCCACAACAAGCTATGGCGAGATAAATTTGATGTAGACTGGCTTTTAATGGCGCAGAAAACGACGTTCGGAACAGGTAAGGCGATTAATCTAAGGGTTGACAAAAGAGGCAGGGCTTTTGAAGGAACTGCGGTATTATGGTAGAAAGAGCTATGGTAATTGGTACTGGATCTGGTGGTAAACAATTTGAGGTGATAAAGAGCTATACTGGGGTATGGAAAAGTTATAGAAAATATCCAGGGGAACAGTTAATAACTGAGCTATATGTACGCATGTATGTATTTATAAGAGTAACTACTGAAAATCTTCAGCAAAGGGAAAGATGAGACCTTACAAAGAAAAACATAATAACTATAAAAACCTATATTAATGAAAGAAGTAAAGTAAGTTTAGATGACGCTAAAAATGATTCAAAATGGAATTTAAACGAAAATAATTCTCCACTGAAAACAGTATGGCCTGTTATTGTTACAAAAATATAAAGAAAACGTCGCTCGCTTCAAATTCTAGTACATTTAATATCGAACAGTCACTTCACCTGTCTATTCAATCTTGCGGCATGCCCCAGGGACACATTTTGTCACCCCAACAAATCCCCAAAATATACCCCACGTCAGCGTTCTAGCAATATTCTATCAATCACAAAGCGTCTAGACCAGTGCTTGGGCAGAGCACCCCGTAGGGTTATTAGGTAACTTGAAATCAATTAACAATCAAGGTGTGGTGATTTGATACTCTTTGACCAGGGACGCAGTGTAGGACGTCAACAGACAAGAGTCCATCTTGTCTGTTGACGACCTTGTAAATATCGCAGGATCACACATGTTCAGCAGTGGACATCCTTTGACTGATAATGATGATGATGATGATGATGTGATGTGGTCAGCGACTATAGACAAGTAGTAAAGGCTACATCTAACAAAATTGCTTACCTCCAAATTGTACGTGATATTTCATATATACGTACACATGACATTTCATAAAAGTTTTGGATTGGAGACGCTTCGACCAAAAGCGCATCGTAGGACGCTTACCGACAACATGGATGACCTTGTAAAAATTGCAGGATCACACTGGATGCAGACCACTTGCAACCGGCTGTGAAAAACTTTGGGGGAAGTCTTTGTTTAACAGTGGACGTCCTTTGGCTGATAATGATGATGATGACAGTTCCATGTCTCCTCCATTTGCATATATGATTTCTATAAAAAAGAGGCTTTTCGCTCGCCTTGTCTAATCGTCAAACGTGTTTTGGCAAATTTTGTGATCGCTGTCAATTAGTAGAAAGCACTTACTTCCGAGCAAAGTACTGTAATGACGTCACTAACAATATTGTAATTTTAAAGCAACGGAGTTAGGTTATAGCCCTGGAGGCATTGAAAGCCCTTCAATAGGCCTCTCCTGCAGGATTTTTCCAAATTTTATTCGCCGCGGATCAGGTGTTTGGGGACCCCTGAAACGCTAGATTGAATGTGGCGTGCGGTTTTATTATAAGGAACGATAAAAGAAGTGACTATATTTTTTATTTCACATCCTCATCATCATCATCATCACCCAAGAAACGTCCACTACTGAACATAGGCCTCCCCCCCGGTTTTCCACATCAACCGATCACAAGTGGTCTGGATCCAGTGCGATATTTTTTACTAGTTATATTTCGTTCGAATTTCATATCGTGTTTAAATCGTATCTCGGTTCTTTATCATTGGTCCCCATCGCTCGTTCTCGGTAAGCCCTTTTAATAGGATTTTGATATTGTGCCACTGCACACTGAAGTTCAGCTTCAATTATATTCTACTCTTTGAAGGGGACTTTCAGGGGATTTCTGACCAGACTTTAATATGACGCTCTTTCGGCTTCAGAAGATTGCTGGCTTAGCGGTATATTGTAGAAATATTGAGGTATAGTCGTTGTGATAGCGCATGTTTGTAACTGATAACAATAAAAACTAAGATTTTGTGCTCATCATACAAGGAGTAATTTTATGAGTCGACAAGTAATTTTTACTCATACCTACGTGTTATGATGACTAACCTTAAGAAATTATTAGACAACAATAATATAAATATGTGTAGCGATTTATTATAGTATTTTTGTATATGTTACGGCGGTAACTATGCATAGTTTTCGCAGGTTAGAAACAGGTGTAGCCATTTACACTTGGTTGAATCTAGTAATAGTCAATTATTTTTATAGGTAAAACTAGGTCTAACCAGTGTCATTCCGACTTTATTAAAAAAGTATATTTCTAAATTGTATATTAAACTCCAACAAAATGACGCATTTATGGATGAAATAATATATAGTAATGTACCTATTTTTAGTAAGACTGTGATATTTTCATCACAAATCCCCTTACGCATGTAGTACATAAATCGTGTAATTCCCACCAGGGGAGTCCGAATGCGTCCTATCTACAGTTTGACAGTTCAAATCGCTGTTGTCCCGAATTTGGTACAATTTGTGGCACCCATTACGACTTTGGAGTTTCGGCATTGCCTTACGTAATGGTCATTAATTCATTATTCTTTGGTTTAATTTAATTAGACAGCAAGACACAATCTTATTGGGCCTTTAGTTATAAATTGTAGGAATGACAAATGGTTTAAATGTCACTGTTTATTTAATACTGGACACCAATCACATACATTGCTCTGATCCCAAAGTAAGTAGCTAATGCACTTGTGTTATGGAAATCAGACACAACGGTGGTACCACAACACCCAGACCCGGGACAATATAGAAAATTATGACTTCTACATTGACCCGACCGGGAATTGAACCCGGGACCTCGGAGCAGCGACGCCTCCAAACCCAGCGTGCTTAGCCACTACACCACGACGGTCGTCAAAATTGTTTATGTTGTTGCTGCTACCCAACACCAGGGCAACGCTTATTTAAAGATGGCGGCTTACTCGCGTGAGCTCAGGATTGTTACTGAATATTGAGGATTACTTGAATTCAGTGACTGAATTCAAGTTTATTTATTTATTTAGTATGGGTTTGCTCTTGACTCCATACCAAGCCAAGTGCGACTAAGACGGTGTCGAAGAAGGAACGAGCTCACCCAGAAGAAGCCTGTTCACTCTAACTTTGAATCGATTCCGATTATAGTCACTAGGAAACACCGACGCGGGCAGCGAGTTCCACTCTTTTGCCGTGCGCATTATAAATGTTGATGAGAAGCGCTTAGTTCTAAACAGCGGGATATCGACAAAGTAAGGATGGTATTATGCGGTATGCCTTGAAGAACTGGTGATGGAAGAAGGGGGCTGGTGGGATAAGCTCATGGAGCTCCTACGCACACTCTCCGAAGTAAAGCCTATAAAAAACTGTCAACCTGGCAACCTTGCGGCGATGGGCCAAGCTATGGAGCTTAGCATCTACCAGTTTATCGTCACCTATTATTCTCTCGGCTCTGCGCTCCACTGAGTCTAGTGCTTCAAGTTGGTTCTTGGCTGATCCATCCCAGAGGTGACTGCAATACTCCATGCAGGACCGGACTTGTGCTTTGTAAAGGGTCAAAAGCTGTAGTCCGGCTAAAGCAGTTATCCTGTATCTGTGTGATCGGGGACTGCTTATTCAAAATATTCACAGCTAACCACCATATCTGATGGCCTGTGACCCCGCTAGTAGCTTACAGATTAGCCCTAGTCAAAGGATACATAGGTTAATTATTATAGAAATTGATTTACCCCATTTAAGGCCTGTTTCACAATCGCTAAGTAGTTTTATTACGTCATACTTACTTTTATACTGTGAAATAAGTCCTTAGACTTTTTTAAAACACTCCTAATTAATTTCAAGGTTTGATAATTGTTCATGCCTAAAATAGGTACCTACTTGAGATGGAAAAGAATGGCGACCCTAGGCTAGTTTATAGCTCCGTCTTAATTATTCAGCATTTAAATTTGTTAATAATTTAATTTGTTCGAAACGAACTGATATTCAGAGAATCGAACAAGGGTCTGTGAGCAAGATGGATGTCTTATTGCTAACAATAAATATGGGCAACAGTTGAAGAATTTATGAAGATTTATATTTCATGAACCCAATTTCAAAAGACAAGGATGCCCTATTCAGAGTATTATTTGGATTATTCATAGCTTTGGTATATTTTTTTTTGCCATAATCCATAAAAATTTTTGGAAATTTTGTGTAGGTACAATGCCTGCCTAAACTATGGACTATTTATGTAAGCAGGAAATAAAACATATTTAGGCTGCCACGTGTAAAAAACTTTAGAATATAATATTCCTATATCAGCGAGGAACATATTTTTAGGTTACACTCTTTTATAATGCGAAGCGAATCGACAACAAACGCGTCTAACAACATGCTGTACGTTTTTTGCCAGGGTTGAATTTAGGGTGGGACCATAGGGCCCATCGTACTTACAAATGACTTACGCAAATTAATAATTATAATTATTTTCGGCAGCAAATTATGTTGTAGTTAAAATTATTCTCATGTGTGAAGAGTTAATGAAAACGTTGATAACTGAGAGAAAGAAGGCACGTCTTTGTTATACTATGTCAATAAAATACCACCATCCCTTGAGGAAAATACTTTATGTACATGTAGTTATACCGGCTACCAGATTGGAGGATTACGCCGGATTTATTTAGGAATATAATGAAAATGTATCCCGTAAGGTTGTCACAGATTCCCTCAGACCGTTATTTTCTATGCGGTTTGTTAACTTAGAGTTGCTCTTAAAAATTTGCATTAGGATTACTTTCATATATATTTGTTTATTATAGGTGTTCAATATTTATTTATTATTATTATATCCGATTGGGATCAAATCCTTATGCTCGTATTTTTCAAAGTTTAAATACAGAAGAGAACAAAAGCCCTTTTAGGGCCCCATGGGCTCTATTGCCCCACCTGTGAGTCCGGATCTGTACACGATATTCGCCCAGAGTGATAAGTGCGACACGTTGCCAAATTGGATTTCACAGAAATACATTTTCACAGCGTTTAAGCAAAATTTCCTGCTCTTTCCAAGGATATTTTTTGTATAACTCGCTAAGAATAAGGTGCTAAATATTCGTGTTTTTCGTAGAAAATTTCGAGGTGTCTGTTTACCTCACCTTAGAATTTCTTTGGAGCTGAAATGTTTGAATACTTTTTTTTCGTGCGACATTATATTTTTCTACAATCACAAGCCTTAACAAAATAACGATTTTTGTACCAGATTACCTTAAGTATTAAAATTCAAGTTTCTTCTTATTACATTCTGCGAATCGGTTATAACTTCCACCGATTAGCCAAAACAGCAAACGTTTACAATTTATTAATTTTCTTTAACAAATGAAAATTCCTGAAGAATATCTCAGCTGTAAGGAATCCCCTTCAATCCTTCTGAGCGAACAAATTCTGATTTTCTAATAAACCGGTAACCTACCAATGCCTTAATTGAAATCAATCTTCGTCCCCGATAGAAGTTTCGAAAACGTCAATACTTCTTTAATTAAAAAGTTTCCCAAGTATCCAACGGACTTAATGAAAATTCGATTTAATTAGAAAATGTTTTAAATAACTCAAAGTCATCTTTAAATGAATGTTTGGTAAATTGTACGCTTTGGATCGGTGTAGCGTTTAATTATGTTAAAAGTTTTTAGAGATGTGATAAAATAATCTAAAATTTAAAACATTGGATGATAAGAGATGGCTTTTAGGGCAGAAAAATTCTAGATTACGTAGTGTAGGACATCCACCGACAAGATGGTTACACGACCTTGTTATCGTAGGATCACACTGACCGCTTGCCAGATGGTAAACATAATTTTATTAAAAGCTTTGCTTTAAAACAATAGTCTTACATACAGTTAATCTATCGACAACGTTGGTGCTCCGAGTTCATGACAGTTAAAAAAGCAAAGTAAGGCCCAGTTGCGTTATCTATAGTAAACTTAAAAATTCTTAATCAACGGTCATTAAAATAGCCATCGCGACAATTGGTAAAGGTATTTTTACTTTAAAACACGCACAATTGTAAATATTCAACCGCTGGTAACAACACTTATTGACTCGTCGACGGGTGTAAAGTTTTAAGTCTTCTTTATTTGATAAAGAAGAACTTTAAAAAAAAAATAAGTTCTGAAACTACAGTTGATTTCCAACGCGCCACGCTTACCTAACCGTATTCAAAGCAAAGAAGCTATTCAAATCGCACAATCACACAACACATCCCACTTTAAGGTGCACCGTTAAAAACCGCCAAGTCACAGTGACTGAGTCAGCGCGCGAGCGAACGAGCGCAATCGCGAATGAACGCTCGATCGAGCGGAGACGAGCGACAAAGCGAAGCGAGACAAAAGTTACCATAGATTAGGTGTACTGGATGAGTCATAAGATCAAGAATGAAACCAAAAAGATAAACAGATACACCCTGTAAGGGTCGCTTTTTTATACCAACTGTGTATTTTTAATTAAATTTATAATGTAACAAAACTTTTTACATACTTTAATTCTTGTAATTACATGTTTTTTACATATCACTTCTATTCTACACTTCATGTCGTAACAATCCAGCTATTTCCTATAGGGCTTATAAAATAAATATAGCCCTCACGGATATGAAGTATGCAGAGTCATTGACCGCTTTCAACCAATCCCTCTGTGACAATCAATCGAGTCCTTGTCTGACACAGCTGCTTTTTACAAGTGCAATATATTTTTATTTTTGTATCTTAAAGACAAAACACTGTAAAAACAATAATAAAATTATAAGCTGGCTTCGTTCATCTAAAACGATTGTTAAATATTTGTAAAAATATATCCTTCGGATGTCTTCGGAAGCCTACGCGTTAAAAGAAAACCCTTGCAAAATTCAACAGGTTTGCCGAGTCGATGGCCGAGTGTATAGGCGCTCGGATAGCGAAAGACACAGGGTTCGATTCCTTGTCTGATACGGTTGCTTTTTACAAGTGCAATTTATAAATGTCATCATCATCATTATCAGTCAAAGGACGTCCACTGCTGAACATAGGCCTCCACACGGCTTTCCACAACGACAGGTTGAGAGCGGTCTGCATCCAGTGCGATCCTTTGATCTTTACAAGGTCGTCTGTCCATCTTGTCGGTGGACGTCCTACGCTGCGCTTTTGGTCGAATGGTCTCCAATCTAGAACTTTATAAATGTATGTATATTTATTTATAAATGTAACATACTTTAATGAAATAACTTATTTTAAATCCTTTTCTCGCTGCCACTTCCATTGGATCAACAAAAGCAATGTCTTAAGGGCGAATCGGAAATCACTTATTCGTCGTTGGTGGCGTCAAGTGCCTACATCGGGAAGCATGGGTACGGTGGAAACTCGTGTCATGATACGATGGTTTTAAACCTCTTTGTGGCTTGAATGTAAAAGGTAATGCACAACCATAGTGAATGATGTGTGTGCCCTTCGAGAGCCCGGTTTGTCCGGTTTTAGGATATGGAAATTATTGATTTTTCAGGAAGCTTTTGAATGGTGAATATCATGGTTCAAATATTCAAATATTCGATTGTCCGGATTTATCGGCGGAATGTATGGTTGCCTTGAATTAAATTAGGTGGATAAAATTTTTTTCACACCTATTTATGATGATGGCCTAATTGCAAGTTTTTAACTCCAACCGGAACTTTGTCAAAAATCGAAAAATCCGCAAGCAAAAGAATACAGTAGTGACAGCTCGGTTGTACGAAAATAAGTTATTTTAGTGTTATTTTTTTTATTTAGGCGTGAATTTTAACGAAACTTGCGGTTAATTATACTAAACCAGCGGTTTAATCACAAAAACGTACAGCATTCTATTGACCAAATCCATCTACAGGCATTTGTTTAAACGGATTTCGCTCAAAAACGCCACGCTCCAGAAACATTCGCTGAATCCTCATGTGCGTTTAAAATTATCCAAATGTGATTACTCACAAATCCCTTTTTAAATCTGAACACTGGTTACACATTTGTACTTTATCTGATCAAAGCTAAGGGACAGATGGGTTTTCACACTTCGTTTGCTTACCGCAAGCTTAGTTAATTCTGTCCAAGAGTAAGCTTAATACATAAATTCCGAATCTTGAATGTTTTTTGGTTACATTTTTATTAGTTTAGAAGTAACTACTATAGATTTTTTAAAAGTGTAGATATTCGGTTTCCCATAGTAGATACTTTTTAGATAAAAAGAAAGAAGGGAAAATAAATAAATAAATATATCTACCGTCAACCATAGATCTATAAAAAGAAAACTCAGGTGGCGCAAAGGAAGTGATAAAGGAACAAAAGAAAAAACAGTTTTTATTTTATTTTTATTTCTGTAGGAAACGTTTTTTTTACAAAATAATCTGATTTTACATTAAAAAGGGTCAAATTATTATACATTATTGTGTGTTACTTTTATTTTCTTTATGGTTGTACGAAACTTTGTATAACATTGTATCTATACGCAGTAAATATCATTTCATTTCATATCAAAGTTTATTTTCAGCCCACAATTGCTACAGAGTAATCCTCCTAAATTCCTACAAAGCGGTCGGTTAAAAAGGACTGTCTCTAATTTAGGTGTTTGCCTTCGGAAAACATAAAATTAGAGAACCATAATTCCAGATGATTAAATTTAATTAATTAACTTTTAACATTTAAATAATGTTGACTTAAGGTTTTGATCCAAGAGTGTTTAATTAAGCCTTTGGTTTGATTAGGAATATTATGGTTAATGTGAGAGTTCTTCTTCTTCGAGTCGACTGGTAACAAATCATATTATTTTCGCCCAGTGTTGTGCAACGTTGATTGCGTTGGCGTTTGCCTGCTGCATGCAATGTGAGAGTTAAAAACCATTTTCGAAACTTGAAATAAAGTTAATAATTGGGATAAAATAATAAATTCAACCTCTATTTATAAGAGAGGAACACACTTTTTAAATGTATTTAAATTATCACTTTTAGATTGTAAGGCCGCGGCCCTATCTCTACGGCGCGGCGCCGCGCCGCGCTACGGCACGTTTTTTCGCCGTGGATATCTACGGCGCCGCGCCGCGCTACGGCACGATTTTTCGCCGTGGAAATCTACGGCGCGGCGCCGCGCTACGGCACGAATTCGCGCCGTAGCACGGTACGGCGCCGCGCCGTAGAGATTGGGCCGCGGCCAAACCCTTACTATAGTTTTGCCACTCACAGACTGATTTTATGACGTTTTCAATTTTGAAAAAAACCTAAAGGAAAAATAACAGTCAGGAAGATTTTCATTCTTTCCATATATTCGGTGACAAAATAGCATTCTCTCACTAGCAAAATTATTGTGATGTAGCTAACTGCAACTCATTTTTTCGCCTAAAACAACGCATAAAAGTTACCAAGTTTCCAGAACACCCCTCTTAACGAACACCAAAAGAAAAACGCGGCATTCAATACAACCAATTCAATAGATTTGATTTGGTTAAGCACCAAAAGAGTCGGTAGCCTGCTAAGAACCGAATCAACCCTCGTTATCTTCACCTTTATTAAGAAATCCCAGGCTCCGATTGCAAATAGGCAATAACAGATGCAAATGGCGTCACAATGCAATAATCTATCTGGGCGGGCGGAGGCTGTGGTGTACGCACTAGGCGTAGAAAACGCAGAAGGCGGAATTCACTTTTAAACTCGCACGTATTGGAAGACCAAAGACGCATTTGGATATTATGACAAAAAGGTAGGTTATATTTAATATATTAAAAAAACATTTATTAATTTGAAAAAATCATAGGGGAGAGCAGGCGAGATTGCGCATTATTGCATTGTAACTTTTTTCTTTTTAGAACCGACATGACAATGTTACTTTTGTATCTTATATCTAAAATCATACCAGATATCAGGGTGCGTATTGCGATTCAACTTTGACAGTTTAGCAGCTCTGCTTTACTGAGAAATTAGCAATTCATATTGCAATTTCGCATATTGGTAATATTATTATAATATAACAACATTAATAATAAAATTCATACCATTTATTACACGCGGTAATACACGAACTAAAATATACCGGTAAGACGAGTAGGCAAGCTGACGAATGGCTACATTTTATAAGTGCGTAACAAAGATCTTTATTTGCGTTTCCTTAGCACAGTGCGTACAAAAAGTGTCATTTCTAATTGGATGGAACGCATATTTGCATATAGATTGCACCGGGCCCTTGTGGTGACAAGCCAGATCTCCATTCTTCCTCGAGGGTCCGCGTCATTTTAATAACTTGTTTGCGTCTCGGGATTCTATTTAGCACCCTAATACGCATGTTTGCATGTCATTTTCTGTGATTTACGAGGACTCAGTGTGAACGCACTAAACGCGTTAAGGATTGTACGGGTGCTGAATTTCGGATGATCAAAGTCCTACATCGTAACGTCTGGTGTTGCATTATGATTGCTATTAAATTAAATTAATTTAAAAGGTTTTGTCATATTAATTATGCCTTAATACAAAAATATATTTAAGCATCAAATATAGATCTACTGCCTTACCAGAAATAAATACACAAGGTTTGGACCACAGTTTGAATATAATGTGGCTAGTTTAAAATCAACGTCAATTCAGTCAAATGACCCAAGGGACCCAATATATATACACATATATATAGGGTGTATTTCACTTGAACCGCTTAACACTTACAGTAGTTCAAACCTTGTTTATTTGTAATTTTCCGATCAGTTAAAGATCATGTCTGGCACCCCAATGTAGTACTCAAAATTATAGCAATAAGAACTTAGTATATATACTAAAATTATTGCATTTTCATCATACCGAATTAGGGCGGTACCTTACCAATTTAATGGAAATACCTGTAAGGATTTAATGGTAGTGTAAATTTAAGATAAGGACAAATTATTAACCAGGAAACGAATCAACTTCACTTAGAACTGAACGTTATTCACATAAAACTTCACCTCCAATTAGTTGATGCCAAAACTAATATTAGTTGGGAAAAAATCTCAACGCTCTGAAACCTCTGAAGTTTCCAAGAGTTGCCGAGACTCGCCTCCTTTGATAGTCTGCAACTATTGGTTGTGGTGAGACTCATGATATTATGAGCTGGCGCAAGTGATAAGAGTCTTCTTTGAAATATAATTTTATAAAATTATTTACTTTAAATTTCCGCTATGCGACGCCGGCTCAGACAACACAAACCGTCACTGCGTTGAGTATTAGTTTAGGCAAATGCAGGATGCACCACCCGCCCGCCCTCAATACAATAATTACCTCACACCAACATGCAAAAAATGATTCTTTGCACGTTGATGTTGGGTAATTATAATTGCATTAGCTGTGCCGCATGCGTATTGAGGGCGGGCGGGTGGTGCATCCTGCATTTGTTAATCTATACTAATATGATAAAGCTGAAGAGTTTGTTTGTTTGAACGCGCTAATCTCCGAAACTACTGGTTCGATTTGAATAATTCTTTTTGTGTTGGATAGTCCAGTTATCGAGAAAGGCTATAGGCTATATAACATCACGCTACGACCAATAGGAGCAAAGATATGGTGGTAAATGTGTAAAAAACGGGAGAAAAAAGTCACTATTCCACGCGGACGAAGTCGCTGGCAAAAGCTAGTTAATTATATAAAGTTTTCTTTTAAATCAAATACCACCTAAAAATATATATTAAATGTTGTCAAGCCGAGATCGTACGGCTTTCAGTGACAAATGATTATGAGATATCATGAAGAGCCGAGCTTCTAACCCTACATGCTCTGACTTAACTCACAAACCTACATCAAAATCTTCACAAACTCTACACCTTAAGTCATGTGGCCTGCTCATTTTGGTATTTAGATAAAATGAGAGGGTATCGCATCAACCGTTTTGGAGAATGCTTTACGCATATGCTGTATCGTGAAAAACTTTAGCCATGTTTTTTTTTATGACTGAGTTTCGCAGTCATCAAAATGCGTTTGCTATAACAAGTTTTATTGGATGCGTTGTATGAGCCCGTCACAATATGTCACAGTATTCTGTATAGTAAAATTAGTACTTACTAGCGACTGCATGCGCTTTGAGTTCGCTCTCCTTCCCTCCCGTCTCAGCTTGAAGTTTTATAGCCAAAAGCCTACCAATATATTGTTTTAAACTTTCATGGTCACTAACATTAGAATAGTTAGATACGAATAAACGACTTCGAAGGAGGGTAGACCGATATGTCTGCCAATAACAACCCACTCGCAAGTTCTCTTCAGTTACTCCGTGATCATGGCGCTTGCAACAGTGCCGAAATATCGGAAGCTCATAAATAATAAAATAAGGTACATTGTAGCAATCCCGTATCTAAATATTCTAAAAGCCTACCAAGTTATATATAAGTTTCAAACAGTTAGCGAGTTCAAACAAACAAACTTTTTAGCTTTATAATATTATAAAGTAGAGATGGGCCGAGTACTCGGTTAATACTCGGTACTCGGCGTACTCGGCAGGTTTTTTGATACTCGTACTCGGCCGAGTAACTCGGTTTTAATGCTTAGTATACTCGGTTTAAGTAAAGCAATATATTTAGGTAGATATCATCTAAACAAGTGGGAAAATCTTTCACAATAATGATAATGAATTAGTAGAGACAAAATGAGGAAAACGTTAATAAAAATAATAATATGTGAAAATTTATATTGATGCAAAGCTCTTAGCACTTTCTAGTAACAGACAATTCCTTTTTTCTTCGTAGACTTTACCAGCCTCCGAAAATAATCAGTTGCTGTGAATGGTGCTTGCAAGTGCTCATAGAAACACTCTTGCTAAGCGTGCCAGTTCTGAATACCTTGTTTGGGCCCTGCCCACCACTCGAAAGGAATCTTGTTATGTTATTATCATGCTGTGGATTATAATACAAAAAAAGTGATGGGGCTTTTAGGATCATCGCGCTCTAGTGGCTTGATGAAAGCTTATTCTGCGCGAACTTGGTTTGTACTTGTTTACACACCCGAAACAGGAATTTGATTGAACCGAGTTACTCGGCCGAGTATTCGGTTGGAAAAAAAATGAACCGAGTAATACTCGGTACTCGGTACTCGGCAAAAGTGCTACTCGGCGCATCTCTATTATAAAGTAAAGATAGTATCCGTTAACATACTATAATTGTGTGTATGGAAGAGTAAGAGGATCATATTTTTCGTCGACACAGTATTTTTTTTTCTTAGGTGAGCCCTTAAATTGTGTAAGAAATATAGATAACAATATATATACTATATTCTATGTGATGCGCAATAAATAGTTATTTTATAGGATTTTAAACTTTCGTTGACTCGTGACCACGTCAATTGCAATACAGCCGAACAGTGAGTAAAAGCAATTGCGTTTAGACCCATCAAGTCTAATAGTTAAATAGTTATTTTATCTTATCTTATAACTTTTCACTTGCACCACACTTCTTAAACAAGATCAAAGCATGTCGTCCACGACGTCATTAAATGACGAGACATGAACAATATTTTCTTCCACCAACAACACATCCTTATTTCTTCCACATTAAGACATATTTTGGTATGCACCAAGTTATCTGTAAGTTTGTTGTACATTCGTGCGTGATTTCCTATCGGCAAAGCCTACTACTATAATTGTAAGGGATAGTGGGGGAAACGTATTTGATAGAGATGCTTTTTTCATGGAAAGTTGTATGGAAATAGCTCCCGGAAGTCTAAACATTCCCGTGGGTCACAAACAGCAATTTACCTTCTTATTTATAAAATCAGAGATATGGATGTTTAGGCGTTTGTATAAAAAATAAATTTTATTCTATTTTTGATAAAAAGAAAAAGTCAGATTACCATCTTAGATTGATTGTAGGTACTAGAGAATAAGACAGATGTCACTATACAGCGTGTGGCCTGTAATAGGAGCAAACATTTTAATCAATGATTCCACAGAGTATACTTAACTAAGCATTTTAGAGCAGATACATATATTATATACTCAGAGATATATTAATCCAAAGTTTTAATCCCTAGTCAATGTATATCAAAATCGCTAAGTCTTTGTAGTAAATGACAAATGTCAAGTTCTATGACTGGACAAATTTGTTTGCAATACATTGCTGGTTCGATTTATTTTGTTAGAAAATAACAATAAAATTATTTTTCAATTTAAAAAAATTAAAACATTTAATATGGATTACTCGTCACTTAAAGGGCCTACATTTTAATTTTTTGCTCCTATTACAGGTCACACCCTGTATATGTATCTATTTCATCACACCAGACACTTAGAACGATGTATAGGTAAATAGATTAGCATATTCGTATTGCGATTTCGTCCACACAGCAGATTAGCATGGGACAGCACTACACGAGTGACTAAAATATAAATACTTTAAATGTTTTACTAGGTTGCTTCGCAATGCCAATGGGGACAATTCACTAACGGAAACATCACCACTGTGTTCGACGTCGAGCTTGAATTTCAGAATATGGTTATGGTTAAAGATCTTTATTTCTCATAAGAATTACAAATTCACTTACTGAGAAAACACAATTATCAGTTAAAATTAAACACAGATGAGCGTACAACACAATAAAACATGTAAATAGGGTACATTAATATTTTTGACGATCAGCCGACAAACATTAACTTTGCGGGTTCGACTTCGCACTAACATAATACAAGTAGTAGACAAATACATTGATGTAAGCAGGAGCGGGCGAATGGATGCGGCATTGATGAGCGCAGTTACGTATAGATAAGAGATTGGTACGAGTTGAACAGCGAAATTTGTTTACGTGTTTATTTTTTAAATTATGTTTATTTATTTTGAATAATATATTGCTTTAGACGAGTTTTGAACAAATTTATAGTTTTAGCTTCCTTAATATGAATTGGCAACGAATTATATAATTTAACACCCTCATATTCTACAGTTTTTTTTGCCGTTGTTAGTTCTACATTTATAGGTAACTAATAGATTGGCATTTCTTAATTTCATTTTGTGGAAAGATTTTTTCTTAGTTAAATTTAAATTAATATTTATGTCTTTATTTATAATTTTATGTATGAGTATACAAGTAAAATACCTATATGATTGTTTTACATCCAGAATTTTTGTCTCCTTGTAAAGTTTATTTGTATGTGTACGATAATTGTAATTGAATAGTATTTTTATTAATTTGTTTTGAGCTTTTTGAATTATGTCTAGATTTTTTTTAGCGGCTGAGCCCCATATTTCGATAAGATATTCCAAGTGTGGTTTAACCAGTGAGTTATAAATAAGATGACGTATATTTCTAGGAAGACACTTTGTGATACCGTGCAACATTCCTGTAAGCGACGCTAATTTTAGTTTAATTTTATCCAAGTGAGGCCTCCATTTAAGATGGCGGTCTAAAATAATGCCTAAATATTTTTCTTTCGATTTTTGGTTAATTGTTTGCTCATTTATTTGTAACTGGATTTGGTCATTAATTTGTTTATTTATTGCGGAGAAGATTACATAGTTTGTTTTAGCTGCGTTAATTGTGAGTAAGTTATAGCGGAACCATTCGCTTAGTTTGTTTAGGTCGCTTTGAACAACTGGCACCAAATTCTCGGTGGACTGGCCAAAGTAGAATATTGAAGTATCATCTGCGTATAGTGTAAGTTCACCTACAAGGCCTATTTGTTGAATGTCATTGATGTAAATGAGAAACAAAAGTGGTCCCAAAATAGATCCTTGCGGAACTCCGCATGTGATGGGCTGAAGGCTACTTTGGTCATCACCAATTTTAACAAGCTGTTTTCGATCCAATAGGTACGACTCTAAAATTTTTAATGCAGAACCACGAACTCCAATATTTACTAACTTTTTTGCGAGAATCTGGTGACTCACCGTGTCAAACGCCTTTTTTAAGTCAATGAAGATACCCAATGCTATTTCTTTTTGGTCTATTTTGTTTTTAATTCTCGTGACGAGATCTGTAGTAGCTGCAAGAGTGTTTGATTTACGTCGGAATCCATATTGGTTTTTAAATAAGATGTTGTTGTCATTCAGGTACGTTTCCAAACGAGCATGTAGAACGCGTTCAAAAACTTTTGAGAGGACAGGGAGCACAGATATCGGACGATAATTACTAGGATCGAATTTAGAACTGGATTTATGAATTGGAGTTACTCTAGCTCTTTTTAGATTTTCCGGAAATATACCCTGCTTGAGACACTCGTTTATACTTAGAGCTAGGTCATTTGCTAAAAACTTTTTTATGCACTTTATTGCTTTAGTATTAACGCCATCAATGCCACAACTAGTGTTCGGATCTAAACTATCAATGATTTTGCTGATCTCATCGGAGTTTGTTGGCGGAAATTCGTCGAGTGTTGAGGTGTTGATTGAAGGTTGTAGATATGGGTTGTTGTTGTGGTATTTTAGTGGGATCTCACTGGCCAATGAAATTCCAATTGAAGAAAAGTAACTATTAAAGGTCTCACAAATATCTTTGGCATCAGTTATGGTTCTCGAATCCACAATAAGCTTATCCGGGTGCAGTGTGCTTCTTTCCTTGTTCAGAGTTAGGTCGGCAATGAGATTCCACATTTTTTTCGGCTTCTTGGAGGTTTCTTGAAAGCATTTTTTATAATAGTTTGCTTTTGTTTCTTGAATAGTCTTAGCCATATTTGTTTTCGCTTCAATGTAAATTCTTTCTTTGTATTTGTTCGATTTGTCTTTTTTAAAGTTTTGCCAAAGTTCATTTCTTCTGTTCAAGCCGAAAATTATGTCTTTGTTAATCCAATCGTCTTTAGGTTTGTTCAATATTTTAGTCTTTGTAATTTTGCTTTTATTTATACAGTTCATCAATTTTTCTTCAAGTGCTTCGTAATGTATATGGTTGTTTGTATATTCGGTGTCTTCGTAGGTCTTGTATAATATTTCATAGTTTATTTTAGTGTATTTAATTTTAGTTGGTAAAGAATGATGGTAATTTTGTATTTCGAAGTAAATGTGTTTGTGGTCCGACATTGCCGATTCTATCACCGCTAAATGAAAGTCGTGGTTTTTCAGATTGGTTGAGATATGATCTATGACGCTTTTGGTACTTGAGGTTTCACGGGTGCAGAAAGTTTGGGTAACTTTATTTAGCAGTTGGAAGCCATTTACTTTATTGGTATGCTTATACAGACAAACATCAGGATCTGGTTTTAATAAGTCAAAATTAAAATCGCCAAAAATTACGGCTCTTTTCATTTTTGATAATTGACTAGAGTATGTTTCCAGGAACTTTTTCGTACTTGTCCGCCCAGGCTTATAGATTGCAGCGATGTTCAGGGAGAACTTTGACACGTGGACCCAAAGATAATGATTGTCGTCTTCAAAGAGTTCTTCGATCATGTGATGTTTCAAATCATTGTGGACAAAAATCGATACCCCGCCGCCTTTGCTGGTTTTTCTGTAGTTGTAGTAGTGCGTATAGCACGGGATTTGTATCCTTTGAGCTTGATTCTCGTATTTGATCCAAGTTTCAGTAATGACAATGATATGAATTTTTTTTGAGGTATTTTTGATGATACACTTTAATTCATCTAATTTTCCTGGTTTGACAATACTGCAGGCGTTTAGGTAAAAACATCTAAGAGATTTTTTTGACATAGTTAAATCGGAGTATTCTTTAGCAACCTGATAAGTGGTGTTACTTTTGGTACTTAGTGAAATTTTCCTGACTTTGGGATATTCTGAGTATTTCCTTTTTTTTCTTCTAAATTGACTATCTTTGGGATATCTTTTACATACCTTATTTGAAGGTCAGTTTCACCACTGGCAATTCTATTCTTCAATTCTTCTTTAACTTGCTCTAGATACTTCCGTTGATTTATCGTTTGATCTGAGTAAATTTTCACACTCTCTAAGTTTATCTTATTTTTATTTCGTAAAATCAATTTTGCTATGGACTCCGACTGAAAGCATACCTTCAGTGGGCGATTTACACCGGCTTTATACTTTCCAAGGCGAATTATTTTGTCCGGAACTGGGCAGGACGAGTCTATGGCTTTTATGATTTTTAAAGTTTCTTGTTTGTCGTATATTAGCCTCTCTGTGATTGCACTTGATGTTGGTTCAGGGATGCCAACAACAATGATGTTTTTTGCACGTAGATGTCGTTCGCTTATCTCCGTCATAAGTTCCTCGCAGTTCGTTGGGTTATTTTTAGACGCAGTGGAATTTTGAAGTAAGTTGATCTCCGAGTTCAGGGCTTTAATTTGTTTGTCGATGTTACTTGTGGTTGTTTTCAAATTGTCCACATCAGATTTTATATTTTCTTGCTCGTGAATTATATTTTCAATAGTTTTCCCGATATTTCTCATGTCATCCTTGATAATTGCAACATCTTGGCAAAGTCTATTCATGTTCTCTTTTTGTGACTTGCAGCTATCAGTTAAGAGGGTCATCATGTCTGCCATTTGCTTTTTTAGTTCTGATAATTCACTTTTGATTATGGTTGTGTCATCATCATGTTTCCGCTTTTGACGTATGGTTATTTGTGATATGCCTATATCACTTTCATATGATGTGCTCGTATTTGATAGATTTGGTTGCGATCCACCAAGTTTGGTCTCAATGCCGCATCCAGGAGGCGTGCGTGGAGTACTCATTGTAGATCCTTGTACAGCGCACAAACCGGTTCCGCGTGCAGTGTAGTGAGTGCAGAAGCGCGAGCGGCCCGATGAATCACAGCTTAAGCGACGCACAATAAGTTTGTTCGAAATAAGGACTTGTAAATTAATGTGTAAAGCTCGAATTAGGATGGTAGCAATGAGGAATATTTTTAAAAAATTTGACACACGTCCGTTCAGTACGCTCATCCGCACGACTCGAACGCACGAATAGCTTGACAGTTCTAAATGCACTGCTCAATGTTGAGGTTAAAGAAAATTTTAAGTAAGTAATTTGTTGCATAAACAGACCGGTAGATGGCGCTAACGTCAAGCAATGACGTATCCATAAGAGACCAAGAATTTCGCGCGGTCAGACCGACAGCACGGTAGCTCAATTGGAAGAGCAGTTGGCCCGGTTAGCCAGAAAGATGCGTTCGAGTCCCGCCCATGCGCAATTTTTGGTTTCTTATTTCATCTTTTAAGTAAGTAAGTCTTTATTGTGTATATGAACAAATAAGTAGATACATATCTCTTAGATCAAAATATCTTATCGTTCTCGATGACAGCATTGTCATTTGCTTAGTGAATCGACATACTGGACAGTTTAGGTAGACAGTCTTATCTTTATCAACGGTCTGTATGTTTCACTTGAGTGATTCTATCTTGCTTTATCAATCGCCTTTATGTGTGGTTAGAGCCTTCATACTACTCATATAAATAGTGTTATTTTGTACCAGGATGAGCATTTCGTACGTTTCCAAAATAGTAAAACGTCACACCCACTAAGGGTAACAGTGTAAGGGATGATTATTGTGACTAACATGTGTCGGGACCCATTTCATGGTTTGTTTGCTACGTAATGCCACAAGACAGGTAAAAGCAGTAATGATAATGCAACAATTGGTCTACCCAGTGGGTCTACCTACAAGTGAGTAAGAGTTAGAGCAAAACACATGCAGTATCAGCGCCAGTGTTTCATAACGATTGACCATAAAAAAATCAGTCAGAGTAGTTGGGAACTTGATAATTCAGCATTTAACTATAGTTTGAGGCTCATTTAGCTATCCATAAAGAAAACGTGTTAATTGGTTAAATAGTAAGGATACTTTTAATAAGAGAGTAACAAAACCTCAAGATATATCCTACCTAAGTTATGTAGCTTTATTTACATACAAGTCTACTGAGCGTATCTTATTTAGGTTAATGCTGTAAGGACATTTTAGGATAGGAACTTAGCTTAAAGGACGATTGCGATTTCAGAACGAATCACGTAGGCGTGTAGTGTGTGTACTTTTTTTGATAACTGTAAAATACATTAGACTGTCTTGAATAGAAGGTTATTTCAATAAAATTCATAATAATAAAACTATTTCATAGATAGTTAAGTACTTTACAGTTTCTCTAGCCACTACACCAAACGTGCCATCGAAAAACAGGCTGTACATGTCTCCTAATTTTTGGGGCCCTATTCAGTAGGCAACCGACTTCATAATTCTCCTGCCAATATTTCAGCGGCAAGTGTTTACGAACGACACGTCAACGTGACGGGAGAACTACGTGATCAGCATGCCACCGTGACGAAAGTAAAGTAATTTTGAGTAGGCTCCTTTATTTATGTTTCATTATCTTGGCGTCGGTGGTAAATTATGTCGTCAATTTTTGCCTTGTCTTTTTGGGAGCAAGTAAGTTTAACACGTTCCGGGACACTACTCCAGACACAATAGATGTTTTATTGTTTTCACGCCTGTAGGCGGGCACTGTCCCGGAACGTGTTAATATTGTAATTTTGTGTTGAGCTTGACAAATATTCTGAAAAAAAAGTCTCATTGATATCCTGATCGATTAATTACCGTTAGGTGAGCTTATAGCAGAACAACCCTTTTTAATTTTGTAATAATTCGATAAATACTTATTTACAATCACGTGGTACTAATTTGAGATGCTCGATTCGTTATACGTCAAATCCCAATAACATTATATGGAAGCGATAACCATTGATTAGCTATGTGTCTGGATGCTCGGTGTATTTATTTATTATTTTATATTTATTTATGCACGATACAATGAAATCGTCAACGTATTCGTGTAAGTACCTTTATCTCACCAACTTGCTCAGTTTACGTCAATTTCTTGTGTCACGTACGTGACTGGCATCACGCCATCTCAAGTGATGTCACGTCATTACCACTCCGTAATAAACAGGGCATACTCCGAGTTATGATGAGTTCTGTAAACGGCTGTTTTCGACGCTTAGCACGGTATACATCTAAGTTTTTATCACACTTCCAAATTGTTTCTGGGTGAGGATTTGCGGAGTTGTAACGCGTAAATAACTTTTATTACGTAAAAAATATAATTGACATGGACAAGTGTTACGGAAAATTTTATATACAGGCAATTTCTGTGATTAGTTGCCATCTGTACGAGATCGATATCTTATCAATGATTGGGTACAAAGTCATCATCAAAATAATATGTAGAGTATTACATCCTATGGTGAACGATTTTTTCAAAGAGCAGATACAAAATAGGTTGTATGGAGCTACTGAAAATTTATTCAAAGTTCAATTTTTACATGACCCCATAGAAAATCAAAACTAATATTGAGGTTTTAGTAAATTGCAATGTCCTAAGCATTATATCGTCACCGGATATTAAAGGACTAAAATGATAAGTAAGTCCTTTGTGCCCTACGTTCAAAACAAGTAGAGTACCGTTCTAGTATACAAGTATACTTGCTTCAAAATCAAATAATAACCATGCTGCAAGAAAGTTAACACGTTCTGCTCTGGGACAGAGGACTTACTATCAAATGATATAGACTGAATACGTGAATTAATTCACCATATCCTACTAGTATTATAAATGTCAAAGTTTATGAGGATGGATGGATGTGTGGATGATTGTCACGCAAAAACTACTGAATGCATTTTGATGAATAATGATATAATGTATAATGATTTTAATTAAATCCAAGAAATGTAAATTATTAGCACACAATTTTATTATATCTTCTAAACGCAGCATAGCCTATGTTAGTCGCCAACAGTTGCCGACGTCTGCGCTGAGCTGTGCCTTAATTTGCCTTTAAATAAAACCCCATGAACGTCAAAAGGTTTACTACCTCTGAATTTTTACTCCTCTCAAAAGGTATATTGGATTCGCTTTACTTTGATATTTTGCGTCTGGTCTTTTTGTTTGTGTGCAAACTTTTCATAGTTTTTTTTTTTGCTTGCATCATGGTTTTAGTCGTTTTAGTACGGGGGGGCGTACTGCCATCTTCATGCTTTAATTCGTTCAAGTTCCAGGCATTTCAATTCCCACTCAACTCGATTGGCGTTGCGATGAAAATTCGTGTAGTGTTGTTTCACGTTAATCTGCTGAGTAGATTATACGAATTTTCAATACGAATTTGCTAATCCATTCAAAAGCAGAGCTGCTTAGCTTTCAAAGCAACATCGCAATACGCACCCAGGGCGTGGTTCAATACAGTCGTTCTTAAAAAGGGATGACTTTGATGAAGAACGGATAATGGATAGATATTGACGTGACGATCGTAGGACGTCCACCAAACAGATGGACTACCTTGTTACATCGCAGGATCACACTGGATGCATACCGCTTGCAACCGGGCACAAGAAAACCTTTGGAGGAGACCTTTGCTCAGGAGTGGACGTATCTACTTTGGCTGATAATGATGATGATGATTAATGAATATTTCATTTACTTCGACATTGGTTTTGAAGTTCATATTTAGATCTTTGATGAGTATCTAACCAAAAGAGTGCATTGTAATGTTGTCAGATTTTTCTTTTAACTTTATTTGCCAAACAATAAGTGATGAGCATTTTTTATTATTTTGCCGTCGTTATATTAATATACGGTAAAATATGGGCATAAAATACCAAGACAAATAAGTAGTAACGTTACTTTACAACCCTTGGCCACGACCTGATAATAAAATAATGCTTTGCCCGGGATCCTTGAAATGAGAAATAAAATTTTACAGGATACTTTTGCGTTCAAGAGTTCAAACATGCACTTCTATCGCAATATGTTTAGGGATCATTTAAATATTCTCAAAAAGTTTTCTTATTGCTCATTTTACTTGAAATGGTTTTCTCTAAAGGTTACGGAAAGTGATGATACGCAGTTTTTGGCCTCCGAAACACGTTTGACTTTAAATTGTACTCCTACTTATTAGTATTGCATAATTACATCAAAACCGCAACAATTCTATATCTGTGTGTAGACATAGTAACATTGAAGTATAAAAGAAATCTTAGTCAGACATTTTATTACATCAAAGACGAAGGGTTTTTATATTAGACCGCTCATTTCGCTCAGTTAGCATTTATAAAGGTTTTGGTTTACCAATTTTCTTTTCGTTACATGAGTTAGGTATTAAATGTCGTTGTCAAGGCTTTTGTGACTTTTTGGTTCAGGCTAAATTATGCTTTGAGGTTTTAACAATGTACGTACAATGTCTAATATTGGGCGACTGAGCTTCGCTCGGTATTTTGTTAGAATAGACGACCTTCAGGCGTAGACCGTAGTATGGTATTATGTATTTAACTACTTCTAGCTTAACTAATTAGTATTCCATTCTTCTACCGGCAATCAAACCTCAACTATCTATGTGAGGAAGACAATCAGAAACTAATCGTAATGAAGTGCTAAGCGCAAATTACGCAACCAATAAAACGAGGCAATTAAATTGAGCAAACATTAGGCCGATTCCACACTAACTCAAACAAGGGAGATTTTAGGGCTGTCAAATTTTATTGCCATGAAAAAAATATAAATATATGTCAATAGGTACTAATAAAATAAATAAATAGGTAAGAAAGCAGCTCTGTCTGTATTTGTCATTTTTATTATCAATTTTGATAATGTCACAGAAGGATTCAAAGATTGCCCCTAAGCAAGGAGGTAAACTAGAGTAAGGAAAACCCGACAATTCGTAACAGAAGTTGTAGTAAACCGCTAGTTTTTCGGTGTCTTGTTTTTGTTTCAAAGCACAAGATCATCAAATAGTATGAAAATTATCGGTAAATGTTCAAGAAAATGATAAATATATTGATAACTGGTACGTACCTTATGTGACGCTATGACTGAGGAACGCGATCAACATACCTGTGGAAGAATTATGTTTTATCCGAGCATTGAAAACCGATTAAGTGCGTGTCGGACCCGCGCACTGAGGGTTCCGTGCCACCCTTAACTGAATTCAGGGCCCACTTACTTTCACTTAACGAAAACATCACAATATATTGCGACGCAAAAATAACTTTGTTTTTCATAGTGTTTGTATGAAAGACAAAGTTATATTTGCGGTTGATAAAAATGTGCAATATCTCAAAAACTACTGGTTCATTCTCCTTCAAACCAATTTTCGTTGCAAGTTTTTGTTGAGATCTACATCATATATATTTTTCAAAATTTATTTTTTATAATAATAAATTAATTCATCAAGAAATATTTGGTAAGTTTTGTACTATTTGGTATAATAGTTATCATTTTTTTTACCAAACTAGTTTCATTATCAAGTGACAGCCCTAGCTCTCTATGTTTGGATACTTCAGATAAAGCTGCGAGAACGTTGTTTGCTCAGGCCCTAATGTAATTGTACAGTTGTGAACTTCGCCTAATTGTAGCCCCACTAGCATATTGGCTGATTTTATGTAAACTCTATGTAACTATCTATTTCGGATTAAGATGTAGTTGCCATAGCTCTGCGAATCAGAAAACTCAAGAGGAAAAGGCACATAGTGCTTAGAATTGATGGCCGTTAGGCCAGAAAAGTTCTAGATTGGAGATTCTTTGAACAAAGACGCAGCGTAGGACGTCTACCGACAAGATATACAGATGACCTTGTAAAGATCACAGGGTCACACTGAATGCATATTCTATATAATAAGACTGTAAAAGATCGATTTCTGTACATTGAAGATTTTTATGAAAAATTGTTACAGGGGGTCTTAATTACCGTAATAGAAGCCAAAACAACAATTTTTAAAATTTTTGTCTGTCTGTCTGTCTGTCTGTCTGTTTGTCCGGGCTAATCTCAGAATCTTCTGGACCGATTTTGATGGGGCTTTTTTTATTTGACTCAGCATCACTTGGAGAGTAAACTAGGATAGAAATAATCACGCCAATAGACTTAGGGGGTAGGCAGAAAATATATATATATAAAAGAAAGTCGTGTTTGTTACAACACTTATAACTTGAGAACGGCTGAACCGATTTGGCTGAAAGTTGGTGGGGTGGTAGCTTAGAATCAGGAAAAGCATATAGGATACTTTTTGTCCCGCTAGACGGGGCCGGGGCTGGGGTAGCACGGGACCGGGACGAAACGGTGGGGAGGTAGCTTAGTACCAGGAGAAGGACATAAGATACTGCATATAGGATACTTTTTGTCCCGCTAGACGGGGCCGGGGCTGGGGTAGCACGGGACCGGGACGAAACGGTGGGGAGGTAGCAGGTGTCCTTCTCCTGGTACAAAGTATCCTATGTACCAGGAGAAGGACATAGGATACTTTTTATCCCGTTCGATGGGGCCGGGGCTAAGGCGGGACGGGGCCGAGGCGAAACAATTTAAAATAAATGTGGGTGGAAATGAATCTGTAAAGTGTTTTAATTCAATGTGTAGTGTTTCCTCCATATTGGTTTGTATAAATTAAATGAATATTTGGTACTTTATGGTACTTGCCAAAGTATAACAAAACAGTGCCATGAAAAAATTTATATTTAGATCCATTTTTTCCACACAAAAAAGTAAAATGTTAGTAAAGTAGTAGTTTTTTTTGTGGCAAAGTAGTAGTTAAAAGTAAAGTAACCATATTATCCTATCAAACAAAGGAATTCCTAATCGAAATACAAATTGTGAACGTCCAAATAATCGGTATGGTCATAATAATTGATCACCTTTGATGTACCTACTACTTGCTTCTTATTGTTGTAATAATATGGCCAATTTTAATGATAAGTGAGTACTAAAATGTACTATATAAATACTTTATATCTTGCGTACTTATAAGTACTTATACTTAAGTATCTTATTTGTAAAATCATAAGCCTATAAATTAAAAATTCTATCCAAAGTCACTATTCCACGCGGACGAAGTCGCGGGCACAGCTAGTAGTTATCATATGTATGGTCCTGACAAATGTAGGTATGCGCAACTTAAACTCGTCCCAAATGGGCCCTAGATTTAGGGCGAGTTGTTGACTAATGACATTGTTGGTGACTGTCAAACCTGACTTTTATAGATGGAAACCAATTTTAGGGTCCCGTAGCTAATTGAACGCTGATGACGCGTGACGTGACGCGAGTGACGGGCGTGACGGTTCCGTGTGCGTAGAAAAAAAAGTAATACTCTTTATTTATCATTTTAACTGATAATATTTTAACAGTGTCTTTGTATACATCATAGAAACTGAACACTTTCATAATTTTTTGGAAAATCGAGTTTTCGTTTTTATCATTTTATTTAGCAAGGACAATATCATTTTTTTAAAACAGGACCCTGACAATTTAAAAAGTTATCTATATCATCGGCTTCGCCTCTCTCAATTCAATGCCCAAACCTTCTTTTCCTCTAAGCTTAACCTTAATTAATAAAAAAAATAAAATCTGGAAAAAATAATTACCTAAGTCTCCAATTTTCTCAAAAACTAGCGGATAAAACCCCATAGTGTTTTCTCCAAAAAATGATTAATTTATTGTGCTGAATCAGCCCTTTAAATATTATCACTTAAAACGAGGTGACCTTATATAGGTATTTTAATGTAATCAATTATTTGTTTCAGAAAGCAATGATGCAATTCAGAACACTATTTCTATTATACGAAAGAATTATACGAAGATACGAAAAACAGCTGCCCAAAACCGCAGAGAATTGAAAAAGGGTGCTGCCCTACAGTGGGACACTTGGGGCTTATAAAAGTAATAAATTAATTTTAAGGAACTGAGCGAATTCAATTGAATCAAGAATTACAATAATTAATACCTTCTTATTCACGAATTGTCGAAGTTGGTAAACCGCAAAATGCATTACCGAACCACTTATAAAAATGCAGTTTCAGCAAAATTATAAGAGAAACCAAGTCTATTTGCTTCGTAAAAAGCGGAGAACTATTAAACAGGAAAATACTTTAGGCGAAGTTTTATCTTTTATAGTACGACGGATACCAGTACGACCACAATATAGGTTCGTGTAGAAGAGTTATATATAATAAAAAGTAATAAGAAAGCAAGTGATACCTAACACTGCATGTGACAGCCTGTCAAATATTAGGAATCTTAGGCTCATTTGATGATTTAACCTAGAATTAGGTTAATCCTGAATTAAATCATCATTCTATATCTGTAAGTTTACTTGTCGTCGCTAGAGACAGAAATAAGATTTAATCTTTTGTTTTAGCGGCCAATCTTATTATACATTTTCTGACAGGAACTGGTTGCAATAGCTCTTTTACCTTATGAGAAAAAATATTATAATACTAGCAGAGTTTAGCTATTTGTTTCTCATTTGAAGGCACCAAAAAGATAAGACTGAAAAAAAAAGTTAAATAGCTGATAATACATGGAATTTGTGAGTGGCACCACTGAGACCTTTTCAACTGTAGCAAAATTTATAGCACTGACATAAAAATTACCTCGACTTATCACCTGAGCACAGGCACGTATCGAGGAAGGAATTAAAGGTAAAAAAGTAGGTAATGGATGACTACAGATTAATACATTGACTTTTCTGAAATATGTGTGTGAAGCTCAAATAACAGGCTTTTTTTCTATAAAAAAAAACTAAGTTTGGAGTGAATGAAATATATTTGTTATTTGAACTCAACACATTTTATTTTTTCTCAGCTCCTTTTACAAATTAAGCTAATTCACACACTGAACCAACGAATTTACTTTTAAAAAAACAGAACAAGTGTTTCGGTTCACTTCTTTCACATTATTTTTTTCTAGGCAAGAACCGACGTTATTGTTTTAATGCCTGGCTATCCTTAAAAAAAAATGGGTTCTAAAAACAATAAAAAACCAAATGAGTTTAGTCTTGAAGGGTTTCGAACTAGCCGTTAGCAAAAATATTTAAAAAAAAAACAAATATTTTTACCCTCCTCTCGCCATCTAATATGCTATTTTTCTTCTCGCATGCATAACAAGATTATATTCGGTTGTCCATCTGTTGTGTACAGTATAGGGTGAATAGTGAATTAGGGGGTGAGTGCAGCCCTATTAATTCTACCTACACTTACTTGACAACCCTAGTACAAAGTCAAGTTGTATAATTGAATTTCTATCATTTGTTGCTATACCTGCCTGCTAGTTCCCTAAAGGTGGGTACTGACCAATGTTACGAGGTGTAATGTAACATGTAACATATTACACAGCGAACATTAGTGCAGTCAGTACGTCGTGTTACGAAAAAACTTTGGCGAATCCTTTGACTGTTATGCGGTTTTGTAGAGAGTTTAGACGAGCATGCTACGTCGATTTTAGAATACAGCGTAACATGCTCGATGCGTAACACGCTCGATGCGAATGTTACATTACACCTTGTAACGCTGGTCAGTATCCACCATTAAGGAGGCACAACTTAAGGTGACATATTGATATTTTACATTGCGATTTTAATTTTACATGCTAGCAAGCCTTTAACAGCTCAGCCCTCCGGGCGGCCCTAAGCCTGCTTTTCCACCAACGATATGGCAAGCTATATGTAGTTTGCTATGGCAAAGGATGTATTTATGTGTATTATTTCCAAAACGATATCATTTTTTTGACAACTTCAGAAAAGCCACCTCATTGGTAGATGTAGAACATGACTTGTTAAAATAATAGAAATTTTATTAATCTCCCACCGATTTCAGTGATGACATCAAATCTTTTTTGTTGAATTATATTATCATTTATTTGACACATACAAAAAATAAATACAACTTCCTATTATATGAAAAAGCAAGAACAAATACAGAAAAATATATAGGAAAAAATAATACAAAATTCATTATTATTAACAAAAAAAGATGATCATAATAATAGGGTATTTTCCTGTATATATAACAAAAAGATGGTTTAGCTTGTTTTTTACTACTTACATCATCGCTTCATCTTTTAAGAATACAGACGAAAAGATGTTTTGCATAGTTAATTTATATGTCAAGAAATATAAATAACATTTTTAATTCAAAAAACTATTCCTCATTTTTAAATTTTCATTGAATTAAGCTATCGTTTTCAATATCATCTACATTTGGCAGTAAAGTAAAGTATAGTTATTCTCTATGGTGGAAAACGAGCCTTATTTCTGACTGCATACTGTCATGTGGTATCTCGTTCACACTGCGTTGAGCAATTTGTAAAGCCCATTGAATTTGCTACGATAGAAAAAATGGTCTAGGATTTTTTTTAGTTCTATATGTCTAGATTTTTGTACCTGTGTGTAAATATGGAAAACGATTTTGGTCCTTATTAGGATGGAATGTGGTTGTTTTTAGAAAGTGTCATTTATCTAAGTTTATTTGTGCCACCTTTTGTTAGTAGATTTGCGAATGTTTTATAATTATGTTTTCTAATGGAAAACGTCACTAACATTTTAGGGCCATGAGTTTTTTAAACTTATTTGAAAAAAAAATTACTTCTAATTATTTTAATATTTCTTTATTATCTTTTTCTTAGTTTTCCTACCTTGTATGCCATTAAAAACTTGTTTTCGTAATTTAATCAGTATATTTCATCATATTCAAAGCTGCGTCTGCCTTTCAAAGTATTTAAAATGCCTTCAGGTGGTACACTGGTTGTTTAATTAAAAAAAGCTTTATCTTTGAGCTTTCATAAGCAAGAGCGCTTCCCTGAAAGCTTGCAATTTGAAAGAAACAGGAAATTCATCGTACTTCAGCGAAGGAAGACAAACAGGCGTTCATTTCCGGTGTTCACCTCACAAATAGGGCTGTCACACATTTATTTATTTATAAGTAACTTACAATGAAACTTAACTTCAGTACCAGGCTGTTCACAGCTAAATGTTACCGTATTTTAAATGGTTGAAGGTTTTAATTTCTATTAATAATAAAGGTTCCTAAATTGGTATGTATTAGGTTAATTATTTTATAATTCAATTGCATGTCAGCAGATTGATTGGTTCCAAAAATAAGACAGGTGATAAATAAATCTATATTTTTGTTTCTTCACATCATGCAATTTTTTCTGTCTGCAATGGAAAATATTGATAAACTGATTTACAATGATTGTGCTAAAAAAATATTGGACTTCGATCACATAAATAGCTCCGATACCAAAGTAAGAAGCTTATGCACTGGTGTTATGAAAATTAGAAACAACAGTGGTACTACAACACCCAGAACCCGAGACAATATGGAAAAATACAATTCATTTTTGACCCGACCGGGAATCGAACCCGGTCCCTCGGAGCGGCGATAAAACCTAGCGTGCTTAGCCACTACACCACGGAGGTCGTCATTCTCGTCGAGGTCGAGGAGTAAAAAACGAGTATACCAGATACCGTTATAATCAAAAAACAGCGTGATAACAATCTTACAGTTTTAAATCTGTAAGACTGTTTCATCTTTTAAGATTGTAATCTGTGGATTTATTTTCAACTGTACCGAACTTCATACAATAAAACGTAAACTGAAATGACGAATCACTTGGAAAAGTGGTCGATCAGGGTAAGTGAAGGATATAAGGTTTACCTATATCATTAGTGTTAGGTTGACATGTTAGTACCAAAAAAAGCATAAATGCCATAACTCGTCAAGCTTGTTCACAATAAATCGACAGATTATAATCTAACAGATCTAAACCGTTAGATTGTAATCAAACGTTTTTTGCAATATAATGGTGACATGGGATGAAAAAGGTTAAATAAAAAAAAAAATGGTGACATGTTTTTCTGCTAATGTCATACTATCAACCCTATCCAGCCGCGTAAATGCAAAATCGGATGTTGCGCAGACTTCCGGCGCACAACCACCAGTCAGTGTGATTGAAATATATTTTAAAACATTTGTCTAACCACCAATAGTAACAGGGGGCGTAGTGCGAAAGTGCGATTCAACTTAATCGTTCAATTTCCAGGCAGTTCAATTCCCACTCAGTGTAAACGAGTATTATCAAAATAATAATATTATAACGATGCTACAATACTGATTATCTATTATTATAAAATGCTTTGTCCTGAATGATTCACTGACTGACGGATCAACGCACAGCCTAAACCGCTGGTCGTAGAGACTTGAAACTTGGAGGCTGTGTCCTTTGTATAACGTAGGGATCCGACAAGAAAGGATTTTTCGAAATTTTACCCTTAAGGGGGTGAAAAAGGGGAGCAAAGTTTGTATGGGACAACGTGATTCCTTGGTTCAATCTACTTCAAATTTTGCATAAACATTCTTAAAAAATATTAACGAAAAATGTGTATCGAATTTTATTGAAATTTATCTTGTAACGGGGTAAAAAGGGGAAGAAAGTTATTTTGGGGATGATTTTCTTCGAATTTAATATCAATACTCTTTAGTGCTTATGATTAATATAATTTATATTTTATTTTTGACAATGATTTGACAAGTCTAAAAACGCAATGTTTTGACACATGTTTGTTATTGATGTGTTGCTCTCGAGAAGAGTCTTTATTCCTTAGATAGAATAGTAAATAATCATTTTCAGGGTTTAAAAAGGGTAGGTATCAAGCGGTCTGTGTCCAGTGTAATCCTACAATCTTAATAAGGTCGTTTGTTCATATTGTCGGTGGACATTCTACGCTACTCCTGTGGTCGATGGGTGTCCAATGTGGAACTTTTCTGCAAACTTTTCGTGGGATGCCTATGTTTAGCAGTGGACGGCCTTTTGGTGTTGAAGATGATGATGGGGTAGACCCCTATTCCCTACATAGAATTGTCCCTTTGAATTCAAGAAAGTAGAGTATTCGCTGTGATCATAAGCAAAGTTCACAAGTTCAAACTCTTAATGTAGCGGGTGAATACTTGAGGGAATTTTGCTTCTCCCACAGCCTGTATGTGGCATGATGCTGTGTAGGCGCACAGAGTAGCCTGGTCTTTTTATATAGCAACCGAAAGAAATATAGTTGACGATAGGCGTAGTAAGTATTTCCATTTCGTTGCAAATAAAAAGATAATGTCCCCGTGTAAGTTTGACCACATTAAAGATCAGGCTACGTGTTGTGTGTGCATAAAATATAACATTAAAAATTATTTACGCATTTCTATGCACACATTTAAAAAAAAAAAATGTTTTTGTTTGTTAGTTTGAACACGCTGATCACAGGAACTATTGCTCCAGATATAAAATATGTTAGATACATTGTTAGATAGCTTATTTATCAGGAAAAGCTATTGAAGTAGTTTAATGCGTATAGGTATAAATATTTTCGCTACGATCTAGGGGAACGAAGTTAAACTAAGACGCGTACAAAGTCGCGGGCGGGCCGCTAGTCTATTATTATAAAATGCTTTGTCCTGAATGATTCACTGACTGACGGATCAACGCACAGCCTAAACCGCTGATCGTAGAAACCTGAAACTTGGAAGGTGTGTTCTTTGTATGACGAAGGGATCCGATAAGAACGGATTTTTAGAAATTTCACCCCTAAGGGGTTGAAAAAGGGGTGCAAAGTTTGTATGGGAAAATGTGATTCCTTGGTCCGATCTACTTCAAATTTTGCATAAACATTCTTAAAAAATAATAACGAAAAATGTGTATCACATTTTATTTAAATTTATCTTGTAACGGGGTTAAAGAGGGGTAGAAAGCTATTTTGGGGATGATTGGCTACGAAGTTAATATAAATACTCTTTAGGGCTTATGCTTAAAATAAGTTTTATTTCATTTTTGACAATCATTTGACATATCTGAGACACAATGTTTTGACACATGTTTGTTATTGCATGATCAGTGATGTTGCTTTCGAGAAGAGATTTTATTCCTAAGAATAGTAAATAATATTTTTTTGTGTATAAACAGGGTAGGTATCAAGCGGTCTGTGTCCAGTGCAGATTGCAGTTCGTTTGTTCATATTGTCGGTGGACATTCTACGCTGCGTACTCTGCTCCTGTAGTCGAAAGGTGTCCAATCTGGATCTTTTCTGCAAACTTTTCGTTAGGGGCCTATGTTTAGCAGTGGACGGCTTTTGGGTGTTGATGATGATGATGGCGTAGATCTTTACATAGAATTGTCCCTTTGAATTCATGATTTGAATTCAAGAAAGTAGAGTATTCGCTATAACCATAAATAAAGCTCAAGTTCAAACTCTTAAGGTAGCGGGAGAAGAATTGAGGGAATTTGCTTCTCCCACAGGCTGTGTGTGGCATGATGCAGTGTTAGCGCGGAGAGAAGCCTGGTCTTTTTAGTACCCGAAAGAAATATACGATTGACGATAGGGTACGCCCTATCGTCAATCGTATATTTCTTTCGTTGTAATTTCGTTGTTATATAAAAAGATAATATCCCCGTGTAAGTTTGACCATTAAAGACCGGGCTACGTGTTGTGTGTACATAAAATATAACATTTATCTGTAGGTACGCATTTCTATGTTTTTAAAACTGGATGTTTTTGTTTGTTTGTTTGAATTCGCTAATCACGGTAAGGTTATAAAAAATGATAGATAAGCTAATTTATCAGCGAAGGCTATAGAAGTAGTTCAATGCGTATAGGCTTATAAATTTTCGCTACGATCTATGGGGACGGAGTAAAACTAAAACGCGTACGAAGTCGCTGGCGGGCCGCTAGTCTATACATATAAAAGGCTTTGTCCTGAATGACTGACTGACGGATCAACGCACAGCCTAAACCGCTGATCGTAGAGACCTGAAACTTGGAAGGTGTGTTCTTTGTATGACAAAGGGATCCGATAAGAACGGATTTTCCGAAATTTCACCCCTAAGGGGTTGAAAAAGGGGTGCAAAGTTTGTATGGGAAAATGTGACTCCTTGGTCCAATCTACTTCAAATTTTGCATAAACATACTTTATAAATATTAACGAAAAATGTGTATCAAATTTTATTGAATTTTATCTTGTAACGGGGTTAAAAAGGGGTAGAAAGTTATTTTGGGGATGATTTGCTACAAAGTTGATATCAATACTTCTTTTTGATTTTATTTTCTTCTTATTTTGACAGCAACACGTCATGTCAAAAAACTCAATCAATCAGAGATGTTTTGACACATATTTTAATGTTGTTCTCGAGAGAAGGATTGATAATAATTACTTCATTGAATTCAAGAAAGTACCTACAGTTTTCCATCAAAGTCTACTTCGCAATGATCATAATAAAGCTCAAGGCTGAACTTTACCCCTTATTCCACGAATTTAAGTGACTAGGCTTCGAACCGTACTAAGTTATTAACCGGACAATTTAAAAGAATGTCATAATGACAGCATTCAATACCGGAGGTATACTTTTTTGATTGTTCGGGTAACCTTAGTCTTGGTTTCAACCTGGTGCTATGTTTTTTGTAATAAGGGGGTTTCAGATAGATAGGCACGGAGAGTAGAGTTGATGGAAAGCTGCTTCTTCCATGGCATGGTTGTATGTGGTAATTGTGCAAGTACACCTTGGGTTGCTGGTAAATCTGATAAAATCTAGCACCCGAAAGATAAATAAACGGTGATAGGTTTGACTGGCAGAGAATGCTTTAAGCATTAAGTCCACCTTTGTACACCATGATTTATGCAATAAAGTCTTTAAATAAATAAATAGGTGTAGAATTTAGATTTCGTTGTAAAAAGATAAATACTATACACCCTATTAGTGGTCTGTCCGTCCGTCCCCAGTTCTGTTCAGAGACCTTAGGGTGCCATAACTACTAGAAAACTGAAATTTGGCATGGATATTGTAGTGTGTATGGTATTTATAGATAAGAAGATACACACCGTCTCGGGGCAAGCCACATAGGTTGCTACGTCAGTTACATAGTTTCTAGAAGTCTAGATGTCTATGGTCACATTCCAAGAGCACGAGAGCCGCGGGTGAGAGTGGACGTAGGATTTATCGCTGTGTGTGCTTGTGTGGCTAGCCGGTATTGGGAGTCTTATGTGGGTCAGGAAAAGAGGAAAGGTATAAACAAAATTCTTATCATCCCGCCAAGGTAGTAAGAGAAAAATTTGAAAAATATTTTTTGAGGTACTTCTTCTGGTCACATGGGTGCAATGGATGTTTTATTTTTTTCTTGCCTAACCCATCGTATGGGGTATCATTGAATAGGTTATTATGATGAGTAAGCTGAAAAAAAAATTCAGCACCATCAAAAGATATAACCAGATTTGTCTCTTAAATTACAGATATTGTTGTGTTATAAGGCAATCTTAATCATGTTCCACAGGAAATATTATGAGGGGAATAAAACTTATTCTATAACTTTCACCAGATTACAGGCCGAGTTACAATTCATAAAAAATAACATATTATTTCTATAGTTTTTTAATTTAACATTATAAAGCTGAAGATATTTTTTGTTTGTTAGAACGCGCAAATCTTAGGAATGGTCCAATAAGAAAAAACATGGGTGTGTTAGATACTATATGAATACAAAATGGCTATAGGAGAAGTTTAATAGCTGTAAAACATTACGCTAGAACCTATGGGAACATAGTTAAACCAAAACACGCGAACGAAGTCGCTGGCGGGCCGCTAGTACTATATATATAGCTCTTCGAATCAGTAAGCTCAGGTGGCAGTGGGCAGGCAGTAGGACGTCCACCGACAAGATGGATAGACGACCTTGTAAAGATCGTAGGATCAATGATCCAGATTGCTTGTGATGGATCGCTGTGGGAAACCGTGGGGGAGGCCGATGTTCAGCAGTGGAAGTCCTTTGGCTGATAATGATAATGATTAGTAATTATTTTGCTCGTGACTCTAGACTAGACTTGATTTGGCTTAGACAAAGTCGACATAATATTCTTATCTGACTGATCAAAGTTCATTGCTATGAAAAAGTGTTAAGTAAATATGGCAGCACTGATGACAGAAATTAAAAGAAACTTAAAAGAATATTTCTCATCTATACTCTTAATTAAATCTGAAGAGTTTGTTGGTTTGTTTGAACGCGTTAATCTGAGGATATATTTTTGTGATAGCTTATTTATCTGGGAAGGCTTTAGGCCTCAAAACATCACGCTGCGACGGAAAGAGGGACAAACTTAAAACGCGCGGACGAAGTCGCAGGGGCCCGCTAGTTTATGTATAAAAAAGTGGTACTTTCATTAATAACTTGCTATGTTTTGAAATGAAATAAACCTTTCAAGTAGCGACACTAAACCGCAGGTCAGACAGACCGCAATTTCCTGCGGTCTTGTTTTAATTAGTTTTCAATTAATATTTGTAAATAATGAATTTATTGGTTTCCTTATTACAGATTATTTTACAAGTAGTAAGTGGCAGTTCATGTTGAAGACAGGATCATATGGAATTTATAATTTAATAACCAAATTTCGATAAATGGGAACGTTAGTTGTATTAAGATTTTTGTCAGATTTAAAAGCAAAATACCCAAAACATAGAGCTAAAAAAGTTTAGAAGGTAATATGGTAATTTAAAATACTTAAAACATATCTTAATTTTCTTTTCCGAACTTGTTAACAAATACTTATTTCCAATACTTCTCAGTTAGTCCATAGTTTATTTTTACTTTTAATATCGCTCAAAGAGCTTTGTTTACTTGCTACAAGATGGAGGCTTTGCTTCCTCTTCAGACGTCGTGTATCCAATATGTTGCTACCTTGGTGTTATTGGACACTTAGCGTAAGAGACGACTTTATGAGAGTATTACTCGGAAAGAGGTAAGAAAATATGGCAGGAGTTATTAAAATGAGTGAATATACAAGAACTTATGGCTCTCTCTCTCTTGGAACGGTAAAGAAACATTATCAAATCTATGTCCGTTATTTCTAAATTACAAAAATAAACCTTTTAAAACCTGGGATTCTTTACTTGACAAAGATAACATCCTTAAGATAAAAAACGGTATCTTGAAAGTTTTACCACTCAAAAACAACATGTTTGTCCCTTAAAATGTTGCACTGTAAGATGCATTGTAATACTTGCGTTTGGATCTCTGTAGTCCGATTTAAAAAATAAGTAATAACGACCAACAGATGTTCCGGAAAAATTCTGTCTTAGATACATAAGGTACTATGTGCCAAACATGAACAAAACTTGTTTGTTTAAAATTAGTTATTAACTTAGTAAAAGATTTTTTCAAAAGTTCAATTTTGTAATAAAAGTGTTGATAAATTTATTAAGAACATAGAAAAGTATATTTTTTTTACAAATTTTAAATGCAAACATGTAAAACTGATAAATATACAGCTCCTTGATATAACTACAAGTCGTTTCTAATAACTAAGGTGTGTCTTTTACGGAACAGTAGGAACAACTGGGATAATCACAGACGAAATAGAAATAAAAGTTATTGGTTCAGTAGTTTTAGTAGTACCTAAAGCATAAAATTGTCCACGACATGCCAACAGCTAATTATTTATATTGCATAAAAATATATCAATACAAAGGTGCAATCTCTGTTTCTTTACTATCATAGGCAGGCGATTAAAATGCCAATAAACGAATAGTCCTGTAAATGGTCCTCTACGAAAAACAAATTATTAAACAAAAGATAAAAACCGTACGTCATAATAAAATTGTAAATGCTTCTTTTGTAGATACCAAATCGACTCAAAACCAATTGCGACAAAATGCTGTTGTTGAAGAGTTATATAGATACTAGAAGGAAGGCTCTAAAGGAGGGCCCTTTAGTATGAAAAATACATTCTGTCTGTCAACATTTCACGTCTGTTGAGCACCGAATGCCAATGGACTTATTTATAATATTTTATACTTTTTTAGATTATGTATTATTGTTAGATATTTTGTTTTATAGTTAGTTCCATAGATGTTTTTCTTTTACAAACTTTTTATGATTAACAGAGGGATATATGGAAAATAGTTAAGATTTCACATAAAAGTTCCGACTTTTCCTTTTTAGGTAAAGGTGTTTACATAAACAGTTTCAATATATACTTTTATATTTTAATATACTGATATAATTTTAAAAGTTATAAAAGATTGTTTACAGTATTCGACAATAAAAAAAACTAAATTTAATGTATTTCAGACTAATTAAAGCCTTTAATTAAAATAATACGTAAGTATAGTAATATTTGTATTTTGAGTAAATTCCATCTAGACATTCTTAACTCTTCGCAAGCGACACGTCGTGTCTATTAACCATTTTACGGCACTCGTGAAAATGTTATTTGCAGGTTGTGAAGCGATTGCCAGTCCCCCTCCCCCACCCCTTGTTCATGAGAACAAGGACAAAATATGAATTTTGTCGTTATTGTATTATACTCGTATCGTAAACGCAACATGTCCCAAAGACGCTCTCAGATACCCGGAAAGTAACAGAATAAAAGATAATATAAAGCTGAATATACAATGATATGAAATGATGATGAATACAACTAAACGGCCAGCGTCTCGATCTTCGAAATATATGCATGGAAAAAACAAAGATCGTATGATTGGTCATTAAATATGTCAAATGAAAGTTACCAGTTAAAGAAAGCTCAACTATAAATCTAATAAAATGTATTTCTACCTACGAATTCTCTACTTCATCATTCACCATCATCATTATCAGCCAAAGGACGTCCTTTGCCTGATAATGATATAAGCCTATGTTCGTCCTATGACGTCCACTGCTGAACAAAGGACTCCTCTAAGACTTCTCTCAACGACCGGTTGTGAGCGGTCTACATCCAGTGCGATCCTGCGATTTTTACAAGGTCGTGTGTCCATCTTATCAGTGACGTCCTACGCTGCGCTTTTGGTCGAAGGGTCTCCAATCTATAACTTTTCTGCCCCATCGGCCATCAGTTCTAACATCTAACACTACTTATAAAACAAAAATATTAAAATAAACACACACACACATCGCTACCTCGTACAGGTTCGCCGGTACCGGTGACCCGCCGCTTTATATTCACCCTAAGAAACGTATAAATATAACGCTATGTGTACACCTACCTTATTTATTATTAGAACCGTGACTCACATGAAAGAAGTATTTTCCCGTATTTTAGATTAAAAAGAAATCTCTGATACGATTCGTTGAGCTCACTCTTTACGAATTTACTGTGCCATGTGATACGGTACGGGAAATGTGGTGAAAGCCTTTTGTGATGGTTCGTTTAGTCAATATGAGGATATTAATACCTTCAAACTTAAATAGAAAGAAGTATTGAAAACTACAACTCAATTTATATCGTCGTCCTAATTTATAACCCTACACAATATAGCTGGCTGGTTCCTAGCGCAAGATTTATTAGCTATCCAACGCGGCAACGCAGCCAGCAACATAGCATCTAAGCCTCAAGGAAATGGTTTCGTTTTTGAATATGTAGGTTTAAAGTTTTTTTTTTATAATGCATGTCTTCGTTTTACATACAAACGTAGGTAAAACATCTGACTTTATGCATAATTAGCCGTAGTTAAACGGCCCATTTTACCACTTTTGAAGCGTCTTTAAGGAATGTAGTACTTTTAGAAAAAATATTTTAAGAACCCTAAAGTGATTTTAAAATATCTATCTATAGACACGCCTCATGCATAGGTTTGAGTCAAAAATTGCCGTCCCGTATCACTCATGCCAATTATAAGTACAACTGCGAGCAAGCGATTACGATAACGATTTCAAAGACCATAAAATAACTAAAAAATATGATACTGACTTCAGTGGATGTTACGCACAATGTGATTACACATCATCTACGACGTTTACACGAATAAAAATCCCTCAATGTGTTAGGTACAACAACAGTTTTAAAAGTATTTAGGTATTAATGTCTTACCTTTTTGACAGCAATTATTCTCCTCCTCATCTCAGTAGCAAACGAATGAAAGGTAAATGTCCAACACATAACACAACACTAGCACATACTATGATTTAACGCAACATAGGTTCACCGAATACCTTTTTTTACATTCTACGCGAGGTTTTACAATTACTCGTACAGTTAGCAAGTGATCGCACTCAATATCCATCGGAAACTTTATAATAACAAATGACGGTACGCAGTCAAACAAAAAAGTTACAACCCACAAAATACGTAATATTTTTATTATCAGATTTTTAGTTAGTTAGATAGACCAGAAATACAACTACGATCGCACTTTTCTTTTTTAATGTTGCAAGCGTAGTGCAGGAGTGTTTTAACAATTCAATTGTGCGCGATTAAACAGTTCGTTTATCGATAACGTTATTTATAAGTTACTTTGTATAGAAATCGCTTAAAAATAAAATGTTATTACTTAGATAAATCACTTTATTCGTCCCATTCAATAAAACTTATTCGTTAATTATCTTTAAGTGGGTTTTTTTTTGTAATTAATAGTTAAAGATAGGCACTTACATTTTTGTCAAACATTTTTCAACTATTTTACATTTAATTTCTCAAATATCCTTAATAACTGAAAACTTGAAATCGGTTCTGTAATGGTGTTTCAAACTTCATCCAAGAGATAATGATAATGAAACGACCCGTGAAAGATAACGGCCGGCGTTGTACTTCGCACCTCATAATGCGAGCATAATTTAATAGGGACACATTTGTAGTTCCGCCTGTATTTTGCGGATTTTATTATGAACTAGCTTTTGCCCGCGACTTCGTCCGCGTGGAATAGTGACTTCTTTCTCCCGTTTTTTACACATTTACCACTATATCTTTGCTCCTATTGGTCGTAGCGTGATGTTATATAGCCTATAGCCTTTCTCGATAACTGGACTATCCAACACAAAAAGAATTATTCCATTCGAACCAGTAGTTTCGGAGATTAGCGCGTTCAAACAAACAAACAAACAAACTCTTCAGCTTTATAATATTAGTATAGATGACAAGATTTAGATTTGGACTATGTTATAATAAATCTAGCTAGATTAGACCGAGACGAATGGTTTGAAAGAAAACAGAGTAATATTACCTTTCATTTGGATATTTTTTTGGTATGCTTCTGAAACTTATTTCTAAGGGCCGATTTTTCATAAAACTTATCAGACTTAATAAATATAAAACGACCGATTTTAAAATGAGATGTACATAAATGATTGCTGACAAATAGGTAACGTTTTAAAATTAGCCATATTATATTTTATTCGACGAATATTTCTTATCTGGCTATTGAAAAATCAAGTCTTAGTGTTTTAAAATAATTTATTTATATCCATATATTTCTCAACCTACAAAAGTATTTTCTCTTTACGATAACACAATTTGCTTTAAATAATATTTTTAAAATAGCTAAGAAAAATACAAAAGACAAAATAAGTTGCGATCGCAAACCAGCGCCAATATCACGTCACTAAGATGAAAGAAAGTGGTACTAATTAAAAGTACCTACCAACACCATGTTTTATTACACCAGTGACTTGCCTTACGAAAACCTAACGATGATAGATACTTCAATATTCGCTCGCTTCGCTTTTCCATTAATCATACAGCAAAGAGATTGCTATCAAACCCACTTGTTGCGATCAGACAGAGGTGGATAACCTTTGGTATTATTCTTCATTTAACATGAGTTTAAGGTCTGATTATTTAATAGTCAAATAAGAAAATATTCATCGAAAAAAAGCAATAATGGCTTATTTGGAAATGTCATCTAATAATCAGCAATTATTTATGTAAATGATAAAAGTTTTATACTTATTCAGTGCTATGAGTTTTATCCAGATGTTTGAAAAATCGGCCCTAATAGTGTTTTTTTTTATAACTTTACAAATGTTCGCTTGTTCCACGACACTGTTTGTTTGTTGTTGACCACGACACCTTTCTACAATGATGCAACAAATTGAACGACATAAAAGGTTTCCCTCCTCAAACGAAAAAAAAATAACCTGACTGAATTGTGACTACAGAACGCTGTGTCAACGGGAAATTCCAAACATTACTATCCAAGTGTGTATTGAAAAAGTCCCCTTACTGAGCAAATAATTCTATTTCAATTTGCGCTCGTACTGTAGTTTATTCACAGCATTTTCATGACATCTTACTCAAACACGGGGATGTGGATTTCGCGTGTCAAAACCGTTTTTGGTATAAGTGTGGAGAGGGCAAAACACTTGTCGATAAGGCGGAGTTTAGGCAAACATAAATAGTGATTACATGAATTACGTATGAGCTAGGGATGTGATTCGAATTTACTAAAAGCAAACATCGAGGAACACAATAACGATGCTTAAAAAGTTTAAATGAGTTTTTTTCACTTCACGAATGATGAGTGATTTTGTTGATTACCTTTTACCAAATAACTACATATATTAATTTGACCACTTCAACAAAATTGATCGAAAATTTGCAAAGAAAAAAAAACTGGTAAAAACGACTTAAGTCAACTTGAGTCGATTTTTTACCGATTTCAACAGAGCTTGCAAGTTGAATCTCTTCACTAGCTATGAAAGCATTATTTATAACGATATTAAGGTGAAGTGACGTCACGATGAAAAAAGGTCAAGGGTGAGTAACTTTTCAGCAACTGGGAGGTTTTGATATTAGTAAAAGAATGTAGTACCGTCATGATTTTGTTACAAGTTATAATCACTTTTTGTATAGATTTACTGTTATCTAGTCAAAGAAAATAGACAAGTTAGCCCCATAATAGTTATGGAAAAGAATGTGTTTTTAGTGGTTATTCACCAAAGATAGAATCTCTCTGACAAGTATATCTATATTTAAGGAAAATACTTAAAACATGTATAAGCAAAAGCTTCAGACTTGGACCACAAGGTGGCTTTACTCAGAAATATCTCCATAGATCTGATGGAAACGTTGGCAAATATCTGTACGTGACGACGTGACAGACAGACAGCCTTTGGAGGCTCCTCAAAGTTTGTTATTTAATTGACTTCCGTGTACCGAAATACCTTGGTTCACTAATACATAACTTTATCCTACCACTTTCATGATGGTGGTTTTCATATATAAATATATTTTGAGAATATATATTTTTTAATTTGATATGTCCAGTTTGATTTCACTTTAAGTTCTATTTATTGGGAAAACAGAATTCTGGACAAAAGAAAACTGCAGAGTTTAGTGAAAATATAACGGAACGTATATTCCAATATAGTCTATGAAGGCAGAATGTCTGGATCCTATCACATAGATTTGTCTACAGAATAAAATGTAATGGGGGTATTTTTGTGGTTTATTAACCCAGATGTTCCGGGAAAATTCTGTCTTAAATACATAAGGTACTATGTGCCAAACATGAACAAAACTTGTTTGTTTAAAATTAGTATTAACTTAGTAAAAGATTTTTTCAAAAGTTCAATTTTGTAATAAAAGGGTTGATAAATTTATTAAGAACATAGAAAAGTATATTTTTTTACTAATTTTAAATGCAAACATGTAAAACTGATAAATAGTCAGCTCCTTGATATAACTACAAGTCGTTTCTAATAACTAAGGTGTGTCTTTTACGGAACAGTAGGAACAACTGGGTTAATATCCACAATTTTACAAGAGGGACACGCTCAGACAAGACTATCAAAGTAAGATGGCGGGAATCAGTGTTGCCACAGCTAGTATTTCCATATAAATGATACCAGTATTTTCATAATAAAACATTACCAAATAATAATTGGTTTTTGCTTAATTTCAACACTATTTCCTTTTTGTAATATATTTTTTTCGTCTTGTTAATCAACTTGCGTTGCAGAAGTAAACGGTCGTGTTGTTCTTTGCTATTTCTTATTATAAGTGTCAAATAGTGACAGTTGCATAAAAGAAATCGATGGCAAATGTTTTAACATGTCCACCGCACCCTCTTGCGGTACAGTAGGTTTTCCACAGAAATTCCTATATTGGTCTGTAGCCTTACTCTGGATACAAAACCCGATTCAATGATTATAGCCATCCCTGTCACTCATACAAGGCCGTGTATGCGTGTGACAGGGACAGCTATATTCATTGGATCGGGTTTTGTGTCCAGAGTAAGGCTACTGATGGGGCCGTCGGCAAACAGTGGTACGTGCCGACCGGCTGGTGGAGATCTGTACATCTATTATATTTTGTCACGTCGTCTGTGTATTACAAAACCTTATATTTTATAAAGGTAGCGTTTTGCGGAGTTCCGAAAATATTTTTTTGGTTGTGGCGACGAAAATTTTAAATGTCATTTATAAGCTGGTTTCGGCTGTAATACGAAAAACATATTTGTTAATAAAGTGTCATGTCTACAAGGTGTTTCAAAACAATGAAGGCAGTTACTCAGAATCAGTAACTAAAAAACTTTTTCTAGAAACATGGGTCGAAATATGCCAAAAATTAATTGACTCTCCATAGAAATCAGACGGGTAACATGACCGATATAGTATGGGAAGTCAAATTATTTTTGGCTTTATTGGACCCATGTTTCGATGAGAAAGTTGTTTAGTTTCTAATTCTAAATAACTCCCTTCATTAGTTGCTCGTTGTTTTGAAACACCTTGTATAATGACACTTCATTCATATTGTCAATATTATTAATAAGTACTATGAGTTTACGACGGTTTTACTCGCTAGCGACTACGTAAAAAAAGTCTATGGAAAATTGCACAGCGCCCCTAGCGGTCACTTGCAGAACTAAAATTTTCCATACTAAAAGTTACGTCGTTGCTAGCGAGTAAAACCGACGTAAACTCATGGTAACGGTACTGATAACAATTGATTATCTACCTTTGTGGGTACATTTGATTCACATTGTGACTGCAAACTCGGTATCTGACAGATCAATCTGTTTCCATAGTTTTCATACTTTTAATTGTAAAATCAAACTAGAGGATTAAGTGCCACAAACGTGCTTTATTGACAAACAATGGACATGTCCGTAAGTATAGTATGTACAGCTAAGCGAATACAGGCCCAAACGGCAGCCAGACGTAACATAGAGTAAGTAGTATGATACACGTGCAGAGGGTTAACTCCTTAGCAATAAGGTCTTAAGTGTATATACGACCTTTTTAAATATTTATTTATTTATTAAGGAGTGCCAGGTCTGACTAGAATGACCACCTAACTATGAAGTTATCTTAAAATGAAATCAAATAAGTCACAGTTCTATCTGCCGTTTGATATCCTGGATCAAGGTTTATTCACACCAAGCAATTGGGTTTCTTGAATTTACTAAGGACAATTTAAGTACCTATGATAATAATTATGATGTTCAGAGTTAACGAAAATAATTTTAACATTTACTTGGAGTAAAAAAAATGTGTGTGGCCATGTTGTGAATAAACCTCGTAACATTTATACATCTAAACGGTTCGACCAAAATAAACCAACGTATATAATTCGTATCAATTGGATCAAACGACAAAACACTTCGAGTGAAAAATGGTAAGCATACATTATCCGATTATTTCCACAATACTGGAAAAAAATATCAAAGGGAATATCGATATCTGAGTCGGGGCCGAGTTGTGGAAATATCGGAAATAATGCTTCATTTCAAAATGGCAGAATCACACTCGAAATTAACATTATGAATTGAAATAAAAAATGACATTTCAATAAAAGCAAAGAATCGACATTTATAAAAACGTTTTCCTTAGTAGGGTGAAAACGAACTAACCCAGTAGGTACTTTTAAGATTTTAGCTTGAATAAAGATCCAATTACTAACTAAAACAAATGGCAATACCAATTATTTGTTGGTTCCAATTCCACTTACTATTTTAACGACTGCATTGACGTTTTATTTTCTATATCACTCATAAACGACGACAAATGATCACTGTCCTTATAAAGATCTTAACATAAAATTTCATGTTTAAAACATCTTGCGAGCTCATAGTAAACACAACAGCATAGTTCCATTGATTTCTAACTAAATGGCCTAAGAAGATCAGAGACGATTGTTTTTTCACACATAAGTTTATGTTATGACATACCTTGCAACACCAAATCCGCCACTAAATGATGCTCTTGTCGGTATTTTAACAAAATGTCTCCGTTCTACCATATCCGTCAAGTTGTCAAAAATGACATTTAATGCCATTCGACAATATTGACATTGGGCCGATGCTAGTGGATGCACCGACTAAAATTAAAACAGAAGTAATGTCTCTTTCTCTGCTAAATAAATGAAAAGAGACAGACTACAATTATTTGAAACTCGGAAAATAATGTAGTCCATTAACAATTAAGTAGCGACTTTCTGAAGTGGCCGCATAATTGTCTATGGATTCCTATATTTTTTTGCAACTTACATCACTTTAGTTTTACGTCTCTAAATCATTGTAGTCCGTCTCTTTTAATTCACTTGAAAGAGAAAAATACATTTACTTTACTTCTAGTCGGTGTATCACTTGAATCAGGCTCATTAGCAGCTAAATTTAAACCTAAAGCAAATAAACATAGCTAATTAATGTACATACCACTGAAAGCATCACATTTGTCTACCAAATAAAAAAAAGATACAAACATAACTCAAATATAAAAGGAAATAACAACTTAAAAGTAATCACACATTCTTACAGTAACTACGATGAATAGAAAAATTACATTAATTATAATGATGAATTCATTATTACACTAATTGCTTACAAATTTATAGCAATGTTCAATGCTCACATCTAGACATTTTACAATAGTTTTTAGACAATGCATTAATTAATTCATTATTATGTATCGTTTATACATTGCTTATATCCCTGTTTGACATATTATATTTTTATTACATTAACTACCTTAATAATTCAAATATTATTCTGAAGTTGTGTTAAAATGGTAAATTAAATATTAATTCCAAATGCATATTCAGATTATTTTGTGTAAAAATGCATACTAAGCTGTGTGACTTATTTGTATGTGCAAAAAATAAATTTGGATGTAATCAAAAACAAGTTTTACATATTTTTATCCACTATAGAATAAAAGAGAGGGTTAAAATCTTTTTACTATTTCATTGAAAAAGGCACGATATTTGGACATAAAAGGAACTTGGTCGGATGTGATACTAAAAACATCACGTTCCTACAGAATTTCTAAGAAACCTGAACAATTTTTTTGTATTATGTTGTAATTTTATTGTATTATATTTTTGTTAAACATATAATGAAGCTAAGAATATTTCAAAAATGTTTTCTCTGATTTAAATATAAATATAATAAAATGTACCGATGTACGATAAAAAATTACTTGTTTACCCATTTGAGTTACTTTACAAACTTCAAAAGTATGTTTTATTGCGACTACAATTTACATATTTGAGAATTTTTGGAATTTTATTTTCATTGCCACAAATATTTTAAATAAGATTTACCAAGGATGACTTTAAAGTCCGTAGTTTTAAAAATAAGAGATATTAAAGAGCTCCAAGATATAAAATATAATTCACAAATTAATTTATAAGCTTTATTATCGAATCGGATAAGCCTAGGCACTTGCGGCAAATATGTTTGGCATATCTTGTATCAATTTAAAATGTTTTACCACAAACATTATATTTTTATTACATTATACACATAATTGGATACAACTGTACATTAGAATATTCATGTAAAGGAACGATTCCCCAGCTAAGACGAGGTTGACCTTATAATAATATTACCTTAGTTTTATAGTGACTTATACTAATTTAGACATTGATAAAGTGTTCGAAAACATTTCTTTCTATCTGGTGACGGTGTTATTTTTTTTATATTATGATCACATAAAGGGGCGGCCCCGACTCTATAAAGTATTAAAATACTATATTATAATTTTAGTTTAGCTCTATGGCTACGATATGGCGTGATTTTAGTTTAGTTATACATAAGACTAAGCAATAAGAACGGTTTTTTTTTTCAAAAGAGTTCTTGGAACTATAAAATTTACAATACACCTAGTAAAATTTACTATGCAACCCAAAAATTAGAATATTTTAAACACCGCCACTAGACAGTACCTAGCTATTAAAAATTCTCGACACGGATTTACTAAATCCGTTAAAGAATTTCAAGTTAAGAATCCAAACTTTGAAGCAAGATAATCTGATTAAATAGAAATGTAGTGAAGGTGAAAGATAAAAAGGGTTCGACTATTTTTTTATTGTCACAAGGGATCAAAATTTGGTTCTTCGCAAAGCACACTTATGCTAGTTTTCTTACATATTGACTTGTATGTCACAGCACGCTTTGATTAAAACTTTCACCGAAAAGCACACAATCAGTTTTTTTTTTATTATGTTATGGGCATTTTTATACAAAACATAACCTTCCTATTGTACTTCTCAGCCAGACTTAAATTATGAAAAAAATATTTTAACGGCTGACAGAACCTATATAGTAGACTTTAAGCCTGAGTTTGCTTCTTGAAATACAAGTTTGTGTATCGTTGAAAACTGCAGAATGTAAAAACAAGTCGAAAAAATACTCTTTGCATGTGAATAGTATTTTTTTCTGTTAAGTAACCTTTGAAAACCATCTAATTCTACAGTCACAGTACTTTATATTCCAAAAAGCGTTTTTAATGTTACTGTGGAACAAATGTAGCCTTGGAAATATATTTTTGACAACTTAATGATCAAATTAAAAAAAAAATATGCCTAAGAATATCAAAAACTGATCGTGTACTCATTTCGGTGTACACAGTAAGAAAGTGCTCTTACACTAAAATTAACTAATCGTGCCGGTTTAGCGACACTAACTTAACCGAGCTATCTCGATATGTCAACGAGGTAACGTAACAAAAAACTAAGCCTAGTATAAAGAAATTAAAATTAGAAAATGTACTTCGCCAGGCACCAGTTGAATAAGTGCTTAATTTACTGTCATCTTTGATTGCTCAGCTTCAAAAACGCATCATATTTGACAAAATTATATTTGAAGTTGAAGTTAACCTGAATACTTCTCATTGTTTTAAAATACTTTACAGATTTTTACGTTTTTTGATACAAACGTTATTCGTTCAATTGACGTTTCTGCATGGATAGGAACTTCAATCAATATTTATAAGATATGGTAGTTTTAATTTTCATAACTATGTAATGACAAATTAGTCTGCATGTGACCACGGATGCTGTTAAGCATTCAAAACGTCAGGCGTTTAATTACAAATATATGTGCTAACTAAATTGAAAATACACACATTATAGTGATAAACAGCAATATAACGTAGATCAACTGTTTGAAATTTCCACAATTTTAGATATACGAGGTTTCTTACAACCATGAGAAATCAAATTGATATTTGCATAAATGTTATACAAATTCGTTATAAGTCGGTCAAACTGTATTGTTTCGTGAAAGATAAAAGCAAAGCAATCAAGACACTAAAGAACCATCACACTTTATCTTCTTTTTTCATTGCTAATTCACGGTTGTTGGTTAGTCATGAATATATTTTACCAAATGACTTTTTCCAATTACACAATCATAATATTTCTGGATCACTAACACTACTACGATCATCCACTCAACTATTCAATTTGAAATCTTAATACCTAGTACAGGCTTAAATTTTCTGTGGAAAAGGGTATTTGTAAGTATATTTGAGGTAGAAAGAGCTTTTGTCCATTTCAGCAATCATACACGAATAAATGACACTCATGAAGAAAATATGGCTACAGCTGGTCCGAAACATACTAAACAAGAAATGCATACCACAAACCTTAAGAAGTAAGATTAATATTAAATACAAATACAGATACAGATTATTTCTGAATTTTCAGACAAGAAATAACCGTCAAATACATTGTACAAGAAATTTTCAAAGTGTCAACCCGTTATTTGAACAATCACGCTGCAGCTGATACCTTGAAAAAAGTCGATGAACCCTTTATTTGCGAGTCAAATACTTTATCTGACAATTAAAAAACAATCCCATCGAAACAGCATTTAAACAAAGATACAAAACAAAATATTCACGACCAACCAACTAGTAATCTGTTACCAAAAAAGATCATACAGACCGCTGAACATTTTATATTGGAGAAAAGTAGACGCAATGAAAAAGAGATGGAGAATTAGATACCTAACGTTGTCCTGTCTAACTGTTCTGGACACATTGGTGGATGAGCCTGGTGGGAATTTGCCAGTTCTATAAAATTCTTCTAACATCTTGTCTTTTTCTATAAATCTGTCGTACAACCAGTTAGTCATGCCTTCTGTGTCTGTAGGAACCTGTAAAATTAGAGAATTATAGTTGAATGAAATTCGGAAATGTTTATAATTTAAAAAAGGAGGTTCAGACCTATGAACCAAATACCAAGCAATTAATAGTTTGTTTTAGTATTCCTGAAGATAAGCCTATAGGCTTTATTATTACTATTTATTATTTTATTCTTAATTGCACAGACAAAAGAAAGTACGAATGAACTTAATGCTTAAAGCATTCTCTCCTAGTCAAACAGTTTTATATGGACCTCGGAATTTGACAATATCTTCGATTTGAAGATTTATTAGATTACTTAGTTCCGAGTCAAACCCTAGCCCAAAACGAGTTGTCATTCATCAATATTTTCATAACGTGGAGGAGGTTGCTTGGTAGTTTTAACGAACAAAAAGTATTTTTTAATTATTATTTACAAATATAAATAAAATTTTTGATCTCATCTATCTAAAAACATTTACTAACCTCACTGCTAGGATATAGCCTATAATGTAAATGAGTGGCACAAGGCGGCCTGGCGGCAAATACAATGTCCTGAAGATGCAGGGGAATCCTCTCAGGGTAGGCTATGGTAACATCCAGAATCCATTCTATGTTGTCACCAATTTTGTTGTCAATTATCTTGGGTGGTATGCTTTGGTTGGAGTTTCCATCTGTGAAATAATAATAAAATTATGTTAAAAAAGTATTACCCGGGACCAACAGTTTTACGTGCCTTCCGAAGCACGGAGATGCTCGTGATATACGTCACTTATATGGTCGGAATGGTCCCATTCAAACACGAACGCGCCGTAAGTTCATTATCTTCGGTATCCCAAACAAAGCGCTGCCAACACTGCGCTATGACCTTAATAAAAAAATATGTAAAGAATTTTTTTCCCTGACCAAAGATAAATTTGTTTCAAATACTGGAATGAATTGTATCTATAAATTATCTTTAATTTAATTTTCATGTATTAAGCGACTTAAGGGTGAGGTGAAACCGAAAACCGTTACGTTTTCGCATTTATCGCATGAATATTATTTATAGAATGCATTTGACTGATGATGTCCGAAAGTGTTGGAAAAGCAAAATAAATACTGTTAAAGCATATTACTGAACGAACAAACCTACTGATTATCCAAGATAAAACACGATTTTTTTAATAAGAAGTTTGTTTTTTCTCTTTACTCTCAGAGCTATTGGACTACTTTAACTACTTACTCTAACTTTACTACTAGTTCAATGTTTATTGATTTGTGCTTGCGATGGATTGTTAAAATCTTTGAGATTGTTTGAGATATTTAGAGAAAAAGGTTGTCCAAGAATCCCTAAGTTATTTTTACCTTTCTTACTATCCTTAGAGGGTCCAGCCAAGATGTCCTTGTTAGGTCCGATCTCCTCCATGATGACCTTCATGGCACCAGCCCGAGGTAAGGACACATACTCAAGCTTCGGGAGATTGTTTTTTTCAGCAAACCTGTGGCAGGAACAAATTGAGCATTTGTAAGAACAGTTAATTAAATCTGAAATTTATTGAAATTTGTAAAATTTAAGTTTTTTTATTGAGCAATCAATTACACAATAACATCAAAATTTTGCTCCCATTTATGAACATAATTGCTTTGCAAACTTTGCTGACACACTACGAGTGCTTATATTACCCAACCACACATAATTTACTACCTATTGCTTTTTTAAATCCATATGATTGGTAAAATACTGGCAACATAAGAAATATTGTTTTTGACTTAAAAAAGACAACAATCTTTAATTCGACATCGTAAGACCAACTTGCGCATGATTTAACCCAGAATTAAATCATCATTCTGTCTCTGTCAATTTTTTTGAAGTTGAATGAGACAGAAAAAAGGTTTGCGTAATCCTGGGTTAAAAATCATCATGCGCAAGTTGGCCTCAGTAAAATAAAATGCTTACCTTTGGCTGACTTCTCTCCGTTTGTGCAGAAAACCTCCTTCCGGGAATAGAACCATGAACTGCCGCCCAAGCGGCACGTAGCACCGGTGGATGTGTCGGCGCAGCTCTTCCAATGACTGGTCACGTTTCGCTTTGCCCTGTGAACAAACGTTACTGATAAGTGATTTTCATTCTGCATTTAGCTAAAGTTTGGGAACACTCTGATTTGAATAGGTTAATATCCAGGAAAATAGGTAATACTTTCATGTCTGGCCGCACAGTAAGCTACTGCGGGCAAATGTTTGGTCATTTATTTTAAAAAAAACTTAGCATTACCTTCATGAACACTAAAGTTTTTATTGTTTGTTTGTTGCTGTTGGAACAATTAAAAATCTTACGAATAAGTTGTTATAACTAAACAATCGGTCTACCCTCTTTCGAAGTATATATTTGTCAAACAATAATTCACTCGTAAGTTTTTCCAAAGATTGTCTGTGGTAATTTTCTGAAAGACAGGGTGGTAACATTGATTGAACCATATGCTTCAACTCGCGTGCCACCAAAGATATGGACGTACATTATTTGTAACTAATTGCAACTTTTAAGTAATTTGACTCCATAAAATAAAAGCATTAAAAGTGATTTGTTACACATTTCATTAGTCCGGAACAGATATCCGTGAAAAGCGTAATAAACGGCCATCAGAAGCCATCATATCGAATGCGGGCTACAGCGTACGAGTGTAAAACCGAAAAAAGCGCTTTCCAGTAAAATAACGTGCGCTTAGACATATCAATAAGACATTTGTACAGTGCGACACGGATCTTCTGGCCGATAGACGACATTGACAGGGGGCACTAGCATGTTTCATGGTAGCCAAGTCCAAAACTCTTCCTGAGAGTTTAGGAAGATGTTAAACTAATAATTATTTACCCAACCATGCCAAAATCAAAGAGAATGGTACTAATTTAAAGCAGTATAAGCATGTATGCTTGTGTCATGTACGTTCCACCGATTTTAAAAATTGCTGACACGCTTGACGTTCAGTTAGTATTCATCAGCGCTACCAAGCGCTTCTTTCGGCTATAGCTGTCTATAGAACACAATATTTCAACTGTTGAGGTATCCTGAGCCATTGCCCGGATGTAACATAGAGGGAATGTAGGGTTGTCACATATGTACTAATTTTAATTTATTAACCTATATCATCCCACTGCTAAGATATACAGTACTTAATACGTACCAGTATAAGATATAAGACCTTTGGGAAAATTTCATTTCATTTTATTTCATTATATTTCACTTCATTTCATTTCATTTCACTACTAGTATTAATTTATTTTTAGGTATTACTGATGTAGGATTCAAGTTCGAAAATCCCTGATCCATGTTTCTCTGGCATGTAGAAGCAAAACGCAAACCGATTTAAATAAGTTCATGAATTATATTAATATGATTGATTCCATAGCTCATGATGTACTATAGAGAAGGATCATATAATAATGGAGTCCACTAACTAAAAAGTTTTCTGGTAGTAGTAGTTGTCTACTACCCCCATTATTCGCTGTTTTTGGCAGCCCTGGCAACACTAATGGATATTATCGGCTGTGCTGATGAGAATGCACTTTCGGCCCCAGCCGTGAGCCGATGATTTAATCGAGCCATGCGTTTTTCAACGTCATGCTGCCATTTTGGACGGCTATTTGGTGGCATATGGTGTTTTGTAACCAAAACAAAAAAATATATGCGCCAGACAACACACTAATTGTCTTGGTTTCGTAAGGAATTTTCTTCCTTGTGTTACGAATAACAGACAACGACTATGACGGGGGCATCTCCTATATATAGTTAAATACATAAAATACTTGTATCTAGTATAGGAGGCGAAGAAATACAATATTAATGATGGGTCTAGTTACTTCTAAACGTACATACAAAAAATGCACTTCAAAAGTAAAGTAGAAAAAAGTATCAAAGTTTTAAACTTTATCGATGATGATATTTTGGTAACTGAAGAGAGCCAATATGGCGTATTCTAACTAAAATATTCGTACTTGATAAAGTATAAAATAAGAAAAAAAAGTAATTCGAAGTGGAGTCTGCTATCTTTCAATGATTCTCATAAAAATTGATTTTAGCTTTTAAAGGAAACTTAAGTTCAAAGTAAGCGGAAAGTTGTGGGTATTGCGCGTCGTATCCCCGGTCCGAGGTTCGATGCCCGGTCGATTGCGCTGACGTAGGGTGAACTCACGACACGCGCTGTTATCCAATGCACTCGACACAACGTTGGGACTTAGTAAAAGTTAGTTTTTTTTTACAAATATTTTTAAGTATCGCTTCTCAGGTGAAAAGTATTAAGTGAACCCAAAACGTAAGCTTGATAAGGCTCACCTTCGATAATTTTAGAATTTGATACTCTGATGATGAATTTGATTCTAATTTTACTACATGGAATGAATATTTTTACAATTTGAAAACGAAAAGTTGGTGCAGATAAAAAATCAAAATAAAAGGGTAGTGTTTCTTGAAACATACAGCCAACCCATGCAGTTGGCAGACAACCTTATTAAACTTAATTATATATAAAATATAATAGATTCTTAACACTCTCTTTTCCCTCGTGGTGATGTGTGATGTGGCGAAGTACAAATTACGAGTAGGTAGTAATATATTTTTAAAGCTAAATATTTTGACACCAGTGGAAAACGACCTCCCAATCCAGGTCGTTAGTGTTTCGAAAAGTGCCGGTCTCCGCGGGCTTGCGCCCGTGGGAAGGCTGCGGGTTCCGTATAAGGCATACGACGTTTTAAGGATCGATTTATTGGGTACCTACTATCCTGCGATACTTTAGCGTATTTTTTTTGTTTTATTAAATTTAAAGCCTGTCTGTGTGTTATCCTGATGTATAAGTTTTATTTATATACTGAAATAAAAAAATGTAATCATTAAGTTTCATAATATAGCCTAGCAAACGACTAATTCAATTACATAATTAAATGCTAAGGTGATTGAGGCACTAAGCATATTTTATAAAAACAAAACTATTAAGTACTTCTATACAAAGAAAAAAGTATTAAATTAGGATTTTGTGTTAAGAAATTATTACCTATTTCAATTGAACATTTGCTCAATACTCTTAAATCAGTATCGATCGTTTTCATAACGTGCAAAGACATTTAACTTAACGAGTTGGTTTACAACACATACTCGTACACATCTCTACATACACAAATCTACCTAGAGTGCAAACAAACATGGATTTATCAGCACCATCCAGGTCCGTACTCGGATCCCGAAACGAATCACCGTGCACTGACCCGAATTCAGATATGTTTGAGATCAGAGCGAATATCTCGGATGCTGAATGCGTGTGCGATCATTGGTGGATGTTTAGACCAAATACCTATTCTACTATTAATTGTGCTTTTACAGGATTTAATATTCGCAGCATCCTTTCTCGGTATACAAGGTTTTGGAACGTCTTGACTTATACAGATAGTAAAAAGTAAAGTTAGCCTGTAAGCATCCCACTGGTGGGCAAAGGCCTTACCTCAAATATGAGGAAGTATGAGCCATACTCCACCACGCGAGCTCAATGCGGATTGGCGGATGGGTGTGTGCAAGGCAAGCGACCAACCTTGCTGTTAGACTTTATCAAGCCGCTAGGGCCTCTGACTAGGCTTAACGACTAATTTCAACCGATATTAGCCTCATGATATACATCACTTAAATGGTCGGAATGGTCGCCCATCTAAACACCGACCGCGCCTTAAGTTGCTTAACTTCGGTATCACTACCAAAGCGTTGCCACCACTGCGCTACGAGCACCTGTTATACAGATATTTTTAATTAATCCATTTATTTAAATATAGCAACAGCACAACGAGCACATTTACTTAGAATAACACATAGTTTTAGATCCAGTACATTATACGTACACAGTATTCGCCATAAAATAAAAACAGTAGAGTAGTTACAATACAAAAAAAACTTCTCTATACAAAATTACAAAGATCACAAAACTAAAAGAGAAAGTGCAGTTTTAAAATCGTGTAAAATAAAATGTATGGGTAAATGACACACAATTATTATTCTGCCTTAGAGGTTCGCCAATACGATTTTGATAAAAAAAAAGTCTCGTGTCAGAACTTCGTAAACTATACAAGCAGTAAAACAATAAAAACGTACACCGTTTGAAATAACGACGTGAAAACTACAAAGTACACTGCCGGCACATAAAAAGTGCTCACAGAACTGTCCAAGGAAATTCGTTAGGAGAAAAACTCCTGTTAGGAACGTCAGAGGGCGCTTAACGATGGCATCTAGTCGAGAAAGTTTCGCCTCGTTACGCCACGCAAAAGATAAGGGAAAAATCTTAGTATAATGTGTGCACTGCAGGTGGTGAAAACTGAACCATCATATTCATAATTCTATGTGTGGTTACTCACAATAAGTTTTTTTAATCAGTCAGGTACCAAACGACTGCCGGGAGTCGCATAATAATGGAATTTCTATTGTGTCTCGTTCACACATACTTGACGAGTTAAACAAAATTTATACAAGATTAATTAAGTTAGTATAACATGATTTGTGTGACTAGTAAATTACACAGAGACTAGATTTTCATCGAACAAATTAAAAAAGATTTACAAGATAAACCTAGGTTTGCTAAATTAATTTATCGAACTTAAATGTTTAATTACTTGTTAGGTAATTGCTTGATGATAACGTTACTTTGTTTTGGTATTTTTAACGATATTCTTAGTATAGAAAGGTTTATTAGGGATCTGAAATTAACACTCAATTATTAACATGAAAATAAAATACAGAAAATATCTCTATTTTTATGGTAAAATTTAAATTATGAGTATCTATTGTTTGCGATTTTAAATTTATTTATAACTTATTGTTATGGCGTGTACGTACTAATTGTAGCCTTAATTTGATTAATTTAACACATACCGCCACCTATCTGACGTAACAATTTACTTAAATAAACTTTTTACACTTTTACTGTCCGTGCATTGCATGTGATGCACAGATGAGATAGCTCTTGCATGACATAGCTCTTGCATGACATACAATACAATATTATCACCAAGAATATTGCATTGCATTAAATGCACTATTGGACGTGTGGCAATTATATTGACAATTGCCCTGGGACAGTTAAAATGTTAATAAATGCTTTTTCTTTCTAACATTAACTAGCGATTTTTAAACCACATTTTTTCAATGATCCAATTTCTATAGCCAGCAGTGTACAGTTGAAGTTGCTACGTGTGCTTCTCATAGAGGCTCGGCCTAATTACCCACAGAGAAGCCCCCAAATTATTTCCGCACTAACTGACACAGTTGTTCGGAGTTCCGTAGTTGAATAGAAAGAAACCAATTAATCGCTATTTTATGTAGTTTGCCTTTATCTAAGCATGAGAATTTGTTCCGTCAATAGGGTCCATTACAAGTGGTACCAATGCAATTGATTGTATTTTTTAAACAAGAAAAAAAAACAACCTTAGGTACAACAAATCATGTCAATCTGAATGAAATGCGTGTTAGTAATAACGAAATTTTGCAAACGTGCTTGGAAGCTTTAATAGATCAACAATCAACATATTTGAGTAGTATTATCAAATTCCAACGATATCACATGAATATAAATCGAACTGAAAACCTAACTTTTGAAGTTGGTAAAAAAAAAAAATTGATATTATCTTCTTGTGACTACAAAGTTTATCTCAAAAAATAATGATGAATCAATAATTGATTGACATCATTGTAAATGATTGTCATACAACACAATGTATTGTAAGTACGTGTAGTTAACTACAGAACATTCGTGCAAACTCCATTATTATCAATTACCGTCGAACCTTCCTGAATTAATACATGACGGAGCCGTATTAGCATTCACATGTAGAGGTACAGTCAGCAACAAACGAAAACTTTATTTTAATATTTAAAAAAAAATGGATTATAATCCAATTTTTTTTGCGCAAAAGCAGGCACGTTTGTTTTGTAACGAGATAAATTAATTATGTAATATTTTTTTAGTTCATTTTTCTGGTACTGCAAACAATTGGATTTTCCATTCCATTGTTTTAACCAATCACTTTTAAGGGACTGTTTAAACTACAATTTAATACATTAAGGTACAAATAAATGATTTTTATACGTTGGTGATACATCATTTTACGTTTTGTTAAATAGCAACTTTTGTCACATTAAACATGTTTGCAGTTGACTGTACGTGTAGATCCTTTCGGCTGGCCGAACAACGGCCGAAATTCGGTCGATTGTCGCCCAAACTCGACAATCACCTATTCAAAGTAAAATTATATAGCAAGCAATTATTGGGTTTGGTTCGGCTTAACGTCGATGTAAAGTGTCAATATTCATCTAGAAGTGACAAGGCAAATGCACACAAAAATATTCATACGATTCATTTTAATGTTAAAATATTATATCTGTAGACATCGGTGCTGGTTACATTATAAGTAATTTTTATACTAGAATATTTAAGGTTAATCGTACAATGTAATTGTTTGTTGTCCTTAATAAAGGAAAAAAAATACCAAAAATGTTACTAAAAAAATATTTTAAAACGAATTAAATAGACTTCTAAATTGATTAATACTTCAAAATACGGTAGCCAAATTTAATTTTTAATCAAATTAATTTCTAATTTCAGCTCACATTGCATAACATACATTCAGGTCAAATAGATAGGAAACCTCCTTTTTTAAGTCGATAAAAATGGGTTAGAAGAAATTAACTTTAGAGACTTATGGCAACATTTAAAAGATTAAATACTCTTACACAAGAGATTAAATACTCTTACTCTTCTGAGCTAAGGGCACACAATTATTTCACTTGCACTAGTTTTGTGTATCAGTGACGTCAGTAAAGCAGAGCAGAAGAACTATATTGTACGGGAGCTGTACAAAGATGAGTACCTCCACAAAACAGGTACGTAGTACTCTCTGAAGCCTGTCTCTTCCAGTATCTCTACAAACAAAGGGCCCAGGCACCGGGTGCCTGAGACTATAACCCTTTCGTTCTACAGCTCAATCGTTTGATTAATACAAAGTCGCCATTACTCTTAATTGAGGTATCCGAGTTTTGCAATGTTTTAATTAATAATTTCTCTTTCGCTCTTCACTGGACGATTTGAACAAATACCTTTAGCATCTTCTTTTGAAATTACGTTTAGTTTACACAAAGAAACCGGGTTTGATCGACTTAATATTTGAAAGTTGTTCAACCTTAAAAACCTTTTGTGAGTAAAAGATTTTTAGACTGTCTCTCACGGATGGTGGGTCTTAATCTGTTTTATTGACTCTGTGGTCTAGTGGTTCTGAAGTTAAACAGAGGACAGAAGTTTTCACTTAGGAAGGTTGGTAACGGCATGATAGATAACAAATGATTAATATTTTGTTATCAAGACATCACAATACTCAAATATATTTTGCAGGGTACAGAAGATACTTAGGGCCATTCATAAGGACAAACATCAAAATTTGCCACTATAGAGAGTGTGCAATAAATTTACAGGCTGTATAAATTCATGCTAAGTTGGCTCGTTCATTTTTCATGTCTTTCATCTCAATCAAAAACACGAAAAAGGAGTTCCTTAATTCTGATATAAACCTTGCCGTATAATTAGTTGCCCATCTATAAAAGAAGAACATAAAATAGTTTCTAAAGAGATACAGTTCCGAACAAATCTGCACGTTTTCACATAAAAATGGGAGTAGTCATTACACAACTTGATGCCCCGAAACAACTTGTAATCATGAGAGAGATCCAAGGGTCCTACTCTAAAAGGAAAGCAAAAGCATTTTTTCTAATCTAGGAAATCTAAATCTAGAGCTAGATTAGGCAACAAAATGGAAACTTAATTTAGTTTTTTTGAAGACACTAAGGCTACTATGCGATCTAATGTAACTGGTAACATAACCAAATTTTTTGTAATACGTATCCATTGGTCCTCGTACATTGACCGATTTTTTAACTAAGACAAATATGAATACAAAAAAAAATTCTCGATCCAAAATTACACAGACTATTGGGATCGTGCGCAAGGACAGCGCGCGTCACAAACTATTTGAGGACTTTGAAATGGCAAATGGCTGGCTGTCATTACGAAAAGTAAACCAAAGTTATTTCAATGAAATATTTTATTGTATTAGTGTCTGTTTATACGTATTAATAAAATATAATACACGGTTACGTAAATTTTGTTCTAAAATTTATAGAAAAATGGTGACAGACGTTGTCCGCCAACGTTGTTTTTTTTTTTGGTCACTGCGAGCGCTGTCATCGATTTTGGACCAACTTCTTCGCACATAGCGAATAAAATATAATTTTTGACAATGCCAAGGCATCTTCTTCAAAGCAATTTTGGTGGGCACTCGACAAGGAAGAGACATCAACAGGAAATGAAGACCACAACTTCGCGCCAATTTGCCGTTGGCTCACAAAACTTTAGCGTAAAGGAAATTAACTGGGAATACTTCGTCTTCGCTTTTATGTGACTTGATGTGATTATTTTTTTCTCTGACAAAGTTTTTGTTTTTATTTGATTGGGAGGGAGTTTTGTTGGTGAAGTTTTGGTGTGTCTGCTTTGTTTTGTTTTTGAGTTATTATTTAAAACAAATAAGCGTTTATATGAATCTTTTAAGACTGTTTTCATACGGCGCGGTTAAGTGTTGCTTTTTGATATATTTGTAAGTTAAGTAGCTTTTAGAGCCACACATTTTAGATTTAACACAACTTTATAATCTGTATTAAAAAAAGATAGAAAACGCAATACGCTTATATTTTTTCTAGAGTTCACTACTATACGATAAACCATAACCCGTATATACTCGTAATTACGGCTAAAAACAAACGCCACAACACCGTAGTTCCGCTAAAGCCGTACATCGCACGCGCTGCGTTTGCACATGCATTAGTACAAAAACGGTGTCCCCGTTTTTATAGCACGTGCGCGCCTGCGCACGCCCGCCCTTATGTCACGGGTCGTGCGCACGGACAGTATAGTAATCGTTCCCAGTACCCTTAGCACGAAAAACTATCGAAAGCGTACACTTATCGAGAAATATCAAAATCTATATTAAAAATGTGATTTCTTCACGCACCGCCAGGGCGGCTAGTCCAATTTCCATACAAATTGAAATTTCTCGATACGCTTACGTATTCGATAGTTCTTCGTGATAAAGGTACAGTAACTTAACTATACTATCAATAATAAGAATATGATTTTCTGTCACTTAACAAAATTATCCTTCTTTTGCATGGTAGGAGTTGAAGTTTTTATAATGATTCAAGCGCTCGATTACTAATTAATTTAATAAGTAAATAAATTAAAGCCTGACTGATAGAATCCGCATTATAAGTGTCCTATCATAAATGTATGCACTGTGCATCTAGACTCGATGCTATAGCTAGATAACATAATCTAACGACAACGCAAGCTTGAACGGAACGTTAGAATTAACAATTTAACTTAGCATTCTTGTTTTGTAAACAAACCTTCTTCTAAAGTTATACTATGAGAAATTGCCGTATAATATGATTTTTTAGTATAGTGAAAGCCCAACCATCAGTATACAATTATCCAGTGCATTCACGGCCGAAAGGATTCGTGGTAAGCTTGACCGCGTATTAGCATCAATAGCATGACATGTGCCACGCTTAGGGGGGATGTTTTTCGAATTGAGGATAAATATGAAACATTAATAGTTGATTGAAAATTCGAAAGACGGGCTGTGTTCACAAAACACTTTTTAAGACCTAATCAGAGATCGAACCACCTTTTTTGCGTCAAGAAAATACTCTTATGCATACCCACCGAATGCGTGAGGCTTCGGAGCTCGTCTACCCACTAAAAACCTGATGGCGTTCTTCCGTGCCATTAATGAGGCATTAGCTGACGGGTTAGGGTATGGGCTCAAGCCCTGAGAAATCGTCCACAACTACCCCTGAGCTTACTGGTGGCAACTCAACAAAGCATCAAGCCATTCGACCACGGAGACAACAAAAAAATACTGTTTACATTTTAATTCAGTTTCCGGAAGCACTCAATAAATATTAAATAAAACACAATTTACGGATATTTTCGGGACAATTTACTAGATTTTTCATCCCGGCGCACAGTGATCAATTCTCGAGTTTTAGGTGTAGAAAAATATTTTCAATTTTTTTTATTTTTCTTGCGCATATTAATGTTTATAATGATATTAACTTATTTTTTATATGTAAAGCGACATAATTATGTGATACCAGCCCATGACTTATTGTTAAAATAAACTTGATGTAATAATCTACCTTTCAAAAAACAAGAATGACTTTTTTGCTCAAAACAATTCACATAATTAAATTAGAACAACTCAGACACTCTTGATATCTATGATCGATCGCTTTCATGCTTTTTTCAAATGCTGGAAACATCATTTGATTTGGATTTAGAAGAAATTTCATCAAACATCAAGCAATTTCATATCTTCTAAGCTTCTTATAATATGCTATATAATTTAGCAAAAAATGCTTATTTATCTCTAGATGAGGCTCAGAACTGAAGTTCGGCATAATAGGAAGTTATGTCGAGCCAACATCGTAATTTAACCCCCTAGGTTTTGTTTTACCACACAGCTCGGGAAACGATTTGCGGGTTCAGCAGCCCCTAGGTCTTAGTAGTGGAGGAATTGGCCCCTCATTTTTGTTTCTAGTGAACGTTTTGCATTTCAAAAGTCGATCGGGATATTTTTTCTAGAATTTCATAACGTCCTATCTTACCAGTAGCCTTACACTATTCAGAATCTTAAGGCTAAAGAGCAAAAGGTGTGTATTACGTTAAAAATACTGTTCATATCACTATTTGTCATATTTTCCACTGGAAGAACTTCTTAAATATATTTTTAGAATAATACCCTTCGACCTGGTTGTAAAAAAATTGATTAGAGAGAGTAATTTTAACACTTTAGCCAAATCACAATTTTTTATTTCTGCGTCCCTGTCTGAAAAATCGTATGAGTTTGTTTCACAGGGGGTGATAGGTAGTGAAAAAAATGGCATTTCCTGAAAGCTAAAGGTCAATACTATCCAGCTATTTTAATAAGCCCTTGTGTCTAATTGTTTCTTGAAACATATGTTACTTCAAAGTATAAAAATCCGGTTAAAATCTTCACGCTTCTTATTTGTTTTTTTTTCGGTCTATTAAAATCACACAAACCTTAGTTAAACCACTTCAAATAATTGTTAATACCTTCGACTATAAGCTCTATTTTTGTTTTGGTCCAAATCAAAATGGATTTTCACACACGATTCAATTAATTGCGCGCGTAAAACGCTCTGAAAATACAAGTAATCAATAAAATCGACTTGTGTGATGACTTTGATATTTAATTGCTCAACAACCAATTGACGTATGTCTCTCTTAATATAGTATTATATGTAGGAGGTTTCATTCTTAATATTATGTATGTTTTTGTTAACTTTCCTCACATTAAGATTTTTGAATTTTGTACACCTAAAGTCGGAAATTGATCACCGTGCGGCGTTTCGAACACTTTACAGCGTTCGTGGTCACGGGGTAGACTAAGATGTTATTTGTCGTTTACATAGTTTTGAAGAAATATTAAACTACCATAAACGCTGTAAAGTGTTTCAAACGTCGGGATGAAAAATCTAATGGCAAAAATATCCTTAAATTGTGTTTTATTAAATGTGTAGTATTCGCGTAAACTTCAGAAACAAGTACTCAATAAATACTTAAAAAAAATTAATTACTGCACAATTAGTATCCTTGCTGCATCAGCGATAATAAAATAAAAATAAAAATGTATTAACTACACAATTAGTATCCTTTCCGAATCACTTATGTATGGATGCGCGTGCGCAACGCGTGACGGCTGTGGCGCGTGCTAAGGGCTTCGTGCCCTAGGGTTCTGCGATGGGCATAATTAGGACCTCGAGCGTAACTATTTTGTTAATTGAATACAAAGCAACATTTTTTACAGATTTATATATGAAGTCTAGATGTGTCCTACTTTTGTGAAAAATAGAACTAGCACTTACATGGATATTTGGAGATACAAATTTAACCTAATGCCAGGTTTTACCTAGTAAAATTTTTCATGATTTAATAATATGAAAATGTAAGTTGTCACTGTAAATTGGTTTTTAAGAAATTGGGTTACTTTCTTTGTAGTTATTTGGTAACTTATTACAACATTGACTAGGCTATAAAGTATCAATCACACCTCTTATTGGTTTCTCTACGCCTGGTCTTTTTCGGTTAGCCTCGGAATCAAGATCTTATTTATTGTAAAACAGTTATTTTGCCAATACACGCTACTTAGCCCGCAGCAGTTAAATAATGAAGAAAGCGTGTAGGTAAAGGAATAAAGATATAATTAGATGGATACTCGGATTCCCAACCGACCGTCGGCCAACAGAAAACCTTTCTTTCCATACTTAGCAAACCTACGGAACCCTCAAACAACCCCTAATACCTAACTGCATACCTAATTGACATTACAAGCTCCACCATGCGTGGTGGCATTCTGGCCTGCTCACACGCATCACTGGGCGGAAATTAGCACCGAGGGCACGAGATTCACCCGCCTGCAATTATTAGATTGTTACATTTGCATAGCTTTTGAAGTTTTTGCGGGTTAAATTGTAGGGTTTTCTTATTGTTTGAAAGATGTGGAAGAGTTGAGTTCTAGATGGCGCTAGTAGTATCGTTTGAACATTATTTTGGTAATAAATCAAACAGAATCTACACAAGCGAGTAAGTAAGAAATGCTAGCAATGAGAAAAAATGCTGGACTTCCAGGGACATGAAACGAGCTCAAAGCGAAGTGAATAACCCAAGACCGACTATCTTGGCACAAAACGAGAAAAAACCACAAATGAAAAGAAGTAAAACAGAAGAAGCCACAAGTAAAAAAAAAGTTCACAGTATATTTTGATATCAACCGATGTTATAGTCAGTTTATATTGAGATATACTACCTATGTGGTGTGGATGAGGTCCAGTGTACTTTAATACTGTCGAACGCTAAAAAAATTATCGCAACAGCAGTATTCATGTGCACACCACGCTGCTAAGTAATTTCAGTAAGCTTTACGTCTCTCTTGAAAAAATCCCTAAATAAAATGCTTTACTGCACACCAGAAGCAATTAATAAATACAGGCCATAACATATTTTATATTAAAAGTAAATATGTTATGTCACTCGGGAAGCAATAATAATTCTAGTTGAATGATACTCCAAAACATCTGTGTACTTTCGTCATGTTGTGACGTGCTGTTACTGTGCTTCCGTATCAAATGACCATCGGTATGGGGGCTAAGGGGCTTCGCTACCCCATCGAGTGATATCGATTACATTTAAATACACCCGATTGAACTTTGACCTGATTTTTACCCGACCAGAGAATGGTTATTAATGTCGATTAAATCGTGAGTAACGATTTTTAATTAGCAGTCTGCGACATAACGACGAGTAACTATCTGACTGACTTCATAATTAAAACTTTCAGTTATAATAAATATTTCTTAAAAATAGATAATATTATGATAACGGTGCGGTGGTGGTTCGATCTCGTAAATTATTCTTACTATCCCGTGAAAGTTCGAAAAATAAAAAGAAATAATAATAAGTGCTTTATCTACATTAGCACGTTTCAGCATAATAATATGCGCAATATTCGTGCCAAAGAATCAAATTTAACACGTTCCGGGACACTATTCCAGACACAATAGATGTTTTATTGTTTTCATGACTGTAGACGTTCACTGTCCCAGAACCAAACCAAAGTAGTCTGATTCCGATCCGGAATTCGGGAAAATTTTACCATTCCCGCACATTGAAGTATTGAAATCGCGTCGACATAAAGGCCCGTGTCCACTGATCGAGATCGCACTGATTACTATCGGGATTGCGTCGCTAATGTAATGGAACTGCCCGCTACTCTGGACAGGGTTGACAGGAAATGAAAAGGTACTTAGGTTAAGTAGAAAATAATACTAGATTTGAAAAATCATGTGAATTGGGGCCCTTATCATACCAGGTGAATCTACGAATCACCAGAAGACCTAGACATCTGTAGTGAAAATATTTTTCTGGTGCTGGAGAAATATTCTGTTGGTTAACGTTAAGAAAAAGCAAATCGTTTTTAATGTTTATAAATACTAACCAGCCATTAATAAATCAAACCCAAATATGTTACCAATAAAAAAAAAACAATTTCTGTTAGTTACGGATTTTGAGACACAAATAAAAAAAAAATGAAGCTTAGACCCAAAAACCTGTTCTTGCCCGTAATATTTTTTTCGATGATTACATGTCTTAGAAAGAAAAAAATATTTATCAGATTTTGTAATATGGACAACCCTGTCATAGACTGAAATGCGGTTCATTCCAACAATCACTATCCCAGGGCTGGCGCGTTGTAATGCGAGAGCATCACCATAACCATTATTTGTATTGGAAACTTTAATGGACGACCAACCGGTAGCAAATGGTTTATCTAGGTCGGATGATAGTGCAATACAAATTTACCTATCTAGAAATGAAATCATAAATATTACCTGTTCTATTTCTTGGAAAAATAATAAATGTGCTATCGAGTCTTAACGCCTACATAGTTATGTACTCCTACTAACTCCGACTCCTGGATTTTTCCTTTAGCTCTAGGAAAACAAATTATTGACTTCCAACGATAGCTTATTTATTTTATAATCATACTTACATAACTATTCCGTGCAAATACGCCGACTGAATGTCATTTTGTTGTGTCGTTTTAGCTAACTTCTTTATTCCCTCTGTCCCGCCTACGTTGGTCGGGTTTCCTTGTCAGTCTTCGCCAGAGCAAACGATTTTGGGTTGTGCTGCCCCCTTTACTCTGGACACAAAATCCGATCCAATGAATATACCCATCCCTGTCACACGCATACACGGCCTGGTATGAGTGACAGGGATGGCTATAACCATTGGATCGGATTTTGTGTCCAGAGTAAGGCCTCTGGTCCTGGTTTTGAACTTTTTTTATTTTTATTGCCAACAAAATATCGAGAAACCCACGGATATTACACAATACATTGATATTTACCAAATTCCGGTTACACCTCAAATGCTCATCAATGACATCATCTGTATATCCCCGGATATACCTAAGCTTGTCGCTTTGAACCCACTAATGTGTTTAGTCCTGGCTGCGGCCGCTCGTCAGCTCCGACCGCGTTTGTGATGATGATACGCTCAAATGCACGCGCAGACAGAAATGCGATTCAATTAACAAACGAGATTTGATTGGTCTGCCACGCGATGAGGTTGGACGTAATTAATTAATTAATTTAAGAACCGCTTCAAAATCGACCAATAATTATTTTGTTTAAAGTATTGGAAAGATAATGTTAGCCATAACTTATAAGGTTTGTACATTGTGAAACAAGCCGTAAACCCTTTGCAAATAATTATGAAAGGTTACATTTACAATACGTAAAGCAATTTGATAAAATTGCAACTTTAGCGTGACATTATGATAAGAAAAGAGTACAATTCGCCAAAAAACTTAAGAAAAATATTTGTATTCGACTTTTACTATAAAATGATAATAAATCATCGTAAGATAGGAAGTATCGACCGTGGTTCTAAATGTTATCGATATGTATGTAGGCATCGTACACATGACTATAAAACTAAATTCCGAAACAAGCCGTTTCCGAAAGTTGCCTAATTGTTCCCTTATTTACCTGCACGTAGTTACCGAAATGTTTCCAACTAGGGGCCGGAAGGTAAGAGGCTCAACGAGGGTAGATCGACAATGCACCTCGTTTGCCCGATTGCTATATTGTTGCATTTGCTACTGTCGACCGTCATAACTAGAACCCTGCACACCCAAATTTGTGGTACGGAAAAGGGAAATTCGTCATATGAAAACCAAACATTTATTCTCAAAGCGGTAAACTGCGTTGGGGACAGTCAATTGCAAGAACCACTCACTGTCTTCAAATTGAAATGAATCAAATTTATTTGGCGTAAAAAACACAATTTTTTATGTCTATTTATTGGGTGGCTTCAAGACTGACTAAAATCTTGAGAAACCTTGACCACGCGATGGAAACACCACAATTTTTGTACGAGAAGAACAAAAAAGAAACAATAGTTTAGACATGAAATAGTGGTCGCTAGTTCACAGTAATTAAAAATAAATTTCATATTACTTCAAACGTCAGTGTTATTTTCCCGGAAAATTTTAACACAAAAACCAAATCCGAGAGAGCTCAACCTAAGCTAGTCAGCGGACGTGTTGTTTTTTTTGCAACTCGTAGAATTCCATTTGTTTGGCCGTCGGCGTTGCCCGTATTGTACAATTTGGAACTATATTTTCCACCTAACATTTAGCAAAATGGACTTGTTGATGGACAATGTCAAATTAATAAGAGGTTTCTGTACAAAAATGAAATGTGCATATCCATTAACAAAATATGTATTTTTAACAGAAATGATTTTTTTGCATTTTCATTTCGTATTATAAAGTCGTTTAAATACGAGTATATGCTTCCTTTACGTTTCCTTTACGTTCCAAATCTCAAAAATAATGATTCTCAGAATTATATAATCCGATAATTAGATGTGTACCTGCAGAAAACAAAGTAAGTTTTTAAAAAAGTACAACGCCAAAAATTTAAAATATCCATTATTTTATTGTCACTTATATTAAATTGTTCATTTTAATTTATAACCATCCACCAAGAACACAAAAGGTGGGCAAATTTCAATTCAAAAGCAGGTAGAAAGGAGACAATATTAGAAAAGGAAGAAATAAAGGCGATGTTTCAATAATAAATTATTGGGGGCTCAGAACACCTCCCCGAGAGAGGCACGACCCCTCGGGAAGGCGTAGCACCTCTCGTCTCTCAGTGAACTTATCCTTAGAACGTGGGGCAAGTCTAAAGCTTATACTTTTGATAATTTTTGCAGCATTTTTGCTATTAGGTGTGGAACTGGTGTGAATAAATTAATATGGTAGATTACGGGGATAAAAATTGAGCCCTCAAAAGATACTTCTTCTATTTCTTTTACGTACTGCTTGGGTGTGGAATTCGCTGCCAGCAGAAGTGCTCCCTGGCAACTACAATTTGGACGTTTTCAAGAAAAGAGTGAATAGGCTGTTCAAGGCAGACATGGTCCATCTTAGGCTACATTGTCACTTAACATCAATGATATTATTATATTGTTTCTCGTCTAATCTTATTAATATTTTAGAACCCTAGACGCAACTAAAAAGTATTTAAAAAATTACATGCATTGTTTCTAACATAGGATTATGTAGCCATGCATATGCTGAGTACAATTTTCACTTAATTTACAACAGAGTACAGATTATATTGATCGGGAGTTTGCTTTATTTAAACGACGACTCACACAGTTTTGATGCTTCATGTAAATATTTTTACTCTTCAAAACTACTGGCATTATAATATGTAATAGAGCTCACGAGAAGAGCAAGAATCTAATGTTATATTTTTCGTTGTCAACTTAATAAAATACTCAAATCCGAAAAAAAACCGTCGCATATAAGAAAACTGCCTGAATTTTCATGAAATATGGCTAAAAATAATGGGAATAAAATTGTCTATAACACAAAAAAGTAATCGAAAATCGGTTTATTATTTTGGGAGCTACGATACTATACATAGACAGATACACTGTCAGATACTTTTAACCTAAAACAACCCCTCTCGTTTTGCGACTGGGGCTAAAAAATAAGCCTTGACTTGTTAATCGCTACAATTTCATCACTTCCACCAACCCCGAGCACTCGTTCACGTAGAAGTTTGAAGACATAAATTAGCGTTCGGAACAAGACAAAGAAAATGTCCGTGGGCAATTCGCGGGGACGACAGTCCGGATCATGTGGTGCGTTGATTGATTTCATTTGGAGATTCCCGTCGGTTTCCTTTACGTTCCGAATGGCACCTTCCACGGTTGTAATGGTTTCCGCGTTCTACCAAAGGATCCCATACGTTGAGTGTATAATTGAGGAATGCTTACGACTTTGTCGGTTTGTGATGACTGATCATTGGTAATATTTTGTGTTTATTTAGTACCTAAGTTAAGGTTTAATAAACGTTTGTTATGATTATTGAAATATAATTTAACATGATTTTTTCCGTTTTCAATACCATAGGGTTAGTTAAGAACTACCTAGAATCTAGGTCTGAAAATTGTTGCGTTTAACACAAAATTTCACGCGCTTTTAGAAAACTCATAAATTGAAAATAGGTTAGGATTATTATAAAAAAATGTTGCGTGTCGTAATTTTTTTTTTCCATAAAATATTCAAGTTTGAAATGTTAAAGTAAACAAAAGGCGAGCTAAAAGGCAAAATAAAATTTCCCTTCAAAATATAGACAAACCGAATAAAATCATATTAACGGTCGGCCAACGAATAATTTCAGCCGACAGCAACGGTAAAATCGCTCGGCGTTTTCAAAGAAAAATCGTTTTTATTAAATATTTTCTTCTCAATAAAGCTCCGGCAAGCGCTAAATAGCTGGCATACCGTTCGATCATAAACGCGGAAAATTTGAAATAAATGAAAATAACGACGCTCGGGCTCGGGGATATTGCATTATTTTTAGAAGACCAATAGACAAACAACCGTGATGATGAATTTAGATGAAAATGGAATGAAAGACTTTGAAAATGGAATGAGAAACATTTTATATTTGAGTAAAATACGATATCACAATCATAATAATCGTAGGTATATGTAATAGGTCGCATAGTATCTAAAAACAACAAACAAGTTTGTGCGCGATTTCTATATGAATTGAAATCTGGCAAAAATTTAATTCTTTGAATAATGCCTGCAATTACAGACGTGTTCAACGAATAAATTTATGATCATATTAACTTCAATAACCACAAATTTCGAGCAATTCAATTATTCCCCAATCTCTGCGTCCCAATTTACCCAAACAAAACCTATAGTGATGTCTACTCACTTAACTTTAACTTTATCTCAGATCAGATAGCCCTTAACGAACTAATCCTATTACCTACACTAATAGATGATATAAACATCGGGAGAACTTATTGAATAACCGGGCTGCTGTTTAAGAGGACTCGGTAGATATTATTAGAGCTATTCTGGCGGTGTAAAAGGGGTGCCCTTGAGTGTCTGAAGACCCTTAAGGGCTTATTACACTATGCGGTATTCAGACAGTCTTACTAAGATTTAGCTTAATGTAATAAGAGCTAGCAAGTTAGCCTGTCTAATTAGACTGACCGAATGGGTTCGGCCGTGCTTACTCGCTTGCTTGCTGAATATCGCGTAGTGTAATAAGACTTAGCACGCTTAGACCGTTCAGTCAGCGCGCGGCAGCCGCGGAGCGAAGACGGTCGTATACGTTTGTTTGCTGTGGCCGCGTGCACCATGGCGTGTTCGAAAGAAAAAGAAGTACTTTTCAATGTTCTTGATTTGTACCGAGACATGCCATATTTATGGCTGAGAAAAATTATAACGTATTTGCATATTTGATAATTTTTCTCGCAAAAGTAAATACTCTTTCACCCATATTTTTCTTTTCTTTTTTGTATTTAAATTAATAGACGCGGCAAGAGCTATGGCGATTTTCTGGTGCTTTGAAAGTTTTCCCATCGCGCGACAACCGTCACCGACTACGTACGCTTTGCAAATGAGTTGCATGCGGTATTCAGCCCAGTGTAATAGCGAGCTTGCCTAGTTAGATTTTAAGACAGTCGTACTAAGACTGTCTGAATACCGCGTAGTGTAATAACCCCTTTACGGTGGAATTAGCGGAATTATTACAGCAGAAGTGGTGGCTGGTGCAACCTGTAATTATAAAAGGGTGGACGATCGTGCTTACGCTTTAAGTGCTAATAGTAGGAAGCAATACTGTTTTAGAAAATATATACCTAAAGAAACTTCACTCTTATCGTGTTGTGTTAGCGCTTGAGTACGCGTGTTTAAACGCTTTATTAGAATAATAGATATAAATTGAACTTGTAAAAACGAACAAAGAACTTGCAAATGTGTCAGACGAGGAATCGAACTCTGTGTCTTACGCTATCCGGACGCATGCCTATACCACTCGGCCACCGACACATTGGCAAGCCTGTTAAATTTTGCAAGTGCCTTTTTCAACAGGCAGACTGCGCCGGGTTGGACTATTGCAAAATTGATGTAAATTTTTGGGATAGTAGTTGCTTCAGTTAAATTGTGTAGATTCTGAACCCTATCAATTGTAAAATATCAAAACGACATACAGCACACTCTCTAAAGCTTAAGGTTTGATGCGATGTTAAAAAGTGCCCCAAATCCTAAGTAGCGTTTGATGTCTCCAATCACACAAAAAGCGTCATTATAAAGTTAATTAAGATTGAGATATAATTGTTAACAATCCCTTTGAAGTAGAGAGAGTACATTTGCTTAGTATTCGCGTGACAGCGCAAGATGTGTAATAAGCAATAATGACGGGGACATAACAATTAATTGTGAGAGGACAAAAGGCTTCACCTGCGGGGGTCAGGCCCTACGTCACGTCACAACAAGGGGTCTGTTGTGTCCTCTTCAAGCTAAACAACCCTTCTTGGGATCAGAAGGGAACATTATGTCATCCAAGTACTAACGCGACGCTATTCACCCAGCCGTGTGTACATTTACGCGCACGGCAGACATGTTTTACACTTTTGTTACGAGTGTTTTAACTACATTTAGGGCTGATTCTTCAATAGTCATATAAGAAATATTCGTCGAAAAAAATACAATACGGCTAATTTGAAAACTTCACTTAATAGACGATAGTCATACGAAACTGTGTTTTTTTATCTGTCGCTATAATTTATCAGTCCGATAAGTTTTATCTGAGCATTGAAAATCGACCTTATGAAAAGATGTTTGTGTTTTATAGCGTCAGAACGTCCATATCCAGTTAAAAAAATTGGTGTTGAACTTATTTTAAATAATTAAAACAAAATTCACTCCCTGTCTGGATAAACTAAGTGAATAATCATACATTACTGTGTCGACCGACCCTCAGTTAGTACTTCTAGTATCTACAAAGGTCTAATTTGTTTTCTAAAAAATCATACGTCTACATCGACTTTTCATCACTAATTGGAGTAATAAGTCAAAGATGAATTACATTCAGATTCTTTCATACCGATCTTCAGGAAAATTACCTGTATTGCAAAGTAAGGCCATTATTCCTTTGTAACTAACAAGTTCTAACTCTAAGGCAATTAGGGAATATCTGAAGAATCCCCGACATAGTAACGGAAGATATTAAGCTTCGATGGAACCAAAATTAAATTCTCGAGCCAACTTAGAGCAATTCGGATTATTTATTCCGGACTCGAAATTATTTACATTTGCACCAAAATATCTTTGGATTTCTCTACTTCTTTATATTTGAAGATGCAAGGTTCAAAATTGTTTGTTTCATCTGTTTTGAGTCCCATAGCATAGTTGCCCGGGGTCAATTCTGCTCGGATAATGAATTCGGGCCTAACATTTATTTCATTTGGCGTTGTAAATGTTACATCACGCTTTTGCTGATCACGGTAATTGCCTACCTTCCTTAATGTAAATAAAATACTTTGAGGGGTTTCGCTACCTTTGCTGAAAGGTAGATGGGTAATGTAATGTAAAACGTTGCGAGTTTTAAAATTTTGATTTTATCAAGATATTTTTGTGAAACAATTTTTTTTAATGTACTGAACATATTAACAAATCATCGTTTCCTTGCCTGGTTCCTAGTTTATCTTAAGTCAGCACACTATAAATTTCATCTAACAATAACTAGTACTTATTTCCTGGCAAAATATTTCATTCTTTTTGCTCGTTATCTTGTACAACCACATTATAAGACTGTGTCCTACTTGTTAAGCAGCTTTGATATTCCAATAACGTATAAACAACAGTTTAATTAAGCCAGGCCAAAGACTTTGGGATCATAAAATCCTGGGCCCATATTATTCTCCCTTAAAAGATGTTCGTCACACCAGTTGGGTAGCATTATTGCTAAGACCCTCACCAAAGTTAAAATTTGATCCTGGTTTCGAATGTTTTACGGAATTTTCAATAGAAAAATGCCAACCATTCAAAACAACTGTTAGCTATTAAATATAACGTCACTATTATTGGCTCTAAATCTTAAGGATAACAGTATACTTATTCATTTTACTGCTGGGCAAACGTCTTCCTCAACACCTTTTATTGATACCTATCACCTGCTAATGACACACAATCGCTCGCAAAGCTGGCCAAGTCTTTTCATCACTTCTTTTTAGGCCTACTGCTTCGTCAGAAGCCGTCTGGTATCCAATGCGTGACGACTTGGGCCCATCCGTCCAGGAGTATCCTGCACACACCCACTTTCACATCAGCTTTGCTATCTTCTCGCTAACATCTGCTATGCCAGTTCTGAAGCATATTGCGGTATTTCGGATCTTATCAATTCCCTCTTACATACCCAACACACTCTTTTCCATGGCTCTCTGGTAAACCTTGAGATTAGAATTTTTACTTTCGGTCAATGACCAAGTTTGCGTTCCGTAAGTTTTCGGGTAGGATGCAGGCGTCAACGAGTTTGTGTTTTAATTTAAGAATGAACTAATTTAGCTTAGCTTTTGAAAAAAGTTGCAAACCGTCAAGTTGTATTTAAAAAACATACGTTATTTCAGACTAGTATATTTTGCAAAACTGCGACAGTACCTTATAAACTAAAAGGTGTGCATTGGTACTCGGGGCACGCGTCGCTCGTTTTGACTGGCCCGAGCACGATATTAGGACGTAAGGAGGGAGGTTTCTAGGGTTCCCTGCCTCAAAATGAAAAACCAAACTCTATAGGCTCACTTCTTTGTTCGCCTATGAATTTCCATTTTCTCTGGGATAATAAAGGATATCGCATAGGATTAAATAAAAAGTATTTAATTTTATTGTCACCGCCAGCTGAGAAGAAGTCGGTGACAGTAGGTGTAGGTATAAGTTGAGTGTTTACAGTTTAAAAATAAATCAAAACCTGAAAGCACCGTGCTTCTGCACGTGGCAATGTCAAAAATAAGAGAACAAAAAAAATTAATACCATTCATAGTAATAATTGAAATACCAGAACAATCTGTGATGATGTGAACTAAACAAAAATAGTAATAATAAAAATACTTTATTGAAACTAAACTACACAATGAATTATACAGGATACAACCATAGCACCAGTAGCTACCTAAAATATGTGCTTGTGAAATTATTAAATTATAGGTACATAAGTTTGTACGGAACCCTCAGTGTGCCAGTTTTCTAGAATACTGGTTTTTCAACTTATTATTGCTGGAACGGCCATTTTGTCTTTTCGAACGATAAAGTAGGCCTCTTTACGTTGGCATTAGGGGGTTTGCTTTGCGCTAGATAAAGTTTATTGTAGTATTTTTGTAATTTTTTATGCAAAATGTCGGATAAGTTAGAAAACATAATTCTACTTACGTTAGCCTGCAAAATATTTGGTTTTCTAAGAAAAAACTTATTTTTCTTCAGTTAATATTATTATAAAAAATAAATAAAATAATAATGGGAAAGTAGAAAACTTGAAAACCAAATAATTAAAAACAATGGCGCTTATTATAATTAGGTTACCAAAAAGTCATAGTAAATGCGCAACAACTTCAAATAACCATGAAATACATTTTGCAAACATTGCCCGTTTTCCTACTATGTTAAAAATACTAACTTTTCGATGGCACTTATTTATTTAGCAGTTTACCAAGTTAAAGGCGCCGCTCATTTCCTTCCTTTAGAAAACCAGAATAAAAGAAAATCTTGTCGCAAATTACATAAACAATATAAAGACGAAGAACAAAGAAATCGAATAACTCAAGTGTCATTGTGAATCCGAAGTGCTATCTTGAATAATCTGGGCAAAAAGCGGCAAGAACGAGACGAGAAATATGATAAGACGGTTCTGAAAATATATTTTAAGATTACTTTTCATCGAAAGCTTTAAACAAATGTGTAAGGTAAGAAAATAGACGCGTAAATAATGATTGATAAATCGTAATAAGATAATACCATGACTGTTAGTAACACTAATAGAACGATTCCAAAGGTTAAGCAACATAGTCCATAATTATGATTATGTTTGAGTGTAAGATACGAATAGTAATCTAAAAGTATATGTTGCTGTGTAAAACTTTTTCACAAAGATAATAAAAAGTGTTTATGTATTTGTGGTCGTAAAAATTTACTTAAATCATTATTTCAGCTTTATTCTGTAATCTTTGCTTTCCTTCATATTTTCTCACAATATGGATACTCACAAATCTCTGCCATCTTGAAAAATTGAATAATCATCATAATGTTTATAGTAACAGTGGGTCCGCTACTAAGGTGAACAAAACGTCAAACCCAATTTTTTTTTCAAACGCTCTATCCTAGATATATTTAAAAATATTATTGAATTACGATTTCAAAACTTCCTACGGATCTCTAAAAAGGTACGCACGTGAACGATCGCATTACATCGCAGGAAATTAACATTTCCCCCATAGCTGTGAGAGATACATTTTGCACTAGCTCCTGCCGTGGTTCCGCTCACGTAGACCGCATATTTCAGGGTCCTGTGATGGGGATGAGGTTTGAGAGTGGGCTTAGATCTAGCCTTGAAAGATACTATTTGCAAGAAAAAATATTACATAATATAATTGTATCGTTGTTAAATTTTATTTAATTACATATCAAAATTTTTGGATATTGATTTATGGGAGGGTAAACCATTGGAAGGTGGGTACATGTCTCATGCCAAAATCATTTTTCAGTGCACGTGGTAACTGTATTAAAATGCATTAGTTTTTCAAATTAGGTTTACTGCGAATAAAAAAAAAGATTTTAACACGTTCCGGGACAGTGAACGTGAAAACAATAAAACATCTAGTGTGCCTGGAATAGTGCCCCGGAACGTGTTAAGACAAAGACTAAACATTGGAAAGTGTTATATTTATTTTACTGTCACTAACCTATAATCTCATGCCTCGTTTATACATAAACAGCTTATTTTATCAAGTGCCCTTCCATATCGTAGGGTGTAATTATATGGGGTCATTCTATAAGCGTTGTTTGGTCAAATGTCCATAACAGAAGTCTTTAATAGTGACAGTTGTGTACGCCCACAACTTCAAACCAACGCTTCGTTGAATGAATGAAATACAAATTTTAATCCATGACGAATGGATAAAGTACTATACTTGCCGATAATAGCTAGAAGTAACAATGTTACATCGTAATTCAGTATTAAACAATGGTTATTTTTGGGCTTGATAAAAGGACTTTTATCAGCTTCAGGGAATACAAGAGCTTAAGACTAAATAAATGTGAAAAATAAATCAAACATAATTTGATTAAAAGCTCCCATGATACATAGATTAACTTTAAGCAGACAAAAGATAACATTAATATAAAAGGACGCAAATACTAACATGATTTAAAATTATACTACAATTTACACAATAACAGGACTAGATATCAAAACCACTGCAATAAACCCTTTGAGATTAACGATAGTAAAGCTGTAAGTTTTGTAACAACAGTTGATAATGATAACGCGTTGAAACGACCTATTGTTCTGAGTTTCATCCAAACAAACGGATCCTATAAACTTTTTGCTTCATCTGAATAAAGTCTTTTATGGCTTCAAAGAAAGGTGTGGAGTTGTAACACCTCCATATATTACAGCAGAGTCTTAAAATACCAATGTGTCAAACGCTTTCTGATCGTCAAATGTTGGTGCCAATCGTCTCCGCGCGGGGTGGGATATAAAAACAACAAAAGACGATCGGGCACCGGCACCAAATTCAGCGTCAGAAAATGAATAATCGCGCATTAAGGGGGCCTGTACATTTACACGAATGTTTATTTTGGGCCCCGCCAAGTTGCCAATAAAAACATTTCATAGCGGGCATTAAAACAGTGGCGAAAGTGAGCGCCCCCCGAATAATCAATACGGGCCCCCCCGTGCCCTGGGCGCAGGTACGGCACCCCCCACCCCGCAGCCCTCCCCCTCCTCGCCCCTCGGCAAAGACTAGAGACAGCGAGAGGGCGAGCTTTGTCGGCGGTAAATGCACCGAGAGATTGACGCGTCAAAGTGAATTTGTTTCGTTTTGCACCACGACGCAAACTTTCTAAATATTCAGCGAAATTGCGAAAAGCACTTTGATAGTGCATGAAGGTGAAATTTATTTACTTTCAAGGAAAAAGTACCATTTGCATCTGCACAATTGTTGTTGTACAACAGTGGTTTTGAATAGCCTTAGTAGGTAAGTAAGCCTGTAGAACCGTGATTTTCCAATCTACGTAGTTATAGACATAAAACAAGATATTGCGCTCAATAAAGAAAATAAACATTCAATACCCAAACATTTTTCTCCGGCCTAATCTCACCAAACGTAATACAAACCAGAAGTTCATCGACATTCGAAACAAAACAGTCGAATAGCTTCTGCGCACCGTTCTAGTCTATGAGTCAGCTTCCGACTAGTCAACGTACTGTCTAAACCGATTGATGCAAGTGAATTTCACCAGCGAGACGCAACTCTGTTTCGTTTCCAACGAGATAAAGAGCTTTGAAGTTAACAAACTCATTTCTTTGCTTCTGCACGAGAAACCAACTCCATCACCGCAAAAAATAAAGCAGGTACTAATAAATTTTAATTTTTCAATCTATGAAAACGGTGATTCTGTTGCGGACGGATATAGCCCTTATGCGTAGGGTAATAGTGTTTGTTGTCTGAAATGAAAATGGTTTCATACACCGGCTGAGTTGTAGTTGGTTTAATTAATCATCCGTTGGGGCGGAAAATTGTGCAGATGTTCTCCGATAACGACATCGTCTAGAAAGTTCAAAATCCATCCATGATTTTTATGAAAACTTTTCAATGTGCATTATTTTACATTGTCTGGTACGTTTTTCAACCCGAACAACTCTTATGAATCTAACAACTGAAGTGAAATGAAATAGATTTTGTTCTCCGGTCAAATGTAAAAAAGATGATAGAAATTTGGTGGAACCCACTTTAACGAGCAAGAGATGACAAATAGATAAGTTTGGCCTGCAGTTGGTTGCTTTGACAAAAGTTAGATTAGTTGTAGATTACTTGACAAACAATAATGTGGCTTGAACCTAGAGGCAGGTAATTAATTGATAACTTTGTTCGACGAAACTTTGACTACTATGAGTTATGCTTTGAAATTTGCCCAATTAAGGAGATTTCTCCAATTAGTTTGGAAACAGAGATTTGATTGTTAACTGGAATATCAAATTTTAATTTGTACATTTGTTGGTTTTGTTTGAAGTAACATTACTCGTATATTCATGTATCATCTTTCATTGACTTTTCATTTACCTAATATTTTTTTTAAAGTAGTGTATTTTTATAACTAACTAAAAGACGAATTTTGACACTTCAATATTTACTTTTGATTCTGCTTCCTGCCAAAAATCTTTTTAATCCACATTTGGCAAATGCGAAAAGACAAAATATAATTAGAGGGGCTGACAAAATTCAGTGTTGTGAGACTTAATGTTCCCTCACCAAATTCGTTCCCACACATAGGGTAGGCGCACATCCCTAAATTCACACTTGTAAAATATTGTTCAAGTTACCAACCGGTTGGGTCGAGAGGCTTATTGAATTAGCTCTTATCCATACCCATTGTTGTAAGTTTTAATGAATGGCCAAATAACATCCGAGCAGGCACGTGAGGATCCGCATTATCGTTATTAATTTATAGTCGGACTTACACGGTTTTGGTTTGAATTTACTACCGGCTATTTTCATTAGGTTGAACTCGGGTTGTGTGCGGCGTCCGTTATAAAGCGTCTTTGTGATAAGGATTATCAGATTGTTTGGGTGATAGCTAATGATTTATTTATTTTGATAATATTTGGTTAGCTCATTAGTTTGCACTATTTATTCTTAACATTCAAAAGGTAAGTGTGGTCTTCACGAAGACCAGCAGATACTGTAACATTTTGTTTAAGTGCACCTATTTTACTTACAATTTGTACTTTATTTCATGACGTGTATTTAGATAACTGTACTTCTATTAACATGTAATTTTAGATAACTTGCACTTTTGTTATTTGCATTGATGATAATTTGTATTTTTTGTGTACTTAAAGTATAAACTTCATTTTTATTTATTGACTAGTTTAAGAAAGAATGTAAACTACTACGGTAGTTTTATGCTGACTTTGTTTAATTAATTAATTAATGAGCAATTGTGCGATTTTCTTAAATGAGTATTAGTGGCTTAGTGATTTCTACAAAATGAAAAAGTTACGCAGGTAAGAAAATAAATACATTGTTGTTGAAAACTCGAAATTCTTAAGAAAATTCAAATCATCGATTTGCCTATCAGAAACATTGTTTGTGGAAAATTTCAATTAACTAACTATGAATTTAGAACAGTATTGACATTGTCAAGTTTAACATCAATTGTAAAGGTACTAGCAACGCAAACAACCTTCACAGAATTGCGGAGCGAGGTCCAAATCAATAAGTTCTTAGAATATACGTTTAGTTCTGTTGATAGTACGTACTAATTGGCATGATTCGAATAGTAGTTACAGTTTATGACAAGCATCTGACTGTACTTAATTAACATAGTGTAGTTATAAGTAGAATCTTATCTATAATAAGCAGGGTATCTTAATAACTTTATTTAATCACGTTTCATGTCGAACTTTATTATAAGCTAGTAAAGCTCAAATATCTACTGTAGCCAGACAAAAGCGAGAAAATCTATTGAAACTAGAGATATTGATAGCCAAGTAGTAAGTGTCGGTTTTGTGCCATATTTTCAGTACAATCGAATACTATTATTAGCCAATTTTTCGTCTTGTCCTATATCAATGCAATTGTTATTATTTAATTTATAGATTTAATTTCACCAATTAAGAGATTAATGGTAGACATAATTCTTAAAGCATTTTCTGCCAGTGAAACCTTTAGAACATGAAGAAAGATGGCAACGGGTGCAATGGAAAAGAAAATCTATTGTGATCTTAATTATGCTTGTTGTTAAGAAATTGAAACAATAAATTATCAAAATGCGGTCATTGACATAGTACAAAGAGGTCAAGAAAATGGCACCGACAAGAGCCTTATGTTTTCAGTCTGACACGTTTCAATCGTGTGCAATTGTATTTATAATGCAACGCGAAAGTTTAAAAGTGCTTACTTACAAAATGGTCACATCCTTTGTCGCTTCCTTCGCGCCAGCTGTATTTTCTCTGTATAGCCCTATGGTTGACTAGCAGATAATGATTTTAGCATTAAGTCCGCCATATGTACCTTTTGTTTGTGCATGAAGTATTTTAAATAAATAAATCAGTTGACATGATCAATAGCTAAACTATCGATAAGATAGAATCACTGTGGCATCACAATTTATACCAATATAGGTATCGGCCTCTACCGCGGTCACACGCGTTAGAAGTTAGGCATAGGTCGTTGCACAAAATGGCCGGTTTCAATCGCAACTTGCACAATTTAATTTCAGTAGTCTGCGAACTTTGCCGCTTTTATGTTTCATGCCATATACGCATTAGGAGAGGATATTTTGAGGTTATATTTTAGACTGTGAAGAAATAAATTCATTATTCTGCTCAGTTATATTTATATTACATATCTGTTTATGAGAGAATAAAATCGCTTCTACTTCCACAATATAAAGTTGTTTAGTGCTGTTATTTTTTTCTTAACTTTTAAGAATAAGGCTATGTTCAGCAATGGACGTCCTTTGGCTGATAATAGTCATGGTGTTGATAAAAATAAACCATCGATGAATTACAAGCAAATAATTTGGAAACACCGTTGCCAATTACGAAAAAATTTATACCTTTAGACATGTTATTTATCGAACTTTTATCAAACATGTAAATCCTTTTCATTGTTTTATTTTGAACGTATTTCAGTGTTTCCATCCGTAACAATATAAAGCGAGTATAAAAAATATATTTTATATTGTTTCGCATCCAAATAAATTTACGGCAACTGAATGTATTCTATTTTTATGAGAATATTGTTCTTTACAAACCAATATAAACGGTCGGCATCCCGCGGTAATAAACCTGCAGTAAATTATTGACGTTGAAATAACATCAGAACAGTTTTATAGAGATGAACAATCAGTTATAGAATTACCGAATATAATAAAAACAAAAGCATGACAGTTATCTCGGTTTGATGGTCCATATATTTTGAACATCAATAAAGTTATCGATATCATTTTAATTGTGGAATGGAATATTTACGATATGAAAGCAGACTCGTAATTGAGCATTGGCATGATTAGTGCCGCAAAGCGTGGTAGTTTATTTTATTTTATATTGATTAACAATATTTTAGGCACAAGGATGGATTTCTCATTTTTTGGCATGCGGCTTCGGTGAGCAACTACGAGTAAATAGGTTTTAGGTGCATATTTCCCAGTTGTATAGGAAATTGCGTTGTGCAACAGTGTCATAACCTTAAAATAATAAGTTAGCCCATTTATTATTTATACCCCATCATATTGCGCCCGTCTCAGATGTAAATTATTCAGAGGGCAGAAAAAAATATCATTTAACACTTATAGAATAATAAAATGTTTAACATTAAATAATAATGTGAATTAAATTAATAATAATGTGTAACATTTTATATAATAATAAAATGTTACACCATTATGCATGAATTTTGCAAACTTGCAAGTGTTTACATTTTGGTCTTGAGTTTTATTTGCTGAGAATTAATTGAGTGCGTTAGTTGTAAATAATACTAGGCTGCTTCGTTGACTTTACACTAATTTATAGGTAAATCTGATATTAACCGTTTAAGAATATCGTCAGTTTTATAATCGAATCTAATATTAGTGTTTAGACGTCAGGTTGGGTTACTGAACTAATAAAGTAATGGTATTTGCGAGCACAAAGTCGGAATTTTGTATAACTTAATTGAATATTCGAAGAGCAGGTCTAATATTTTCGTCTTAGAAGCTTATTTGATGTGAAATTTTCAGAAGGCTATTTTTACCTTAAGCATGTATCAATACATTTCGTGGAATTCATTCAGCCCTTGACATCCCGTGTACAAAATGAATGTACTCACAATTTATAATAACAAGTCAATAGAGGCTATTGAACAAGTAATTTGATCATCTTTTCCTCGAAGCTGTTTTCAGTATAAAAAAACCGGCCAAGTGCGAGTCGGACTCGCCCAATGTTCCGTGCCAACTTTAACTGAATTAGAGATTCTTACTTCCACTTAGCCAAAATACCACAATATATTGTTGACCGCAAATATAACTTTGTTTTTTATAGTATTTGTATGAAGAACAAAGTTATGTTTGCGGTTGTTTAAGATGTGCTATATCTCAAAAAATACTAGTTCGATTTCGCTTAAGCCAATTTTCGTTGAAAGTTTTTGTTGAAGTCTACATTATATATTTTTTCAAAATTTTCACTTCCTAAGTTCAGAAGTTAGATGGGGGGGGGGACGCCCATTTTACCACTTTGGAAGCATCTATATCTCAAACGTTAGACTTTTAGAAGAAATGATTTTAGGAACCTCAATGTCATTTTGAAAGAACTATCTATAGACACCCCACACGTATAGGTTTGGGTAAAAAATTTTTTTTAGGTTTTAGTTTCATGTATGGGAGCCCTTAAATTAATTTTTCTTAATTTTTAGTATCTGAATCGGAAAGCGGTGAACAAGATACACCTACCTACCTACCTTGTTTCAATGGTGTGATGCTTATTGTTTCAGAATAAAGTGGCTGTGACATACGGACGGACAGACAGACAGAGACAGACAGACAGATAGACTTGACGAAACTATAAGGGTTCCGTTTTTTGCCATTCGGCTACGGAACCCTAACAGACTTGACGAAACTATAAGGGTTCCGTTTTTTGCCATTAGGCTACGGAACCCTAATAAATAATAAATAAATATGCGCCAGACAACCCACCAATTGTCTAGTTTCGAAGTAAGGAATTTTCTCCCTTGTGTTACGAAGTACCAGACAACGATTATGACGGGGGCGTCTCCCATAAATACTTAAATACATATAACATCCATGACTTAGGTACAAATGTTTGTGCGCAGCACACAAACATTAGACCCTTGCGTGATTCGAACCCGCGACGGCCGGCGTAATAGTCAGGAGCGCTAACCAATACACCAAACGCGTCGTCTAACTACTTTTAAACCGGTAATCTCTTGTTTTATTTAGGGAATATTTTGATTCCATTCAATGGCTATGAAAACAATTACACGTTTACTAGTGATGCTTTTTTATTGCATAGTAATACCGGTTCGTGCATTGCAACAGACGCATCCACACATGCGTACACTAATACCACGTCCCGACATTATAAATACTATTTCCTCCCCATTCCCTCCACATCCCTGAGGGATCCGGGGATATTTCCCCTAAACTGAAACTAGAGTTGTTATATTTCTGATAGTTTCATTCCTTACTCACTACGCCACTTTTGTATTTAGTTTCAAAAACAGTTTAATTCTACATAATTAACTATCAGTAAGATTTGTATGATTCTTGAATTTTTTATTGTAATTTGAGAATCCTTTTTCTGGTTTTGTATTGAAATAAGGTGAACAAAGTAATGGAGAATCCATGCTGTAATTGAGTGCTTTTTAATTATTCATACAAGCGATGTTTTTTATTTATAAAATTATTATTATGTAATCGTAGATTAAAGTAAATTACACACAATAACAAAACATGAAATATTCATAATTTTGATTTTACAATTTATAGCGGTCATATTTCTTGCTACAATTCTACACCTCATCGCATCTTTTTATTTATTTTATTTATTTATTTAAGAACTTTATTGCACAAGTAACAGTGTACAAAAGGTGGACTTAATGCTAAAAGCATTCTCTTCCAGTCATACCTTTAGGTCATGCGGAAAGATTATAAGAATTTTCATGGTGTCAAAGTTTTATCGACATCTAAACTATCGATAATAGTGCATCACTACCCTAAACTATCCGGCATTAATCCCGCTTACGGTGAAGGCAGGATATTTTTATTACCCACCGATATGACGAAACAATTGATCCCGTGGAATCCTTTTGGTAACCTTCGGGTAAATATTGCGGTAGTTCCGATTTATGGATTACTTGCTACTGTTTTGATGTTCAGGAATTTTCATAAGTTATTGGTCTGCTGAATGGTATGGGTATTAAAAATTAACCCATGTGCTTATGTTTTAGTTTGTATGCCTTTTTATGAAGAATCTTTTGAAGACATTTATGAAGATCTTCCTAGTACCTATCTGCGAATTTTATAGTACACAATTTGTCGTCCTAGTATAATGAAGAAATTTAAAAACACTGCCTCGTCAATGTAGCTTTTAGTTCGCTGATCACTACCCAAGAGGCCCCGGTTTCGAGCCCCGGGTTGAGCCGAAATTTGTTTCTTAATTTTTTTGTCTTGAAAATACTCGGAAGCAGCTCGGAGTCACGAACATATAAAGCACATCTATGTAGAGTTTATCCTAAAGATATTGTGAAGTGTACAACCATGTATCCTCTTGTGGATGAATGACGTCACGTAACGCCGTAATATCTCAAGTGACAGAACGTAATGACGCACAATAACGGGTATTAGCTTTGTAATGTCACTCTTGACTGATTTCGCGATGTAAAGGCTTTTTAAGGTAAGGTTTCGTGGATTACTATACACGAAACAGCAAGATTTTCAAAAATTAAAACAAAAGACAATCGTTTCCTAAGCTCATGACCTTCTCGTTTTAACCCAAATTTTAATTTATGTCGGCTCGCGTAATCAGAAAATGGCTTTGTTTTAAAGTGTCATTTTTACGTGCCGAATGTGTAACTTTTACCTACATTTCTAGCATTAGAATACTTAGTTTGTTGCGGAATTGCTACCATGTCCCTTAATAGTTATTGTAAGATGATTTATTATATTGTTATTATACTACTTCTGTCAATAACGGTGGACGTTAAGTCCAAGTTAATTCTTCAAACTGGATTCCAGTCCTTTCTTGCTTCACAATACTTTTCTAACACAATATCCGACGCAAGTGTTTCAAATCTGAAAATACACCCAAACAAAGCTCCAATCATACAACCAAGACACGTTATCAATGATCCTGCATAAACAGTTATCGAGGTGCGAACGCCTCCACCTAATAACGCATTCATCGTATAGTACGTACAGCCTAAATATCGTATTATCCGCGCACCTAAATATCAAGATATTTGGATCACGTATAACGGCAGTCACTCCAGGTAGGCGGCCATATTTTTGCGTCACCTTCCGCATTTATATGATAATGTTCTTCTAGCATTCGGTACTGATCCGTGTCGGGAGGAGCCGAAAAACTCCGAACAATTCCGATGCCGTAAATCTAATTTTGCGTCCAAGAGCAGCGGTGTTCACACTTGAGCTGTAATTAGGATATTTGCTCATTGTACGAGTATAAAAAAGCACAGTGTTCATATCTGCATCAGTTTAATGCGGGATTTTTTTTAGAGTTCCGTCGACCAACAAGGAACCCTTATAGGTTCGCTATGTCCGAGTGTCTGTCTGTCCACGGTTCAGTTTAGAGTCTTTTGGTACTAGAGAGTTGTAATTTGGCTTGAGTATGAATTTTGATCATGGCGCAAAACTGATTAAATATATAATATTTTTTAATATTTTTTTCCTACCTCTTACAAGTCAAGTAGGGATGATATTTTTTTACTTATTTATCCTATAGTGCCTGTCGTTGGATCGGTATTTTAAAATAATCATAAGTTTTCGATTTGGCGACCCGTTTGTTAAACATTCCGTTTTAAAGTGCTATTTTTTTGTAAAAAGAAATATATATTTTTAGATACTTAAAAGACGAGAGTATCCCCGCAGCGAAAGAAAAGTATGTTTGCGGGCTTTTTAAGTAAGCAAGCGTATTTAACCATAGCACTTACCTTCATTGTTTCCCATTCCTAAACAATACCATTTTATTCGTGTCGTGTCTAACTTACCTGAAACAAATAAAAAAATATAATTATGAAAATTTTTCCTCACAAGAGTATTAAAAAACATCATACAATTTAAATTAAAAATATATATATTTTTATTACAACAAATCGTTTATTTTCCAAAGATCCCCATCTCGTGTATGATTTACTTCAATTGTTTCATAATATCTTTGGTGTAAACACAGCTTTACCAAAAGTTATGAGTAGTGAATAGGGCGCGTTACCGTGCCCGGAAGATATCTCCCTGTTAGGGGTCCCGGGTCTAATTTGAAACCCTTGTGACGTCATCTGCGCTTCCGGCAGACACATGTTCTGGTTTTAAAACTGAGAGAATGGATCCGTTTGGTGTTGTAATTTTGAGTAAAATTCAAATGCGTGGTTTTATTATATTACTAGCTTTTGCCCGCGACTTCGTCCGCGTGGAATAGTGACTTCTTTCTCCCGTTTTTTTACACATTTACCACTATATCTTTGCTCCTATTGGTCGTAGCGTGATGTTATATAGCCTATAGCCTTCCTCGATAACTGGACTATCCAAAACAAAAAGACTTATTCAATTCGAACCAGTAGTTTCGGAGATTAGCGCGTTCAAACAAACAAACAAACAAACAAACAAACAAACTCTTCAGCTTTATAATATTAGTATAGATTTTTTACTAGCGGTCCCAGTGAACTTCGTCCGCGGCTCTGTCCCGTCCCGGCCCCGTTTTATGATTTTATCGTATTACCGGCAAAATCGGTTGACTTGTTCTCGAGTAATAAAAAGTATGTCCAATGTCCGTCTACTGGATCTAAGCTAACTCGACCAATTCTCAGCCAAATCGGTTCAGCCGTTCTGAGTTATAAATAGTGTAACTAACACGACTTTATAACACAAACATAGAGTATATATGGGGTTGGTCTTGACTCCTTACTTAGGTTTTGCAGCTAAGACGGAGATGAAGATGGAACGAGCTCGTCCAAAAGAAGCCTGTTCACTTTGAATAGTTTCGGGTTAAATAATGGTATGCAGGTTTTAGCTAATTTCAGCATAAACGATTATCTGATGCATGTTATTTCAGGCAAAAATAAATGTAACCGTTTTAATGAAAAAATATGGTTAAATGATGTAAATAACAGCAGAGCTAATGTAAAACCAGGTACGAAGCCTCACCACAATTTTCAATTTATCCACTTGCAATTACTTTCCGCCAATGTACAGAACCACTCGTGGGAGTGGTCCCATCATTTGGCGGTAGTTTTTGCTGTAACTGAAACTGTTCCGTGCCCCTATACAAACACGGCCTTTATAGAGATGGAGGTTTTGTTTATGCCCGGCCTCAGTGCCGGACCGAAGCTACTTTCATAAATAAACATGAAAAAATCTTTCGCGAGAGCTCAACTTTCCAAAATATTAAAGTATGAATGGCGTAGCGATAGGTTTCTCGTTACAAAGAGTGGGAAAGGGGGGGGGGGATGATATGGGTAAATAGGATGTTTGCGTAGACGATATTACGGAGAACAAACAATAAGAAAAGTTGCAGAGTGTGTGGGTTGATGTATAAAAAAGTAAACGATATCAGAAAGTTCAAAGGCCATTCATCAAATATGGAAGCAAGTTTTTAATTAAAGATAAGTATTTGAAGCCATAATATTTTTTGAAATAACACCAACGGTTTACTTTGTAGTAATAAAATCATCTCGGGATAAAATTCATCATGCATCGCATCGCATCAAGCATCGCGTTTGCATCGCTGCTAACGATAATTGGTTCTTATCGGTTCATCCGTTTGGAAGCTACGATACCACAGCCAGATATACGGATAGACACGTTTAACTTATAACACACCTCTCTTTTTACGTCGAGGGTTAAATATGAAAAACTGAGTCATTTAGTTTTATTAAGAAGCGTTCAGTGAATTTAAAATTAAAAACACCGTGATTTTTTCTCGCTCGTCTTACCAAATACCCCTGTCTTATTTAATCTAATAAACAAAGGTTAAACGAATCTCTTTAATCTTATTAAAACAAAAAACTCCAAAGAAGCTGAAGCAGCACTCGACCGAACTGTAAATTAAATTTTTTACCCTAAAAAGTGTAACATTTCCCCCTCACATTCCACCATCTTCCTCACCTAATCTCTTACAGATATTAAAGAGGTGCGTCACGGAGGAAAGGGTTGGCTAATTCTACCCTACAGACACAGCCTAAATATAACAACCAAGTATCGTTTACCTCATGACTACCTCAACAATAAAAATCACTCATTTAACCAAAAAGAATAGTATAATCTTTTCCCGCAATGTATCTTAATGCATATAAACAGCGTGATTCCTGTAAGGTGACATAGCCCATGCATGGTGATAGGTGACCACCATACCAATCGAAATAACCCTTATGTATATTCAGCGATTACCGAGATATTTGCAAATAAAGTTAGAATGAATTCTAAATGATACTAAAATCGGTTATCTTATTCTTACATAGCTTGCTTTTCAATTTGAACTGAAGTTTTGTTCAAAATTAGTACAGTCTGCAATTAAAATAAAGTTTTCAGAAAATTGTTGTATAAGAAAATAACTTGATAACTACCAATGTTTGCCTGTATATGTACAGGACTTCATTTGATAGGTATGGTAGTCACCTATAAACACGCAACGGTTTGACACTTAACATGAAACAACCTGTATTTGAAACTCTTTCTTGCACACTCCAAACAGTGAATAGGTTAAAGAAGACCTTTAATAAAATAAAATAAAATTAAGGCATCTATCGTCTATGTACACGATGGGTTAGCTGTTCTACGCATCATATGTCCGGGCCTACTCCTGCCCCAGAAAGTAGAGCCGCCGCGATAAATTACATTAAATGCCAAATTAATTAAATCGCGGACAAGCCACCGAAACCTTTTCGCGAGGTTCTAATAAAAAATCATAACTCGGAGCCTCCCGTGTGATTGCGAATCTCGAGATTGCGAACGCAGCGTTTTTATCAATTTGTGCGAGATACGTTTAAATATTTGGAGATGATTTCGTTTCCTTATTTGGATTACTTGATTTGACGTTGCTTCTTTTTTTTTAATCCACAATAAATATATCCAATTTTAATGGGCCGAAGTTTTTGATAATATTAAAAATTAGTTAACTAGGTGCATTTTCAAGTATTTATGTAGGTATTAGTAGTATAATATTAACTTTTGTTGCTTTTTTGTGTTCATTTATGCCGCCTCAATCGTTTCTGCCTCACCCAATGATTGACTGGTAGAGAATAATTTTAGCAATAAGTCCGCCATTTGTACTTTCTTTTGTCTGTGCAATAAAGAATAAAATAAATAAATAAATAACTTTAGCTGTTTTAACGACCTATTTAGTGGCGTCACAATTTCATCAAAGTCCTGTGTTGTGCAAACAAAGATTAGGAACTAAGTCAGGTCGTCGTCCGTAATAAACGTCTCATTTGTCAAATTTTATAGCGGCTCGGGCCCCGGGTTCGATTCCCGTTATTGATGACCGGATTACTTGTTAGCGAGCTTTGTGATTGATACTCAACCGTTAAACCTTAATGGTCTAGATGTAGGCGCCTTTATAGGTTAGGTTGTCGTAACAGTTGTTACGAAGAGGTTTCCGATTACAATAAATTGGTGTTTTTAGTTTTTTTGTTGTCAAAATTCTCTGAGCAGCCAAACACTACTGAACATCACTACTGCAGGGTATTTTTTTCTTAGGGCTCATAGTAGTTGATGATTTTATAACCATGTCATGGTGCAGTGTATGTACATTTTCGAAAATGACATCCGGTAACGTCGGTTAGTTTGCAAAAAAACAAATCACACAGATAAACTCGCGACCAGCTAGATAGCAAAATCCTTTTTATTTTTACACAACGTGACGCTAGATTTCCAACGCAAACCTGCCCAAAAACATTCCCGCTGCGAGGTGTTTAAAAAAAACTCACCAGCAATGTACTATTCACACCGGCGGAACCCTTGAAACAAAAAAAAAACAAAAAAATGTCTGCAAAAAAGCGACACGAGACCAGTGTGGAATGTGGCGTCACACCTACAAATTCATTACGAGTTGCGAAAATACTTTTTTTTCCTCGGGTGCCATGTAATTTTAAGGTTTTGGAAAAATAAACCGTATTTTAAAAGTACTCATTTACTGTTAGATATTATATGGATGACTATTTGAGTCATGTAATCATTTAAGTATTTAATGACAGTATTTTTGTAATGGGTTTTATGTTGATTAGTCTGTTCTTATTTATAACTGCATTATACAGAAATAACTAAAAACGTTTTTTCGCTAGATATTTATTACATTACATTTCCTCTAAACGATTTTGTAATTAACCTATTTTATGTGCAATAAAGAGTTAACTTATCTAATTCAATATCCATAAATATAAACTTGTTGGTACGAGTTTTTGTCCACATATTTTTTAATCCAACCAATATTGACGGAGCCCCATTCAATTCCGTCTAAACATAAAAGAAATGTTACTTCAAAGGTATGTCAGTCAAGTCAAAATAACTACAACTGCCGGCGAAAAAATATCCAACAAATATTTTCTTTGTAAGTTTTTTTAAGTCTCTACAAAAAACAACTTAACACGTTCCGGGACACTACTCCAGACACAATAGATGTTTTATTGTTTTCACGCCTGTAGGCGGGCACTGTCCCGGAACGTGTTAAATATGCGTAAGATACAATTTAAACACAGGAGGATTACTTAAATACAAATAATCGTAAACAACAACACAATGTTCATCAATTGAAAAAGGCTCGCTAAACGCAACCAAAACATTTGTCATTTACCGCATTATTAATATTTCCCCGTCCATTTATAAAGGAAACGTCCAGGAAACGTGTTTATTCAGGCATCCCCAAACGGACATGTGAAAAAAAAACCATCACTCCATCCGCACGGAGGGGAAAATAAATAACTATATCCGAAACTGTATCAAAGGGCCTGTCAAACACATCGAACCTACGAAATAATTGCCCACAGCAGCTATGACAAAGAGAAATTGTGCTTTGTATTTATAATTTGTTACTTAGGCCATTTTTTGGGGACGCCATCGAAATGGGTCCTTAATTTGTCATGCGCTTATCGCGATCAGATCGGCATTTGTTTTTGACTACAAAAAACTTTGGCGAGTGAGTAGTGAAATGAAAAAGTAAACGTTTAGGTTTTGCGCATTAAGATGTGTGTTGTATTTAAAATGTAGGCGTATGAAATTACTTATTACAATCACATTGCATATCACACATAGACAAAGAAAACTAACATGAAATAAAACAACTACATAGGTACTGTTTTGAAAAATCCACAATATTGAATAAGCTCAAAACATATTATTGTTGATTTATTAATGCCAGAATTATCCACAACATTTAAGCAATAAAACTGCCTTTTTTCGTGCTCACGTTAAAAAAATAATATCACCAGCGATGGCATTTAAAAATGAGCGTTTTAATTTTCACATTTTATGTCCGCATAATCGCCACATCCCTCCCAGTGGGTTATTACCCGAGTTTTAAATATAATAATGCTTTCATGTAAAATTATTACGCCACTACGAGTCGGAGTATGAGTAGCTACTGTGATGTGGAGCTATGAAATACTGTAAGGTTTTATATGATACGTTTAATTTATTTGTAATTTCATTTATGAGAGATTTGCAAACCATTGTTGTGATATCTTTTTTCGATTTTAGCAAAGTGGGCCAAACGTTATATCAACTAGAGTTCATTTTAAAACACATCAAATGTGATGAGAACATAATTATCCGCTTTTATGTAACAGGTGGTATTTAATGTACAATCCAATATTTAATGTTCTTGATTTCTTTATAATTATTCATATTCAACAGTTAAATACTCTTGAATACATCATGAACTCAACACATCAAACTTAAGTAAATAGTATCACAGCTGCACAGTAATCTCTTGAAAAATCGCTACGCTACGAATACTACGAGATTCGTAGCGCGCTACGAGCTACGAACTACGAGCCGACATGCTACGGAAGCCGGATGCTACGCTGAATAATACACAACTATACTACTCTACACTCGTATACTACACATACGCTCCTCGTATGCTATTCAGATTTAATACGCCATTTTTAATTCCGTAGGGCTTTAAAATGCGAACGCCGACAATTTAACGATGTCATGGAAATTTTTAATGAATGTGCTGTTCTGTTGCTATGAATTTTTCTTGAAGGACTTTGGAAGTATGTCACAAAGAGAAATTAATTTCAGATGTTAAATTTTGTATCAGTTTACCAAACAAAGCTTGAATGTGAGTTTAGTGTGGTAAATGTTTAATTTAAAAACCGGACCACAAATAATCTACTTAATTTAGATGAATTAACAGTTATGTGATAAATAATATGTATGACACATGATAGGTTGGATTCAATACTAAATAACACATAGACAATGAAGAATACAGGATTTTAAACTTTCGCGTTGCATCGCAATAAGTATTAGACATGACGGGTCTAAACGCGAATAAAACTTATGAGTTGCTATTACTCACTGCTCGACGTTTCGGCTGTCTTGCAACTGCCGTGGTCACGCGTTTAGACCCGTCATGTCTAATATTTATTGCAATAAAGAATATATCGGTAATTGTTTCTGAAACTAGCTATTAACTACCTTCCGAAACTAAACAAATACATAATCCACATAGTCTATACAAGAAACATGTGTGTTCATATTGTGAATAAAACAAGTGCTTTTCCGGCTACTGGTGACGTCAACAATGGGTTACCGTGCCACAGCCTAAATTGTTATCTTGTGTCACGGTTCCACTGAACCGGAAATTCCAAGCCGTGTTACAAACAACGCACCGTCAATCCTAAAGCCTATTTTAGGTTGCAAGTTGCGAAATGACCCCAAAGGAACAGGTATATTGACCAGTTTATGCAATAAACGGTAAAATAACTGGAGCCGTTTTATTATCTAGTGATTGGAATTACACTACGGTGCAAACAGATTGGGAAAGAAAAGATGTGTTGTTCTTTGCTTCAACAATACACTAGGAAATACAATAGGAAACTAAGAACCCAATTCTAAGTATGCATCACATATTATCAGATAAATAAGCTAAAAAAAGGGTATAAAAGTAAGTAAGAAGTGAATTCATAAAGAAAATTTCATATTCGACTCATTAACACAATTTTATAACAAACTATTACAATCAAGCTTGTTATCAACCGAGTCTTGAGGTTCTAATGAGAATATTATTTATGATCTGACATGTCGAAATTCAAAGGCAAATAAATGATTATGATTATGTCAATTGAGATAGCAATATACATCACACTGCTTATCAGTTAGTGCAAGCGAAATAGACATAACACTGAGAGTAGTTGATTTACGCCGACATTAAATAACATTTTAATCAGTCTGTTTGCACCAAAATGTTCTCAGTCACTTCATGCACTTTGTAAGTGGCACGTTACCGGAATGATGTAAGGCCCAGTTTCGTGATTGAAATTTAGAAACTCAACTGATGATAAAATTTCGTCACTAGCGATTGCATTCCGACTGTGCGCGTATTGAAGAAAAAAAAACAATCAACCGGTGGACAGTAAAATTTTGACATTAGATTAAGGTAATTTTTCTTCAAAACACGCACAGTTTTAAAACTTCAGACGGTAGTAACAATATTTAATCATTAGTCGACTTAACTATTGATCTCGCAACTGGGCCTAAGGCGGCAATGTCATCCAGTCGCTGTACATCTACAGGGACTGGATGACCTCGCTTCAAGCTGGCTACAGTGGTAGCCAGCCATCTGCCGCGGCCACTACAAATCTCTCGCACGGCCCTATTTAAATAAAGGACAGTGCTCATTTTGTCTTCTTGGATCCTGTGTATATTTATTTTGAATATTGATTGAATCGTACTTTAAAAATTTAAAATTCATTTTTTTAATCTTGTTGAAGTGTTTAATTCGATTTATAGATAGTGATAACGTATTTGTTTCCTTTGAATTCGTTTGTCGTTTTTACTCCTAAGAATAAAAAAAATACCAGTACCTAAACGTAGATATTTGTTGTAAATAGTCATACTTCCCAATAATTTACCTAGCTTGTAGAAAATAATATAAAATCTTGCTTTTTTAATCCTAAGTGATATTGGCTCATTTAATTACCATTGTTTCAGTAATAATCGCGATATGTCTGAAATGTGTGAAAAGCTGATTTTCCCACAAACATTGATGGCGTCAACAAAGCCCTCTATCTGGTCAGACGTTAAGCTACCATTACAAACTGACTATAACTCTTCCACGTCACATTTAGGGTCCTATTTCCTTTGACTACATCCGTCAATTCGCACCAATATACCGGATCTATGCGGTGAGTTCTATCTTCAGTATGTAAAGAATAAAGTTTAAAATGGTTTGATGGATTTTTAACGTTATTTGGTGGATTGTAAACCGCTTGAAGGCCCGACCAGTTATTGGTTCGGATGTTTTCGCGTGATTTTGGTATCGGCAGAGTGATGGTAGCGGATTTGTTTGAGTGTAAATCTGGTCTTGATGTGCAATCATATTTTTTTTTTCAATAAAACTGACAAGGGAAGTGAACTTGTTGATAAAGATAGTTATAAATTTAAAATATTTTTATTATTAATTTCCGTCCTAATAACAGATCGGATAACTTCCAATAAATACAGATAAGGTCAGTTACAAATTCGTTTAAAAACTGTACAATTTAGGCAATCTTAAATAAGCGATCTCTTCCTGTCTGGAACCTTATTAACAAAAGAAGAAAATAATAATATGAATAAAGTGACTTTCAGCGAACCACTTACCGAGGATTAAAGCAAGCAAATTTCATATATGTACCACGTAGTACTGTGAAGTAGTTTTATGGCGTCTGATGAAATCGGCTAAGACAAAATAATATTTTTTGGTTATTTTTAATTAACAATGAATTCTTAAAAAAAATTTTAGACACATAAAATACTTGTTGGCATTATTTTTGTTTTGAAACAACATAACAGATTTATTTCAAGATCATCCCTAACTTTTATAATGAAAAAAAAAAACACTCCAAAAATAAAGTGAACTACGCTCGCCTCGTTGCCTTGTAAAAATCCATGCCATCATCTTTTCAGGTTGAATCGCTTCAATCAATATCACTCGCCCGCCACACCGGACGCAGTTACCCAAATCACTTCCCTTTAAAGCTCCACCAATAACTTCCTACAGCTCACCCTTAACACAAGGTATTACAGTCCATATTCGTGTGATTTTGTAAATATTTTTCAGTTTACGACTGTACAAGCGTTCAATTTTTAAACGGCGATGGTTATCGTCAAATTTTATGTTTTTTTTTGTGTTATTGGATATTTTGAAACGCTTATGTTTGTCGCTATGTCAGGTTTTTTATACGCCTGGATTTAGAAGGCTCTGTTGCAACAACCTACAGTTATGACACCTGTATTATACGACAAATAAGTAATTGTTAAATTAGATATTTTGATAAGTCTTCAATGATGATAATGATTGCATGTTAATAAATGGCAGGTGATATTATAAGTTAATTCAGAATTTGTTAAATTTTAATACCATAAAAATTAAAAAAACATACATTTTAATAATATTTTTTTAAAGCATTTCTAAAATAGCTTTTGTAGATATAAGGAAATTTTTTTGGGTATGAGTTCCATACCTATTCTGAAAATTTGGGCAACGATGCGTAAAAGTATTTGTCATTTTAAAAGGTCTACAGTTTTTTGGAAAATACTTCATGAAAGTTTGAGAACTATTTATTTATTTAAGAACTTTATTGCACAAGTAACAGTGTACACAATGTGGACTTAATGCTAAAAGCATTCTCTCCCAGTCATACCTTTAGGTCATGCAGAAAGATTATAAGTGGGTGCAGGAGCATAATGTAGAAAAAATTTAGGAAACTATAACATTCATACAAGTTGCAGAAAAAAATGCAATATGAGAACAATATTATTGGTTATTTATAACGTACACGTGCATGTAATTTATTCGCTAGTGATTGGATATTTGCACCTAATCCACATGAATCGCGGGGCAGGGGTCCTACTCAGTCGTTCAAATTTTTGGCAGTATGTATGGATGATCTTTATTTGATTTGTTGTCCAGATGTTATTTGTAAGCCCGGATAAGCAATTGTCTACATGCATTCTGTCTTTCTCTGTGATGTAGTCTTGAGTGTAGGACGATGCGAGTCGAAAATACAAAACATAGTCTGACAGAATACGGCACCTAGGATGCAATATCCGTACATTTCAGATCTATTAGTGGGTTCATCAGCTTGCTTGTTTAGTTTATTTCTAATCAAACTACTGTTGTATGATGTTTGTAGAAGTATTAGTAGAATAAAATGTCTGTTTTAATGTTGTATATAAACATCTACCTATGCCTATGGAGGTCGTTTAACAGAATAGGTAGTAATATTGAAAATATTAGGTAGGTATATTTAACATTCAAAAGTAAAGAGGTTGAACTCAAAACTGATTTTGTAATAGGACACTGAGCTGTAGATATATGCTGTTGGAAAATTAAAATAGGTGAAAAATATATTTCATGAGATCTCAATATTTTGGTTGTTTTAAATGTTGAACAAGTGACATGATCATTACTGTAGTTATAAATGGCAGGTCCACGGAAATAAGAAGTAAGTAGCACTTACCGTGAAAGTTAAGAAAACAATATACTATTCCATTTTAAATAAAAATGCCAGTTTCGCCACGATCTCACCTCATGGAAAGTGTTGATGAGGCCTAAGTAAAATATGACGAGTGACTTATAACTTTTTTTTTGAAAACGTCCCTCATATCAGATAAAACGAATTAAACAAAGTCCACCTATTCGCATCCTGCATTACATTCGCCATCGTTAGTTACTGCATCGGCACGTTTATTCCGAATCGGATATTTGCGGGGCATTCCGAGCGGCGGTTATCGCCGAATATCCGCGCGCGACTTCCGATAATTGGTTCCGACTAGTGTTGGGATGATAATATCCGTTTAAGTTTGAAGTAATGATAAGATCGCAGGATCACACTGGATGCAGTCCGCTCACAACCGGTAGCTGTGGCAAACCGTGGGGAGGCCTTTGTTTAGCAGTGGACGTCCTTTGGCTGATAATTATAATGGTGATGATGATGATGAAATGATATTTGACAATCGTGTTTTTTGGTAATTACGATTATTAAAATATGATAAATGTATGATTTTATCAGAGTAAATTTAAGATACGAGTAGGTATCCCACGTGAATCGATTAGCTTAGACAAGAATTTAAGTAGCGTTTTTCTCATACTGACCTTCTTTTCTTTAATATTCGGAATCCTTAACTACGTATCGAATTTTCGATCAAATATATTTTGAGGGGGCATTACAAGAACAAAAGTCTAAAATTAAGATTGCACTCTATGGTCAGAAAAGAAAAAATATAATTTATATTAATAGTTGTTACAATTGTGTATGAAAACATATTAAATTTCTAATAATGTCATGTTTAAAATAGAAGCAGACTGCTACAGCATTGGTTTTCAGTACAATATCTACCTACCTTCCAGCATTGTATATATCTTGAGAGTTACAAAACTTTGGAATCCCAGTACATCTAAAACTTGGATCATAAATATCTGAACCCCTGCAAGCCCGCATCCGCGCATCACTGCTAAAATATAAATTGAACTTTTGTCAAAATTGGCCGTGTAAAAACTTATCTATTTGTCGCGCACCAAATTGAAAATATCAATCCATTTTGTATTTCATTCAAAACGTTAATGGGAATATCAAATAGTTTTTTTTTTAATTGTATGTTTAAAACAGGCGAATGTTTAAAGGAGATCGAGAAAATAGTACAAAAAATCGATTGTCTCTTAAATAACAAGCTTCCAATACTGTACTCAATTGTATGACTTAAACGGGTGGATATTTGAAAGTCAATGAAAATCGATTTATAATTTTGGACGTATATTAATATATTTCAACAAGCAGTATAATTGATAGTTTCATTAAACATTAACAAACAGACACATGTAATTACATTTGTATTTATGTCATTATGAACGAATCTCCGTCATTTGGACACGCGCAAGTTAATTCAGCCGGCATTTTCTAATATCCCCCCCCCCCCACTTAATGCCCGCCCCTCCCTAAATAATTACTGCACAGTTCGCGCAATAAATATTACTTATACCGCTATTCCGACTCATATTACTGGGTACAGTCAGAGACCGTTTTAGTTTGAATTTAGGGTGTGATTCGTTGTTCTGATCGATGTGAGTTGAAGCTGAAGTTGACGCTGTACTAAAACTTCACATATAGTATATAGTTCGGATAATATTTATCCGCGACAAGTTTATGACGACATTAACAAAACTTTTAGGGGATTTCAATGAAGTGAAAAGAGATTCTTTAATTCCATATATTTCTTTCAGTGTAAGTGCTTTTTTATGTACTTAAAATAAAGAACAACTAGTTAATAGTCAATGGTGACTATTAACTAGTTTACCATTTCGAGTTAAAGTAAGTCTAATAGGTTTTTGATTTCAAATGGGCTGAGTTATTAAAAAAACATTCATATTTTTTTCTGGCCAAAATTTTTGGGTAACAAAAGAAACTTCAAAGATGATGATGAATTGCTTTTATGTAAATGAATTCATAGAACTTTAATTCAACTTATAAATCTTAGGAATTACGCAAATGTTGCTGTAAGCAATGTCTTCCAGACAACCTCTAAAAAGTAATTGTAGTGAGACATTATTGTGAATAAGAATTATAATCTCAAGCAACAATGGGCAGGGCACATAGCACAAAGAACTGATGACCGTAGGGGTAGAATTTCTAGATTGGAGAACCTTCGACCAAAGCGCCGTATAGGACGCCCACCGACAAGATGGACAGACAACGACGATGTGAAAAACCTTGGGGGCGGCCTATGTTCACCTATTATATGACAATACTAATTCTTATTAACGTTTATAAACTTTTTTATCGTTGTGGAAAACTATGGGGAATAACTGTGTTCATGGAATATTAGTATTTCGGGTCTTTTTTATTTTTATATAGTGTGTTGTCACTATACAAACTTAATAATATAAATTGCTCGTCTGTCACAGAGTCACAGTTGCTTTTTACAAGTGCAATTTATAAAAACTTATGAGTAATGCTATTACTCGCTTGGCTTGGCCGATAATGATGAAAATGAATTACTACAAACTGTTACACTTTTACAAACAAGAGATCACAACAAGTACAAGAGATCTCTTGGTTACTCTACGAAAGATAACGATTCACACAATGTATTGTAGATTTCGAAACAAAAATTCTGTCACTGATTGTACAACTTAATGTCTTTGTTTATAAATTCGATAGCGTTTTCATAACTGTAGTATTAAGGGCATAAATTTTCTCAATATCCACACGCCGCTAGATAGGGGAGCGCGGGCATACATTATATCAGTATTCAGTGGTCTTTGCAGCAACAGATAAAAACTTCGAGGTGCATGATGAATGAGCCTTTGTTCTTATTTTAAATTGAATCTTGAAAATGCAAGATTTAATATTTTAAATATTTATTGAAAACAAAAAATCTCATAACAATACCTTTAAGCCATGATACAATAACGTCATTTAATTAATAAAAAGTATCAAATAAATCTAGTAGTTAATTGAACATAATCCTTTGATTTCAATAATTATCAAATATTTTTTTCAAAAATGACAAATTATTTCTTAAACTATTTGACATTAGAGACTAATAGTATAAGATCCCAGGGCCCCCAGACGTTCCTTATTTTTGAAGTAATGAATTTCACAGTATAGACACTCTTATATGTGTTGAAGAGTGTGTGCATGCTCGCTAGCTTGGCTAGGCGGCCCGTTCGCAGGTAGCAGGTAGGAAAGGTATACAAAACCATAACTAACTTTTGTTAAATTCGAAGCACTGATTTTTATATATGTCACACAGAATATTATTAAAAATAAATATTTCATATTGACAGACCGTTTCTGTGGGCCGTAATTCCTCCCAGACGCTTTAAATTTTATTTGAAAAAATAAAATGAACTTTTCTTACATTCGAAGTCTTCAATTTTAAATATGATCCTTGGGGCACTATTTTAATACCTTTTGTGGACAGCCAGACCAATCCAATGGGCCAAACTTTTTCCGAGACACAATGAAAATTGTAATTAAATCCCCAGAAAAAAAGTTTTTTGCCTACAAAGTGTACGTTTTCACAACAAATTATTAAGTATATTTTCAACAACAATTATTGAGAATAAATGTCAATTTATTATTATTATAGTAATAAAAAATACAGAAATTTTGTAAAAATATTATCTTATCCATGAGTATTTAATTAAGTCTTAATCTTCATTGTCAGCTTCATATGAGTTTCGACTTTCATTCTCTGAGCAATCCTGGATTTCAATATTCAAGTCGTCATCATCGTTATTATCGTTATTTGAATCTTATGAAAATACAATAAAATTATTGAACATATGAAATTTTCAGTGTGTCTCGGAAAAAGTTTGGCCCATTGGATTGGTCTGGCTGTCCACAAAAGGTATTAAAATAGTGGCCCAAGGATCATATTTAAAATTGAAGACTTCGAATGTAAGAAAAGTTCATTTTATTTTTTCAAATAAAATTTAAAGCGTCTGGGAGGAATTACGGCCCACAGAAACGGTCTGTCAATATGAAATATTTATTTTTAATAATATTCTGTGTGACATATATAAAAATCAGTGCTTCGAATTTAACAAAAGTTAGTTATGTTTTTGTATACCTTTCCTACCTGCTACCTGCGAACGGGCCGCCTAGCCAAGCTAGCGAGCATGCACACACTCTTCAACACATATAAGAGTGTCTATACTGTGAAATTCATTACTTCAAAAATAAGGAACGTCTGGGGGCCCTGGGATCTTACTCTATAAAACAAAGACACACATGACTTTATAATGCATACAAATTTAAAAACAATTTACTTACGCAATCTTCAAATTCAAATTCATTTATTTTGGACAAATAAAAATCCATGGGTTAGTAATACAATACATATAAATGTTTAATAAAAAACTAGATTTATTTTTGTTTTTATAGTGTATTGTCACCATACATACTTAATAATATAAATTGCACTTGTAAAAAGACAACTGTGACTCTGTGATAGACGAGGAAGTCACAGAGTCACAGTTGTCTTTTTACGAGTGCAATTTATATAAAAAACTAGGTGTTTAGTACTTACACACACATATTATAATATGTTCAAACGTCTTCGAAACAATCTCAAGTAGCAGAAAGTACAGCGCGCTTTAGCATATTATTATGCTTTCATTAAGCCAATCAATCATAATATTCGCTCAACTTTTCAACCAAACCGGCAAAAATAACATACATAAGGCCTAATGAAGCCGATCACCACCCTCGCGTATAAACAAAACATCGTTTGATGAACAAAAGGGACGGATTCGCCCGTCTCCCTTCAATCAGACGAAATCAGCGTGATTTTAAAATTATTTGCCTCTCGTATGATCTTTTGAATCATTAAAACGAGATTACAATTTTGTTTGTTTCAGACTGTTCGAGAATTTCGAAAGCAGCAAATATTATTATTAGATACCAAAGTATTCATTTTTTTGACCTATCATGTGTTTTTTTGTCCTTAATAATAAGATTAACAATTATGCATTTTTTAAAGGAAATGCTTATTTGAATCAAATTCACTTATAAACTAACATTCGCTTGTTTGAAAAACACGCAAATCTTGTCAATCAATCAATTCCTAATTTAAAGTTTCAATAAATTTTAAAGATACCTCATTCACAAATTCACTTAAAGTCTGAGTAAAAAGTATACTGTCCAGCGCTCAAACTCAAAGAGTTATTGATTAAGACATGAAAGTAATATAAAGGATAAAAATATAAGCGTCTTAAACAACAAACTCCAACCAATTTCATGATTACTCAGTTAAATATAATTTCAAAGGCCAGACCCAGAATTCAGATCCCAGTACCCTTGTAGTGAAGTTAGAACAAGGCCAGTTGCGTTGACAAGGCCCACATTTTCATATCATCTGCATAATCCTCCCTCCTACACCCCCTCTCGAAATAACGACGAAGTTTTATTGTTTTACTGCATTTCATTGTTACTTTTAGGCCTCGAAAGCTTTGAGTACTTAGGCGGGAGTGCTCTGTTTGGGCGAAACTTTTTACATATTTTTAAGGGTACGTTTCCACCGATAGCTCGTTTTCTCGATAATTTAATAAAAACTTTCCGAATTAAGATTGTAATACTCACATAAAGACATAATTTAACAGTTGTATTTCTATGAGTATGTTTATTTACCGATGTACAAGATTTCAGTTGAAAGATAGTAAAGTTAACACGAATATTATTCATTAATTAAAACTTCTTACTGATTTACTTCGCAAATATTTTATCTAAATTCCTGACGTTTAGAATGTTTTACAGCAGCGTAAAAAGTAGATTTTTTTCTAATCTATACTAATATTATAAAGCTGAAGAGTTTGTTTGTTTGTTTGTTTGTTTGTTTGTTTGAACGCGCTAATCTCCGAAACTACTGGTTCGAATTGAATAATTCTTTTTGTGTTGGATAGTCCAGTTATCGAGGAAGGCTATAGGCTATATAACATTACGCTACGACCAATAGGAGCAAAGATATAGTGGTAAATGTGTAAAAAACGGGAGAAAGAAGTCACTATTCCACGCGGACAAAGTCGCGGGCAAAAGCTAGTATATTCTAAAATAGATGAAGAATATAAAAGTTTCTTATATTACGTGTCTAATATTAATTGTTTATCTTACAAAGTTTAAACCGTAACTAACAATAAAACAAATGCTAAAACTTATACCCCGTAAGCTTACACCGCTTGTTAATTCAATTCAGTTAGTGCGACAAAGTGTCAACTAGACGGTTAATCCCACTGAGATAGTACTTTGCGGTAGCACGAGCGAACAGATAGTTGGGCCCGAATCGTGATGTTTAATTTTCATTACAAAAGTCGGGATTTCCGCTGAAATATTATGACGCGGTTCTAGATTTTATTGCCGCGGTTTCGAAATAGTTGAAAAGCTCTTGAATTTGGAAGCAGGATAATATTTTGGGATTTATTTGTGTTACGTAGGAATTTACGTACGTACCTAACCTATACCTTTATCTTGTGTTTTGCTCGTAATAAACTCTTAAGTAAGGAGCGTTTTAAGTTTTGCCTTGCCTACCACTTATAGAATTTTATGTAAATCTAGGTGTAGACTTGAGATCAGAGGTATTCTTGATACCTTCTGGGTAACTAGGTTTATAAGTTCACTTTATAATTACACTTATGTAACCTAGGCAATTTATTAACACCTAGTATGCATGCATGAATAAATGAAAAAAAAACATACTTATTCGTTTTAGGGCTCTATAATAATTACTGAGAAAATCTTTAGTTCAAACCAATTGAACCAAGACAAGCTGCGTTGTCTGGCGCATATTTAATTTTTAATAAACATGTTTTTTAGTGTTTTAAACGAAAACATCCACAAAATTAATATTTCACTACAGATACCTTCTTTATTGGATCATAAAACTAGATCATCTTTATCTTACTTATCTGATAAAGACTGGGGACTGGTTATGTTCAAAGCAATAAAGTGCAATTGAGCTTTAAAAAGCCAATAATAAACTCTTCGTTAAACGATGCGTATTTTCTTTACCCACGGTATAAATAGTTAAACCGACATTATGTTTGTGGAAAACCCTCCTTCGTCTTTCCCTAATATTGAAGCTATTATACTTCAATGTGAATTTCTTATTTTTCTTCTTAAACATGGGTTGACGTAAACCCAAATAAGAATACACAAAGTTAACATTACTTTGTGTTCAGAAACAGAAATAAAGGAATTACTTTCGGACAGCGGGTACCGCTTGCGAAATAAAATATAAGGTAAGCGTTCTCAAATACTGCGCACTTTCAAATTCGTTACACGAGAAGTCATTTTTGTTCTTGCTAAGTTTATTATGGTGGTGAATTCGGATATTAAATATTTGTGCAAGTCCAATGCGTTTTTTTTTTCTTTTTTACTCGTAAATCAAAAATACCGATTTATAGTTGATTTTTGTTTTTATAGTGTTTTGTCACTATACAAACGTAATGATATAAATGTCACTTGTAAAAAGCAACTGTAACTCTGTGACAGACGAGGAATCGAACCCCGTGTCTTACGCAATCCGGGCGTATGCCTATATAGTATAGGGGTAATAAGTGTCAAAGTTTAAAAAGTAAGGATTTAAATCGCGTACGTTTTATTTTAATTCTCGACGTTTTGAATGCTTTACATTTTACAGAATCTGCGGTCACAAGTAGACGTATCTACTTGTGACTTGTATGGATTTCCTCTTTATTGCACACACAGGAGTGAATGTGTCAGTGACGATAGTAATGTGATGACACATAGTAAATTGATTAAAAAAAATAACAAATAGTGATTCTTAATTCACGCACATACACACACACACACACACACACACACACACACACACACACACACACACACACACACACACACACACACACACTAAGTCACTATTATAATTAATTCTAATTCATAAAATCACTAAAAGCTTCACTAACTACGTGTGCAACCAATTTAGTGTTAGTCACGATAACTATTTATAACGGATGTTATATAATGAAAATAGTTTAAGGTCCCTATGTTTACAATAGTTATTGCACTTCAACTGGAGCTGAGGTACAACATACTCGTAATTAAAAAGTTAATCATAAAAAGTATGACTACTCTGTATGTCTTGATTGAGTTTTTGTCCTTAAGCATCCTTATTTAACAAGATAAATTGTCAATTTGCATACATAATCAAAGATAGAGTAGCAAATATCAGTACAATAGACTTTAATCACATCTAGTGTTTAGATAACAACAATTAATCTTATCTATTTAGACAGAGGGTGCTTAAGCGGCAGCTCTATAAAAATGTTTACCTAAAGTGACTTACCCCTGATTTTAATTAACTGAGCACTTCAAAAAAGACAGAAGACTCATTATCACATAAAACACGGGAATCACCCTTCAGATAGAAATAACCCTAAGGCCGATTACCTAACTCGATCTTTTTCGTATTGTAATCATTATTGACGTTATGAGAGATCTTTGAAAGCCTAAAAAACACTTTTTTGTATAGATATCCAGACATTAGGCCTTTATTCCACGGTTTCACAATAATAATTATTGGTACCTATTGATAGTCTTTTATATCCTCAGAAATAGTGACTACTCTAAAACTACGACTCAAATAAAATAGGCCGCCAGATATTTCCTTCCAGTGTCGTTCGTCTGTCGATCGTCACACGCACTCGATTTTCACTCGCTATATCGATGCATGTACGTAATACCCCTGCCGAATATCTCAGCCCTAGCTGTAAACATTTGTCTAGTGCCTTCAGGGTTGTCACATTGCGAAATTACATTCATTTGTATGCAGATGTCAGGCTGTGAATTAAGTCGACTCGCCTTTGACTCGATCACAGCTCGGGAAGATCAAGCACCACGCGTTACATGCGTAATTTGAAAGCATAGTGTATGGAGATCAGTATGTGTGATGATTATATTTTTTATTTTTATAGTGTTTTGACACTATACAACCTTAATAATATAAATTGTACACTTTTTTAGTTATATATTTGTAAAAATATTTCCTCCGGATATTGTAAGAGCTCGCAATATTGATGAGGTGACGCAGCCTACGTGATAAAGAAAGCACTTGCAAAATTCAACAGGCTTGCCAATGTGTCGGTGGCCGAGTGGTATACGCATACGCCCGGATAGCGTAAGACACCAGGGTTCGGTTCCTCGTCTGACACAGTTGCTTTTTACAAGTGCACTTTATAGTATGTGTGATATCAAAAATATTTTTTTAGGTTAAATAATACATTTACAGAAAATCTTAAATACCTCTAAGTGCCTACTAGTATATTTAATATTGATGTAAATTTTGGTTACTGAAGTTAAAGAAAAACATGTTTGGATAAAATTAATTAAATATCAAGATATATTCTACGTCTCTCGTTTGACTAAGTTATTGACCTACTATGTTTGAATTCTAAATAGTATCTAAAAATTAATTTAAAAAATAGGATGCTTTATTGTGAGTTTGTTATTACATGCACTCTTCTAAATTGAATATCTAATTACGAAATTTTTACGGAGTTACTTGAGATTCCTTTATTGACACACGAATACAAACTCACTGAAGATTATAATAATCATCAATATTTCTAATAATAAGGGCTGATTTTTCATTAGTCATATAAGAAAAATTCGTCGAACAAAATACAACATGGCTAATTCGAAAAAGTCACCTAATTGGCAGCAATCATACGTAACTGTATTTTTTTAAATCTGTCGCTTTGTAATTTATCAGTCTAATCTAATGTTTTATTTGACCATTGAAAAATATTAGGGAAATATAACCATTTATGGTCCACTTTATAACAATAACCTTTTATGGTCACCAATCATACGGGAGTGCTACCATATCGGAATCATCATCGGAAGCTCATAAATAACAAGGTTCATAGGTAGCCATCCCGTATCTAACTATTCTAATAAAATATACCCTTAGGTTACCCTACTTATCTTGTTGGACTGTGGCTTTAAGCAAATAATTCAAGGAAATAAAGCAATCGATTACAACCCTACCTAGCCTTTTGTTAATGGCGCCCATCAGAAACAATATTTTAAGGGTTAATTGTGATACCAAGTTTTGGCAACAGAAGGCTTTGGTTTGCCGGCTGTCAAATACAATATTCCATTTATCATGATTAATTTGTCTGTTTAGTAAAATGGAGGTGCTATTTTATAAAGTTTATCAGCAAAAAAACTTATGAGCGATTATAGCTGGAGAACACTTTACAAATTAATTTAGTTTTTCAGCTTAATTTTAAATTATTAAAATAATTCTACAAAAAGATACACGTTTTCAAAGGTGTTTTCAGAATGACCTCATATATATATGATTTCATAGTTCGAATGTTTTCGGGCGTTTTTTTTTCACATAGTTAAAAGTAACCTTTTATTCTCATACTATTCATAATGTTTTAAATAAAAACATAACTTTTATATTTCAAGAACAGGAAAATGTGGTTGAAAGTACACAAATCTCCAATACCTACTCGTATTCTGATTTGAAATAAAGATAAATGCATTTAGCCAGGAACCATAGAATGCTTTGTCACAGAATCTACATTTCGGCATGGCAAGTAGCATTGCCATCTATCCCCTGTTGTGTCTTCGCAATTATTTAGCGGGACAAATGCGAGTTGCCGTGCTTACTTGCTTTGATTGCGCAGTTTATTATACCGCCCTGATTTAGCATCGGATCTCTCTGTTGATGTGGTAGAGTAAGAGAGATAGACGTATTGTACATAGTTAACCAGTTTGTAACAAACGTGCGAATTTGTAAACATACTGTATGTATGAGGTTTCACTTTACTAACATCTGCGTATTTCAGATTCTTACTAACAGCCTCCGTGACGAGATTATTCTCTTTATGTTTTAATCAGTCAGGTATCAAACGACTGCCGGGAGTCGCAAATTAATGGAATTTCTTTTGTGTCTCGTTCACACATACTTGACGAGTTAAGTAATGATGGCCGTTGAGGCAGAAATGTTCTAGATTGGAGACCCTTTGACCAAAGATGCAGCGTAGGACATCCAGCAACAAGCTGAACAGACGACTTTGTAAATATAGCAGGATGCAGACCGCTTGTGATTGGTCGCTGTGGAAAACAGCGGAGGAGGCATATGTTCAGCAGTGGACGTCCTTCAGCTGATAATGATAAAGTAAAGTAATAATAATCATATCTACTTACTATTGTCAGCTTGCTTTGTCTTCGACTTTTTAGAATAAGAACACACTTACCTGAAACAAAAATATTGTTATTGAGTCTATAAAGCATAATCCACTATCTACATTATCAATGATTTTTTTTAAAGAGTCCCGTCCTGTAGTTCCAGAGGTACGCCCTTAAGAGGATCGTGTGCAGGCGTAACGCAGCGCGAGTTTTCATATATTTCGTACGCCAACGGTCGAAATAATAAGCTTACGGGCGAACACGTTTTCCTACCCGTAAACCTGTATGGAATAATACAAATTTGGTCTCATTCGATTTCTGAAATTTAGGCTTGATTAGTTAAAAATGGACGAAATTCCGAAGATATTTTTTTGTAAAAAAAGTGAAGGTTTAGGTTTTTTATATTTTCTGAAACATACAATAAAAAAAGACGTGCGAGCATAGTTTCTCAAAATATCACGTAACACGTAAAAAACTTGACCAAAGCGGACAACGATAAAGGGGTGGAAAACGTTTTCTCTTTTTGTATCGACGATAGACGACACGATCCTCTTAAACAGCCCTATTATTTCTATTATTTACATCTTTTTAATATATATTTTTTTGAAATTGGTAGATAGTTTGTAAACTAGGTCGCCAATTAGTTCACTGAAACAGAACACGATTAAAGACGACGTATTGTACCAGATCAATCAATAACGTCTCATATCTCATTACGAATGGGAGAGTCCTTTGATTTGCTTCGTTGGCTGCCATCAAAGGTTCTCGATAATTGTGAATTTGATACAATAATGACACAAGTAGAATATGTACCGATTCGGAACGCCGCTTTGTGTTTCAAAAGCACTGGTATTAATAGCAAGTTGCTTTGTTGTGTTGTATACGACATATGTGAGTTGTAAGTTTTGTATTGAGAAGCCAATTCGAGCATTGCTATTTAAGTTAGGTTTATAATTACTGCTCGATGTTATATAACATATTAAAACACAACGTTATTGCAACTTTATAAATCATTCTTACAAAACCGAGATTCTCAAAAACAACCCAAAACATAATACATTATTCATTTACTTTAATAAATCTTCATTGTTTTATTATGCGCGTCTAGTTTTGAAACAATTCAATATTTTCTTGAGTTTATTTATGTACAAAGCGATCAAACGCTTTTCAAAGTTCAATACATTATTATAAAGCTGGAAAACAGTTAACAAAGATACAATAGTTGTAGCTACATACACAATAAGTTAAAAAAAACGTTATTCAATTTCTCCCCATAAACAAGAAACAGGTAGAAACCAACATGCTTTCGTACATCGCAACTTATTATTCCCCTGTACATTTTCACGCATTTGTCGCCTGAAGTACATTTCCGTTTCCAACCGGGGCTTATTAAAGCCCTCTGTTTTTAATTGGGTCTGTTCATTTCACTGCCGACTATTCACGTAATGGGAAAAATGCATGAATTTTCCGCTCCGCACCGCCCTATGCAAAGTTGCGGAGACTTGTGTAAATTTGATTTTCATTAACGAGAACCTACGCAAGTATGCCTCAATTACGGAATCCGGAGTTGGTTACTATGCAAAAAAATATGATATGCGAAGAAATTAAATTTTAATTCTTCGTTACTTCCATAACCATATACAGAAAACTTTTCCATCCAAAGACGCATTTTTTATTCAGTTTATTACTTATGTTTCTTACGTATGAACTCATCCTGATACGAGTACAGTTAGTCACTGGAAAAATAAGGACGACCAAGCTTAAAAGTGTTAAAAAAAGGGACGACCGTTTTATATATCAGTGTACTTTCTGTTCTGTGCAGAATCTAAGGAATAAATATGCGCTGTCAATATTTTTAGACGAAATATAATTTGAGTTTATTGTGACTTTCACGCATTAAAACTCTCCCTCATACCACAAAATTAATAATAATTTACAGCAACATAATAAAACATCGCAATTTCGGAACACAAAAGCAGTAGAGTCTACTTATTCATTTTATTTTTTTCACCCAGGGGTGGCCATCTCTTTTTCACGTGTCTTCGGCCATGCGTGTACAATGCAGCTTAATGAATGCATTCCAAAGTCACACGTTGGGGCTCGTGTCCCTAACTTAGGGCTGCCACTTTAACAAAGACGGTTAATTTTCAAAAATTATATTTTTCAGTTTGTACTTATGTCGTTTTATACAAAAGATACACATAAATAATAATTTTATCTAAGCACAGAATTGACAGTCGTGTTGTAGAGACGCTGTCACAGACGCTTTTGATTCCATGTGTTTCTGATCAGTCAAAAATCAGGTCGATTCTGTTGATAACAAAAAAGAAAACGAGTTGCAATCAACGTTATGAATACTAAAGTTACCACTATCAGGGATAAAAAAAAAATATAGAAAAATGTGACGTTATGTTAAAGCAATTATAGCTAATTTTCTGTAATTATAAAGAAACAACAAACCATAAATGTTTATGGCCTGGCAACCCTAACATTACTCCCTCGAGCCTTTGTTCCGAGTCGTACGTATCGGTGTGTTATCTGTGGGGAGTGAAATATTATTAAAGGTCAGCAGCTAGGCACGTGGAATGCGAGCGTTGCGCTTGCGATTAATATACAGGGTGTCCGCTTTTTCTTTTTGGAATGTGTACTTTCAGGGTACTGTTGATGATGAAAGTTTCCTACAAAATTTGTAAATTTCGTTTTTCTCACGTGGAAAATAAAATAACTGTAAATTATCGATTATATGTAGGAATGTTTAAAAAAAACCGGTTAAGTGCGTGTCCGGACCCGCGCACTGAGGGTTCCGTGCCACCCTTAACTGAATTCAGGGTCCACTTCATCATTATCAGCCGAAGGACGTCCACCGCTGAACATAGGCCTCCCCCATGGCTTTCCACAACGACCGGTTGTGAGCGGTCTGCATCCAGTGCGATCCTGCGATCTTCACAAGGTCGTCTACTTACTTTCACTTAACGAAAACATCACAATATATTGCGAAAGCAAAAATAACTTTTTTTTCATAGTGTTTGTATGAAAGACAAAGTTATATTTGCGGTTGATAAAAATGTGCAATATCTTAAAAACTACTGGTTCGATCTTCTTCAAACCAATTTTCGTTGCAAGTTTTTGTTGAGATCTACAACATAGATCTACAACTTAGTTCAAAAGTTAGATGGGGGGGACGCCCATTTTACCACTTTGGAAGCGTCTATATCTCAAACCTTACACTTTTAGAAAAAATGGTCTTAGAAACCTCAACATCATTGAATAAGACCTATCCATAAACACCTCACACGCATAGGTTTGAGTAAAAAAAAATTATTAGGTTTTAGTTTCATGTATGGGAGCCCCCCTTAAATTTATTTTTTTCTTACTTTTTGTATCTGAATCAGGAAGCGGTAAACAAGATACACCTACCTACCAAGTTTCAGGTTTGTGATGCTAATAGTTTCAGAATAAAGTGGCTGTGACATACGGACGGACAGACAGACAGACAGACAGACTTGACGAAACTATAAGGGTTCCGTTTTTTGCCATTCGGTTACGGAACCCTAAAAACACCAAGTAGTAAACTAACGTTTCCTTTGATGTTTACCTTTTATTTTATTAATCACAAAATTTAAAATGCAGTTATTTTCTAACGAAAGTAACGTCACCTGATTTTTACCCAAATTGCCTAATACGTCTATTCATAACCGAATTCATCAATATTTAGAATTTACCAATATTTACCATTGATGGAATCGAACAGAAACTTTTAAAATCAGTTTTATAATTGAACTAAAACACGCAAATGGATTCATTTTCTATTTTCAAAGTACCAACACAACAAATTCCACATGCACTTTCCCTGTCTACATTTAACAATTTCAATCGCTCCACTATATTAGTAGTGCGTCTGTTTATTCAGACTAATAACAACATGGGCGTGTGTAAATGACATGATTTCGCTTACGGACGTCCGATCGCCCGCGGCGATGCGCGGACGAGCTGCCGAGGCATAGATTATGCTAATCGTGCAGAAGGGAGATTCATCTAGGCATGTCAAAAAAAAATGCTCAATGTTTTACTTCCCTTGGTGGATCTACACCGGCTCTGCCGGTGGCCTATGTCAAGACTTCTCAGATACTATACATTTATATGTATTTAAGTATTTATGGAAGACGCCCCTGTTATAATCATTGCCTGGTACTTCGTAACACAAGGAACAAAATTCCTTACTTCAAACCAGACAATTGGTGTGTTGTCTGGCGCATATTAATTTAATTTATTAATTTTGACGGTATTTTTAAGCTATTATATTTTTAGACCGAGGTTAAAAAAATATGTGAAGTCGAGATCATGTAGTAAATTATAAACAGGCTATTCAAGAGATATTTATTGAAATGATTCGTTCAATTGGGACGTAGCCTTATCCTCAAAGGGCTCAAACCACGCGAGTATCCAAAATTAACAGAAGTACTAAGACTGTAATTGAACCTCACAAGCCCTCCAGGGAAATATCCTCCCTACGCCTTAGTAATTTCATTAAGAGAAAATTATTAATAACGTCTTCTACATCATAATTAAAATCATAAATTAAACTTATTAGTGTAAGCAATCTCGGATTTATTGGCGTAATGAGGACTTTGGTGATCAAACAAAAGTGGGTTTTGATGTTCAGTATTTTTTTTTGTGTTTACTCATGTTTGAAACAAAACCAAATTAATTTAAATGAAATTGACGACGATGGTGTAGTGGATAGCGCTCCTGACAACTATACCGGCAGTCGCGAGTTCGAATTCCGCAAGGGGCTTATGTTATTGTGATAAGTACGAACATTTTGTAACCTAAGTCATGGATGTTTATGTATTTAGGTATTGCCTATTAAACTTATTTTTTTCTTTGTACCTATTGAAAACAAAAACAATAATTTTTAATTACTTGAGGACAAGACAGATTACAATTTTATAGATTCCAGAGCGAGGGGATAATTTGTAAAAAAAAAAAAAATTTCGAAACCGACAGACGGTTCTGCATTGGTTTTAAATCTTTGAGCAAGCTCTATTTTAATTAAGCCCGGCAAAGGCTTGTTTAGTTTCCATTTTCATATCTCCACTTGTGTTTATGTTGGCTATGTTTACTAGTCCGACGACAAAAAAGATAAGTGCAGACCGTTCGGAGCGTCTAGTAATTATCTCTTTGATTTCCTGGAACTGTTTAACGAGTAGATAAAAATAATCAAAGTACTTTTATTTATACAATTGTTGCAGCAGACGTTAAAGTGCTTAAAATACTTGTTTCTAAATTTTGCGCGAATACTTCACATTGATTGAAACACAAATTACAGATATTTTACGCGGAGTTTTATAAAATTTTATACCCGACGTTTCGAACACTTTACAGCGTCCGTGGTAACTGGTACACTGAATGTTATAAGTCATAAATTACATCCTACTACTATTATAAAGGCGAAAGTTTGTATGTATGGATGTATGGATGTTTGTTACTCTTTCACGTAAAAACTACTGAATGGATTTGATTGAAACTTTACCACAATATAGCTTATACATCAGAATAACATATAGGCTACAATTTTTGAGGTTTCTAATGTGAGGTCGTAAAAAACACATTTTTTGCGCTACTAGACGGGACGAACCTGAAGTCCACGCGAACGAAGTCGCGGGCAAAAGCTAGTAAATCATAAATCTCCGCGAAAAATATCAATGCTTGTAAAAATGCTCAAAAAAAATATTTTTTTTGCCGTAAATATTACTTTCTGCAACCTTATTTGAGTAACGATATGGCCTAAGATGGATCATGATGACTGACTAGTAACAGCCATTGAAAACGTCCAAATCATAGTGTTTCAGGAACTTCTTTAAACTCAGTGACTCAAATCATTTCAACAAATAGAGCAATTTTTACCAATATGTAAAGATTTAAAGATATGTTATATGTAGAAGTTGATTTTGGTTTTTATAGTGTTTTGTCACTATACAAACTTAATAATATTGCACTTGTTAAAAGCAACCGTGATTCTGTGAAGGAATCGAACCCCGTGTCTTACGCTATCCGGGCATATGCCTATACCACTCGACCACCGTCACGTTAACAAGCCTGTTGAATTTTGCAAGTGCTTTCTTTTAACGCATGTTATTTCTTTATTTTTAATGTTTTACTTTTTTTCTTATTTATTGTTCCCCCACCCTGTTCCCTTCCTATTTACGAGTATATCTATTCCAGCGCTATTATCTTTTATTTAAACACCCATTCAAGTGTACACTTGACTGCATCCGACACACGTACTTTTTCTCCTTTTCCCACGGGGTTCGAAGTAATTTTCCATCCGCCATTTTGTGCAACTGTCAAACTGGCCGATAGGGGTGCATTTCATCTGAACGACTCCTTATGAATGATTGAACAGAGAAATAAGGGCTAGTGTCTTTGGTGTTTAAGAACGGATGGTTGGACAGAAAAATACACGAAAAAAGTGCAGTATGCGGCGTTTTTAGACGTCAATTATCCTACGAGTATAACAAAAAAGTTTTTTGAACTAACGAAAGCCAACTTTATGAGTTTTGAAGAAAAAAGCCTGAACCAAATATCAGAATAGCTATTTCAATGTTCATTGGATACGGTATTTTTTTCTTCAAAACGCGCACAATCGTAAATATTCATTCGCTGGTAACGACATATAACCATTAGCTGAGTTACCTATCGATCACGCAACTGGACCTTGAAAGTGCACGATTATTTGACAAATAGAACTCACGAAAACAGAATCCATAATTATATTTCTTATAAGTTTTATTTGTACCATTTCAAACAGCCATAATTGTCTTTGATTTCTTATTTTCACCCTTATTAGGTCATAATTTTAATAACTTCTTATGCAAAATATTCAGTTCGTTTTTGTAAGTGCAGCTTTAAAAAAGGAAAACTGTCAGTGGTTACAATAAAATTGTTACAAATGATCTTTAACTTCCTTATAGGCTCAGAACACACACGTTATAACATTTTCGTGGCTCACTGTACCCTCTTTCCTGAGTCCTGAGGGAGTTCTTGTAATTTTCCACGATCCCTACGTCTGTGTCTCATTGCCGATGTTTTGTGCAACTGTCCATAAATATCAGTTTATTTTCGTGTTTCTAACTTGAGAGGGATGTGTGTTTTGCTGTAAGATCACGTGAATAGTTGAAATAATATAGTAAAATCAGAAGATCGTACGTGTAACTTGTAACTTGCACGCTATATATTTAATAATTAATTTAGTCTTTTCCGCCCTTGAATTATTGTTTGTAAATCTGTTAGATACTTGCATAAAAAGTAATTTTGGGAACTCATTGTCATACATATTAATTTTTAGCTCAAGCAATTCCAGGTAATGTCAATTTCGTACAAAAATAAAAGAATAAGTAATTGAAGATTTGTTTTAACCAAAGTACTCCAGTTAACTCTATACTATAGTGGTTTCTTTATCATTATCTATTTAGCTACTGATCAGCAAATAAAAAACAAATAACTTTAGCTGTGTACCATTTATGTCCTGACTTCGTATCAGCATGCTTTCGGGGCATGTTATAAAAATTAAGATAAATGAAGATAAGAAACAGAAGAAGAAAAAGAAAGAAGAAGATACATATTTTATCATTTATAATTCACATAAACTTCAAAATTAGGTACTACTAAGAAGTCACTCAAAATACAAGTGCCTTTAAACCGAACAATATGATTGATAATAATTTTCAAAAGCCCACATAACATAAGGTGTTAGAAAACACTTTACAAGTATGAGAGCTCATCAGTGTTTATTTCCAAACATTTGTACTCAATTAGGTATTACAAAAGCGAGATCACATCGCTTGTGTAGGCGTGCGTAGGCGCAAGTGAACTACAATGGAAAAACTTTAAGTAGACCCAAGTAAGAAAACCAATAATAAGATATAAAATACTCGTAAGTACTAATCTAGGAACTACATATTTTTTCTTTGGGTTCTATTATTTCTTTGGTTTTTTCTTTTTTCTTATTTATTGTTCCCCCACCCTGTTCCGTTACTATTTATATATATTCCAGCGCTATTATCTTTCATTTAACATGTGACGTTAGAACGAAAAGAACTCTCTCTCTCTCTCACAATTGCATCGAATAACCATATTTCAAACATTTGGCTCTACAATTTCTCAAGTCTGTCTCTTTCATATCCTTGGTCCTCATGTTTCAGTTTTCTACGTTTCGTTTTTTATGAATGCATGACTTATGTACGGATGACAGCACGTCAAGCTAAACATTTCAGTATCTTATGTTGTTGGAATAAGGGCATTTTTTCCACAAAAGTGTATAGTCTAACGTGCTGGCGACTGTCCAGTCATGTTTTTCTAACTTTTGATAAAGATTGAACTTACTGCATTCAGCTAATTATATTGTGTATTCTCATTGATGCAACAATACTACGACGAATATGGGACAAAGTACTCTGAACTTTAGATCAATGATACGTGTTAAAATAGGACAGCAATTAATATCCAATGCATTGGTAAGCCGTTAATTTCTAAGTCTTCGACATTGACAAAACCTTATTCTTGGGCACTGATAGTTAGATAGATGATTTTGTACTTTTTTAGAACATGTATTTTTGATAGAAGATTTTGTTTTTTTAGTTTGGGATATGGTTTATGGTTTATTTTTGTTTTTATAGTTTTGTCACCATGCAAACTCAATAATATAAATTGCACTTGTAAAAAGACAACTGTGAACCTGTGACAGACGAGGAATTGAACCCCGTGTCTTACGCTATCCGGGCGTATATATATATGGTTTATGATTGTCAGAGAGGAAGAATAGAGATAAAGTTTTTTTTACAGTTTACTAGTCTTTCCTTTTTAGGTCATCAATACTTTTTTTTTATTTAACAGAAAACTCACTTAGTGTATATTGTGAATGTCTTAGTAACAACCTACCGGTAACATTAATATTATTAACTACAGATCCAATCCAATTCGTTATTATTTTCTTTGAAGCGTCCTTCCCAATTACGTTCCTAATTTACGCATCAACAACTTTTTTGGCAACATTTTGTTGTTGGACAACAAAAAAAACTCTTCTCAAAAACACTTCAATTCCCTTTCATCTCGCAATTTGAACATTAATAACAACTTAAAGTTGCTTCGCTTCGAAAATTACCGAAGCAGAAATTATATTAAACTCAGCCCAAGGTGGGTAAACGGTGGGGAATTCGCGAATCCAACTTATTTTCTCGAATAATTGAACATTTCACAAACAATTAACAGTTGGAAGAGATGTCTTTCAAGATTTGAATTTGGAAATTCGGACACTTTGCAAAATAACAACGTTGAAAGGTAAACAATAATGCTTTTTAAAAGTTCCTAAATACTCACTCATACATTAATTTATTGTTTCTGAACTTTTATACTACCTACATATCATCTTAAAAGCCATACAAAATGTTGAGTTAGGTAGAAAATTTTTAGCTTTTTCGTCAACAATTGTTTAGTCTACCTACTGGACAATGAAACACTATAAACAGTATACCCTAGCATAAAAGCCCTCTTTTCATAGGTATATAAAGGTCTAAGTTTCTCGAACGTTCACCAGTAAACGTATGCATATAACAGAGTTCTTAGTAAATAAAAGTGGGGGAAGATGGGGGCGCATCGACATACGTTTACGAGCGATGCCCGTTTCTTTGCTACGCCCTTACCTAGTTGAAACTGTCAAAGATTATGGAGATAGAAGTTTTTGTGTAGTTATTGATATTGATACAAATAGCACACGATATAACAGAGTTCATAGTAAATAAAAGTGGGGGAGATGGGGGCGCATCGACATACGTTTATGAGCGATGCCCGTTTCTTTGCTACGCCCTTTCCTAGTTGAAACTGTCAAAGATTATGGAGATAGAAGTTTTTGTGAAGTTATTGATATTGATACAAATAGCACACGACCATGATCGCCTTTGTTGAATTGCAAACTTTGATGACACCTAACCTGTAGTAAATTAAACTAGAGGGCTTTAATTGAGGTACAGCTGATTCAAGATTTCAAAAATGTATGTAGGTTAAGTAATAAAAAAATTGAAATATACTTTCGTGGGCATAAAATATAACTAGGCATAAAATCACCTCACCTCGACGTTTATTCTTTGCCCCATCAAGGGGGAAACCCGGTGAGTTAGCTCAGTTCCCAGTAGCTATAGTGAACGGCCACCTTTATCGTACGATTGCTTGCACCCCGTAAAATTATATGAGACTACTCAGGTAAGGGAAAAGGGGATGAAATATATTTTTTACACAAATACCATAATGATAATAAATGCCAATAGAGGAATCAGGCCTCGCGGGATATCAAATAACAGTTAACTCGTCAAGTATGTGTGAACGAGACACAATAGAAATTCCATTGTTATGCGACTCTCGAGAGTCGTTTGATCCCTGACTGATTACGTTGTTTACCCCTTACGTTATTTACCTGTTTGGGATTGAGATCTTTTTTTGATCTTTTTTGTTTAAAAAAGCTTGTTATTTTGTATTTTTCATTCAAATCCATTTACCAATGAGTATTGGTGTTTTATTTATAATATTATGATGAAGTGCTGTTCCGGCATAAGTTTTTGATAAAATTATTGATTGTATGTTTACCAAATTAAACTTTATAGTTAACTGTTTATAAATTTAATAATATAAATTGCACTTGTAAAAAGACAACTGTGAACCTGTCTTTTTACAAGTGCAATTTATATTATTAAGTTTGTATGGTGACAAAAACACTATAAAAACAAAAATAAACTGTTTATAAATTGTTAGAAGTAAGTAGTAGTAGTATAGTCATTAAGATAAACATTAGAAAACCACAAGAACTGCTAAAAAACTGTTTCACAGACAGTTAATTTTCTAATTCATATATTAAAAATAAGTTATTAAAAAACACACCACATTTTATAGATACGATATGTACTTAAGAAAGTGTGTATATTTGATGATCTCTTCTGAAATATATCTAATGAAAACAGTATGTTTTCATGTTGGAAAATACTTGGTGAATTCGCCTCATCAAGTAATTGTTCTTTTGAAGCTGTTCAAAACGATTACAGACAAAGCGCCTGTTCTAGAACTAAGCTCGAGATTCCAATTACCTAAATCCCATCATATCCGGCCAGATCAAAGTGTTTGCTCGCAAAAACTCAAAGGTACAAATTGAAATCTCCAACGGAAACGTTCTAATTTTGAAAAATACGAGTTCTCGCGTTCTAATTTTAAAATTTCACCGCGGCCAATCACCGGCGGGTGTTAGGGCGCGCACCCACTTTGTGCAGTGTGCAGGGAACGTCGCCCGGGAGACGAGCTAGGCCCGGGCTGGGTGTAAACAGCCCTTTACGGCCCCCGATACACAATCACCACTCGATAATCACCCATATTCAAATTCGCATAAAGTCGAAATTGTTTTGAACGGTGCTCGGAAAACTTGAATTAGCGATTTGTATGCTATGCAGCAAGGAATACGGTCTGCTTTTCGAACACTAATTCGGTTATTGCTGCAACTTTTCATGCGTAGAAATGTGTTTTATGTCGTTGTAATAGAGTTAGGAGTTGGGCTGCGTGCGGATTGTTAGTCTGGGCGCGTGGGGTGAATGAGGGGGTGAAGCGGGGTGAAAAGTGGGTGAAAGGGGGTGGAATAGGGGGATAGGTCGCCTCATTCATAATCGCTGGGATGTCGAACGCTCAGGTGGTTTAGGTTTTAGATTTATCGCCACGAGGTGAGATTGTCCGCCGCGATATAATCTGTATTGTTTTATGCGGGCATATTGTTTTATTTTGTAGCTTACAGTGTACACTGGAGTAAGTGTTGTTTACTGTTTATTCAGGATTACAACAAAATCGAGTCGTGGTGAAAAATTTGTCCATTCTAGTAAAAGCGTAAAGCGGTACTTACAGCAATTAAGAAATAGTAGTAGTGTAAATAACTGATTCGAAGAATTCTCACTTCTGACTTACCATTATAATTCAAAGAAGTTGTAGGTGGATATTTGTATTGGGACTTACCTAAAAAGAAAAGAACAAAAATATTAATTACAGATACACTAAATATGGTTTTTTTTACTGTCGGTATTTTAGTTTTCATCATCATAGCTTGTGTATTATCTTGACAAATTTAAATTAAAACTACATTACATATGAGAAGTTGTAGCACACCAAAATGAATAATTTTGGCCTCTACATACATAAGTATTATTGAAACAAAATGAGTGCATCTTTGATTTCAGCTAAAGCACTATTAACGCCAAAACATAGTTCGGCGCCTGCCACAAACAGCCCGTAAGGCAAAAACCCACAAACTCCTTTTTACGACTGGAATCTCCTAAGAGAACGCCATTAAATGCCCTAGACGGATCTCATAAAGCCTCACCAACGTCACTGCGATGGCAACATCGACCTTATTAGAATTCACCTCAGAGGTCATATTCTTGTATGAGGTGGGTCCACAGACCTAATATATTAAGTAGACAACGCAAGTCCCTGCAACTGTATGGAAAATCACGAGTGTGGATTTTTATCCGCAGTAATAAGAGTGACATAAAATCTCTGTCCGTCCTAACTAGACGAATAGAATGTAAATTATGACGTAATAATTATAAAAAACTAAGATTAAATTAATAAATGTGGTGATTTTGAAGCGTGAGCTAAGTAAAGTTGTGAAACAATGTGCAATGCACTTTGTTTAAGTTCGTTTTTCAACCCCCAACTCAAAAAGACGGATGTTTTATGTTTGACCGCTATATGTGTAAGTCTCTCGTAGCTTTTAAGCGATGGTTTTAAGTTCATATTAAGCATTACGTTCATATTAACTTATAATTTATTTGAGTAATTTTATTTTCGCTGTTTTTTTTTAATTATAAGTTAATGTTATCATTATTGACACGCAAAGAACATACACATACGTCTTCTACTTAGATAGTTACTCTGTGGGTAGGTCTGATTTTCCCGCGCTTACTCCCGTCACCGCCATTTTGCGCATCGTAAAAAGTTAACGATCTTCTGTAATTTCGCAGCAACAAGTAAAATTAAATATGTAATTACGCAGATAGTCTGTTCTGTCAAATTATATGGTGTGATGGTCCTGAAGGAAATTAGTAGTGTTATTTTAGAGATAAGGAAACATGCGTATAGGATTTACGGCTATTGTTGAAACGAGTACAGGAACATTACTTAATAAAAGTTGATGATCATTTGCCCACATAAACATGGTGGTGAGAAAAAGTTCACCAAAGCGTACCTATATGAAACACATTTAAGAGTTTTTTTTTCTATGACAATAACAAAATGAAGAACGGTTTTTTTGTTCATTTATTTAAACATATCTTTTTCATTTTTTTTTGCTAGGAAAATAAATTTATTGAAATAAAAAGGTTAAAGAAAATACATGCAAACTTAAAACCTACTAAAAAAAATACATTAAATTATTTTAAAGTGCCTTGTTTAATTTCATGCGTTTCCTCCTTATTATTTCAGCTTCTTATAATTCATGAAAAAATATCTGGAACTAGTCAATAATTATAAAGTTGACTACAGTACCTACACACAATTCAAACATTTCTTCACAGCACAACATTAAAAAAAGAAAATCTGCAACATCATTCTCGATCAAGAATCTCTACCCGGTTGGTACCTACGTTTGTCCGAAACATAGCAACGGGCTGACCAATTGCGGTCATTTATAACTATGTCCGAACAGTGTGTATCGCTGCAACACAGGCGGCGAAGTTTCTCTATGTGGCGAAAGGTGTTTGTTAGTTTGATGAACTAGCAAAGCTGCTAACTATGTGAAGGAGTTTCAGCATGAATCCTATAGTTAAGGATGCTGAGATACGAAAAGAAAAAAAAAATTTAAAGAGAATGTTAAAATAAAATAAAATACATAATTGTATTACTTTTTAATATATTTTTTTCAAAATCAACATCCTAAATGGAAAAAAGGCTAAACAATTTACGGATTAACTTCGCGATTTAGTTTTTGCGTAAACTTTTAAACCAAATATGCTAAATATTTGGTATTTATATTTATGGATTTTAAAGTTTATGCGCTATAAGTAACGTGCTTTCGAAATTCAGTAGTTTCATTTCCAAAATCGACACGACAAAAGCAAATCGTCAAAAATGCCTATCATTGAGAAATGCATCTCAATCCAAATTGACAAATAGCAGTAGGTATTTAAACGTAACGATACGGATATATTCAAACAGGGGAAAAGACAGTACGAATATTACCTGATATTCGAGGTTATTTGGTGATAGTTGGCTACTTTGCGCCCACTGTTGGGTCGTTACTTCGCCGATTGCGTGGGGAGCTCGCACCGTTTATATCATGGTTACCCCAATGTGCGTTATGGCTACACCTTTGTGCGTAATGACCGGTATGGGAGAGTTGGGTAATATTAATAAGATAAATTGCTTCTGGTTACAATATCAAAGGTGAAGGAAATAGACGATGAAAAGAAATTTTTATATTCATTGACGTGCTTGACTTGGCATTAATGTGCAAAACTTGGTGTATTTTTAAATATAAAATGAGCTCTTTTTGGCTCTACTTGACCAGGCGCGGCATAGACAGAGACGACGATGGAACAAGCTCACCAAGATGAAGCCTGTTTTCTAAGTTTCTAGCAAACACTACATATACCTTTTCAAAAATAATTAATTTCAGGTAAGTAGCTTATAGCGTCAAAGCGCAGGAATTTTAAGAGAGAAATGTTTTTTTATAAATATGCGCCAGACAACACACCAAATGTCTCATGGTAAGGAATTTTCTTCCTTATGTTACGAAGTAACGGACAACAATTATGACGGGGGCGTCTCCCATAAATACTTAACTCGTTACAGGACAGTGAACACAATAAAACATCTATTGTGTCTGGAGTAGTGTCCCGGAACGTGTTAAATACTTATTTTTCAAAATCATTTTTAGACAAAATTGATTTGGTAGTTGAAATTAATTTATAAATAAAAAATGTTGTTTTTTGAGCTTGTACCTAAATTGGGAGCTATGTCGAATGTGAATGCTATCTTCAGACTTTTTTACGGTAAAATGGCACTTCCAGTAAGTTTGCAACAATCCCGATGCCACAGTCTCACTGCCACATCTCACACATACCGCGGCTGCGTTCACAGCATACTTATGGCCACATTAAGCTCAACTCACAGATTATACAAACGTCGATCCTAAAACAGACGTCAAACAGACCGACAGATAAGACACACCATATCAAGGAATACAAGCTTGTTACGCAGAAATTGTGTGGCTTTAATGGTTTTTCTCTTTAACTAAGATAAATACGAGAATTGATACAAGTAGGGCTATACTAAATAAAAATGAAAATATTGTTTGTCACAATCGAATTTGTCATAATCCCTATTAAGTTGAGAATTAGGACAAAATGTAGTTTAATCACCGACTGAAAAAATGAAAATTTACCACACAATTTGAAAAAAAGTTTTAAATTAAATAAAAAGCTTGCTTTTTGTCTTAACACAAGGATTAGCTTTTACACTGCTTCCTCAATAAAAGCCACATTAGGAATTTGTTTAATTATATTTTTTTATAAACTGCTACTCGATTGATTTAAAACGCACACGAAACCAACAAAGCATCTCCAAAAATCTACGTCTTAATTTTCCTAAAGGTCAAAGCACCCGCGCCCACCCTTTTTACCAGAACAACACACCAATCACGCTTAACCGAATCAACATAAACGTTGATAATTAAAAACAACACGTTCGAATCGGTCGTGTAATCCCGAAAGCGGGATGAGGGTAGATGAGTTGTCGCGCCGTAATCAAATGTCACGCGATGGGGACTATATCCGAAAAAAGCGCTTGTAAGCAAAAAAATCAGACGCCTAGCTAAGTACTTTGGGACTATAAATACAATTTTTAGTGACACCAAGAGTAATAATAACAGTAATCTTAATTTCTCAATGTTATGAATATTGTAGAGGTATATTTAGGTCGAATAAATTCATTTTATTTCTTTCTTTAATAAACACTGTACCATTACCATTGTACCATTATACTGTAAGATAAACAAATAAAAATTGCTAGTCACATTGTACAATTTTAAAATTTTATTTTTGGCAGACTACAATCTATTGTTTGACATTCTTTTTATGAGTAAGTTTTCGGAAGTTTTCGGTTTTGACACAATTCTTTTCATGAGTTTTGTGTTAAAACCGAAAACTCTACGATAGCATTATTGGAGCATCTACACTTTTCAGTGACAGGTGTCAGCCATTTTGTGTAAATAAAACTAAAAAACTAGTGCATCTACTAGGCGCATAATCAGCTCAGGCCTACAATAAGGTGATGCATGTTTGACGGCAATGACTCGTCAGCGCTGCAAAGTGCTAGCGCGCTCTTTTCTATTGAGACACGCTTAACTGCGTCAAAGAAAGGGTTAACAAACACGTTCTGTTGCTGTTTGGATTTACTGCGCTACATAACGCTACCAACTGATTTTGTTTACAATTAGCGTAAAACCTTATGTTAAGGATTTAAAATTATTTTTTACCAATTGTATCGTTCAAATAATAGATGATTCGTTCATAACTGACTATCAGATCGGAAGTAGTTATTTTTAGTTTCAAATATTACTATATCACAAACATTGAACTACTATTACTAGCGTATGGAACTGACACCACGAACAAATTTTGTGTCATCAACTCATAGTACAGATTCATAATTCGACATTCAAATTTCAAGGTAAACATCACAGTCTTGTCGTCGTTTTTGTGACACATTGTTCGCTTCTCATAGCTTCTCCATACGTAGAGTAAAAACTATCTGGTTACATACTGTAAAAGTAACGTTAAGATTTACGTGTAACATGTTTAGTGTTTAGTACACACTTATTTGCAAACTTGGGAGGTTTACTAAAATATTTATCAGTTCGAATGCGAAAAATAATATGCATTTTTTACGATTTTCAGCTCCGATGCCATGCCTCCGATTACATGTGTGTGTGCAGGGGTTATTGTGAAAATGCAATTTATTAAAAGAAAAACCCCAACGTGAATTTTCCAGTTAACCAGTTTAATCCGGTTCGGGATATTGAAGAAGAAGTGGGGGAGGGGGGGGGGGTATTTTGTCACGCCATAATCAAACGTCGAAGGGGGGTAAGTCAGCGTTCGTTTTGCCGACTTGTAGCGGATTAAGAATTCATAGTCGTACATCTAAAATAAATAATATATAGATGATATTATATGATGTTTGGTGTAACGATGTTGTAACGGATGATACGGAATTCGTAATAAGTATGAAGGTTAATGTTATCATATAATGTGTCAAATTGTCCTAATTTAAACCTAAATGTCGTTTTTACTTGGATCAATAACCGTTTAGTATGCAGCTGATGTATGATCTGTATAACACCTGTATAGGTTAGTATTAAACAATTCTGAAATCGCTAAAGTGGTGTTATTGAGACAACAAAAGGTAATTAACCGATGCAACAATACCACTCGTAATGTAGCACATAATTACTCACTCTCATTGCATACTTTAGGAATTCACTGTAATAAAAGTTTGTAATAAAACGTGAAACATTCTAAAGTGTTGTTTCCAAACATTTATATTATAAGAAACTCCATTTAATTTTCATAGTTTGAAAAATTATATTTTAATTTAATTTTAATCAGCCGAATTATACTGTCAAACTAGGTGAAGCTCACTCTCACAGCTCACTCCACCATTTTGTTCACATATTGGAAACGACCACATAAAGATACAAATACTACAATAAATGTATCTCCATGGACGGGCTACTGCCTTAAGGTACCGCTAACTCCAGCTTTAAGTCTTGGGCTATGTGTTGTGTTGCATTAAACATTCTCTGAAATAATGAATGAGACCAACTTCCATCGAGAATATTAAGCAACGTTTATACTTCGCTCTTTTTGGGTTCAACTATTGACGGCTTACTTTGAAGAGGGTTTTATTTTTTCATCGAGTTTTTTTTACATAAAGTTGCGTTAATTGTTGTAGGAAAATATGAACAACTTTTTTCAAAAAGGTCCGTGGCAATTTTATATGATCGCACCCTTAAATTAAACAGACAATGAAGTTATCTAAATAAATGCAATCACGATGAAAAGTGACGTATAAAAGGTCTTATGATTCAATGAACAAAGGGTGTGCCTAATATGATAGGTGAGAAGTAATGTAATAACGCTATGAGATTATAAGGAGTACCTATAAGTTATCAATGTATACATTCATTTTGTTTTGGATTCGCAAGCCATTTAAAGTTTCTTCTCTATAATAAAATAAAATTAATAAAAATATAATACTTTTCCTTCAGACAATGGTGCAACATTTTTTCCAGAAGTTGCAGACATAACAGATCTTAGAAATTGAAAGTTTTTTTCTGTTTTACTGACCATTAAGAGGCGGGAACTGCCTCGGTGGCGCAGCGGTTAGAGGCTCGCATTTTAGAAGCGACGGCTGCGCCAGAGGTTCCGGGTTCGATTCCTGGGTCGGGCCAAAAATATGTACCGGAGTTTGGAAGTTGGCGGTGTATCACCCCCGTGCCTCGGAAAGCACGTAAAGCCGTTGTTCCTGCGCCTGATCTCTCTCCGGTCGTGTCAGATTGCTATCCCATCGGGCTATGAGAGTGAAAGGAATAGAGAGTGCACCTGTGTTTGCGCACACACTTGTGCACTATAATATGTCCTGCGCAGTCGGTTGGTCGTTGTGATTGGCCACCGTAGTCGAAATCGGCTAGGGGACTATTAAGAGGCGGGAAAGCCCCAGTTCAAAATGAGGTGAGGAAGGCAAGAGGGAAACCACCACACTGTCTTCCCTAATTTTTTATTTTGGAAAAAAATCCACCGACAAGAGCCTAGCTTTTTAATTTGATGATGATGACCGTTTTCGATAAAGAGGACTTGGCAAAGAAGTCCGTTGCAAGAAGAAAAAGACAACGTTGTTTAAGGAAATCAACAAACATCGGCGATATTAAAAAAATACATATTATTTGGCTTGACTAGACAGTCAATTAAAAATATATTAATGTAGCGTCTGAAAAATAAAAAAATATGATCGATTTCATTACTTATTAATCAAATTTCAGAACAATCCCTTCAAACAATACCTCCTATTACACCGACCCTTTCCCAACGGAACCACACAACAGTTTATCCTTTATTTTTCATACTCCTGCTTTTAGGCTTAACGTTCGGCCTAAAGATATTCCCCAGGAGAAAATATAGGGCTGGCTTCCGTATACATTATTACAGAGCTCCATCGCAAAGCAATACCGCCGATTGGAGTTTTTCTAACATTTCTTAGGGTTCCGTAGCCGAATGGCAATAAACGGAACCCTTATAGTTTCGTCAAGTCTGTCTGTCCGTCCGTATGTCACAGCCACTTTATTCTAAAACTATTAGCATCACACAGCTGAAACTTGGTAGGTGTATAGATAGTGCCATCCACGAAGGCGCGCCCCACTCTTTTTCTGATTGAGGAAGGCGCGGGATGCGGGGGGTGACACGCGCGTCAGTTGAGAGCCGGCCGTCATTCAAAAATTCGGACTCGTCACGAAAGTGGCTCTACTTAATTATTTTTTAAATGACAAGGAAAACCCAGTATTTTGTACTAAAAAATAAACCTGGTATAATCTACTGTCATTATTAAATTTATTTAAAGAATTATAATGGCAACTTAAACACCATAAACAATTTTAAATAAAAAAAACATGTGGTACTTATAATTTTACCGGGATGTAGTTTATCGGGGAAGGCTATATAAAACATCACGCTAGGACCTAAGTGTACGAAGAATAAACAATTCACGCGTATGAAGTCCCGGTGGACCGATAGTTCTCTTATTAAGAAACTTTTTACCCATTTTTTTTAAATGTTATAAAACGTTCCTACGTATTTCGTTTACGTCAATAGTCAAAATGTTACTGGTGCAATTTAAAAAAAATATTACTCGTCTAGTAGCTAACCATACCTACTTAAAACTATATGTAAGTAGAGCATCTATCCCTTTGAGTGTATTTTTTGTAGCGTGCTTGTCATTCATAAGTCATTAGGATGTTCCAAATTCAATTCGAATGTTGGAAAAAGCTTGCACACATGCACTATAAACGATTTGGACGAGTGGAGGGGCGCGCCGTCGTGGATGGCACTATCTATATCTTATTAACCGCTTTCCGATTCGGATACGAAAAGTAAAAGAAAATACATTCTTTTTTGTGTGTGGGGGGGGGGGGGGATAAAAAAAACATCTAAACATAAACTTGCCACGAAAATATTGGTTTGAGCGAAATCGAACTAGCACTTTTTGACTTTTTGAGATATAGAACATTTTTATCAACCGCAAATATAACTTTGCCTTTTAACACTATGCAAAACAAAGTTATATTTGTGGTCAACAAAATAATCTGGTATTTTGGACAAGTGGAAGTAAGAATCCCTAATTCAGTTAAAATTGGTACGGAACCCTTAGTGCGCGAGTCCGACTCGCACTTGGCCGGTTTTTTGTAAATAAGTAAACCTTTAAGTAGAAAATGTAAATGGAAACTTGGACCTGACGTTGCCTCAGGGCAAACATGAAAAAGGCTTCTTCTTTAGAAATGAACTTAGTAACCAACTAGTTGTTTCTGGAAACTTTGTACTTGTTAGTGATTTTGCGCTTTCATTTTATTTTATTTTTAACCCCGAAGCATTTCATACATTATTTCATTTCGCATATCAACTTACATGCAATATGATGGTCACCCATCCAATAATAACCGACACAGGCACGCCTGAACGTTTTTTATCCGCCAACCTTAACCAACTGAGCTACGCATACATCTAAGCACCTAACGAAAACATCCAACACTTTTAAAGGCTACGCTTTCGACGTAGGATAGCAAACTAGACGTCCGTAGCCCGCGGCGGCGAAACGCAATCTCTATGTTTTAATTAAGCATTATGTACTTGGACTTTATTTACAAGCGGACGAGGAAACAAACGGGAAGTTATCTGGAATTTAATCTGCTAGTGAGAGATAAGTTGTGTTTTACGGAGCTTAAATTACGATTTAGTTGGTTGTAGCTGCAGAGGTTTCATATTCAGTGTTTAAAGTTCGAAAAACATAGCTTTAATTTCATATTATTCGCCGATTGTTTGAGGAAATAAGTGCAATGTAAAATGCTAACTTCATAATGAGTGCTACGAAATGCTACGAGCTGGCTACGAGGTCACATTTCGTAGCAAATCAATTTGACTACGATATCGAGGCATAACAGCATAACAAGACAGTTTTAAACTGAATTATTTTTTTTAAGTTGTTTTAAGTGAAAGGAGAGTTTGTCACGAAGTTTTTTTTATTAAATAGATAAAAAATAGTCCCCTACATATTGTGGCATTCTAATTTCAATCAAGAACACAAGTTTCACAAGTAAGATACCTAGGTATTAATATGGTGTTAATTAATAACAGTCACTAAACGGAACAAAACAGCACATTTCATTTCGATTCCACCCAAAAAAAAACACCTACATAGTACCAACAAAAAATACAGAAATCGTTTATGAATCTCTAACCATTACGATGTTTTGAATGCCGAGAATATATTATAACCGCATCACTTGAGCTGAAATATACGACAACCTGAAAGCCTAGACATCTATACCTTAGTCTAGACACAAAGCCCGCTACAATGATAAACATTTCGGTACATAATTCGATATAATGCGAGACAGAATAACGTATTCGGAGACAGAAGTTTCTTTTGAAGAAGAACCTTAACAAAGATTTATAAATATTAATGGTGAAGCTTGTTGGCTGGGTGTTAACTGGGTTATGTTTTTAGAACTTTGTATAAAATAAATAATCCTAAGTAAAACGAACATAACGTAATGTAGTATACCCCAAAAGTTATGGAGAAATAACTTTTAGATCAAAGCAATTGGGTGCTAATTTACATTATTGTCTTGAGATAGGTAACTATTAGTTATTAACATTATAATGGAAGTATTAGTGGAAATTATTTAGCTGAATAAACTGAGCCGTCTTAGGCCTAATTTCTTCACTGATAGTAAATCTAAATATAAAACAAATTAAACCATATAAATAAAATTTTGTATGCATATAAGATTTAAACAACCACAATGTAAAAATAGTCATGATGGCATTTACTTCTATCTATTTTGTGTTTAGACCCGTCGTTTCTAATTCTCATTGTTTAAAGTTTAAAATCTTACACAGTGTAAAGTGCAAAATGATTTAAGTAAAAAGCTAATTATTTTAAAAATAAAAAAATACCTTTATTCCACTCAAGTATAAACGTTATTTTAACATAATCTCCTTTCTACAGAATACTTTAAAACAAAACAAGTAAGTGTAGCAAAAGTGCGTCGGAAATAAAGGAATCGCCAAAGCGTGAATAGTTTATAGTTTCGAGAGGGATTTATCCCGCGGTGAAATACATAAAACAGTACTTAGTTACCTATACAAAATACACTGTTAGTAGTGTATCTATGTTTACTTTTAACACGGCTTTAAGTGTAGCACTGATTACGCTTATAAAACTTGTGTGTTTGTATTGTGAGCTTGCAAATTAAAAACTATTCAAATTATGTGCAGTTTTTCACAAACAAAAGTAAAATAATATGCGAGGTCAAAAATTTGTAGTAGTTGTTACGAAGAATTATTTTTTGATTATTTTTAGATGTCATTCACTACAAGAAGGTCAAAATATAAGAAAGATAAAATTTATAAGAAAACAATATTAAAATCAAAATACAAAACGAAAGATTATTCACTCGAAATAACAGCAAATAAAGGCTCTTTTATCTCATTTTACTTCTGAGACTCTCGACCATCAGTGTTCAAATGCGACTCGATAGTACAAAGTAATCAGCCACACCAAAAAGGCACGCTTTCAGGTTAAAATATGTTATTATTATTTATTTAATTTATTTTACGAACAGCGTTTTACAGATAAGTATACTCGTACAGTAGTCCCACAAAACGATTTACATAGTTTGTCTGTGGGATCACGAGTCTCAATATTCCAAACTAGCGGCCCGCCCGCGACTTCGTACGCGCGTTTTAGTTTAACTCCGTTCCTATAGATCGTAGCGAAATTTTATAAGCCTATACCTATACGCAATAAACTACTTCTATAGCCTTCCCTGATAAATTAGCTATCTATCATACTCTATACCCTTACCAATAGTTTCTGTGATTAGCGCGTTTAAACAAACAAACGAAAACATCCAGTTTTAAAATATATACATAGAAATGCGTACAGATAAATGTTATATTCGACGACGCGTTTGGTGTATTGGTTAGCGCTCCTGACTATTACGCAGGCCGTCGAGGGTTCGAATCCCGCAAGGGGCAAATGTTTGTGTGATGAGCACGAATATTTGTACCTAAGTCATGGATGTTATATGTATTTAAGTATTTATGGGAGACGCCCCCGTCATAATCGTTGTCTGGTACTTCGTAACACAAGGAAGATAAATCCTTACCACTAGTACCAGACCATTGGTGTGACCAGGCGTGAAAACAATAAAACATCTATTGTGTCTGGAGTAGTGTCCCGGAACGTGTTAATCGTATATTTCTTTCGGCTACTAATAAGACCAGGCTACTCTCTGCGCTTACACAGCATCATGCCACATACAGGCTGTGGGAAAAGCGAATTCCCTCAAGTCTTCTCCCGCTACCTTATAAGAGTTTGAACTTGAGCTTTGTTTATGGTTATAGCGAATACTCGACTTTCTTGAATTCAAATCGTAAATTTAAAGGGACAAATCTATGTAAAGATCTACGCCATCATCATCATCAACACCCAAAAGTCATCCACTGCTAAAAGTTTGCAGAAAAGCTTTGATTAAAGTAAAATAGCGGAAGATAGGTGACGCGCCACTCGAACGTGGACCGCTAAAATCAGGCCCCCGTCGCCTAATTGCCTTCAGTGGCAATCGGGATTGCGTGCGCGGATGACATATGTGAGACGTGTGACGTTAGGAGAAAATAATTATTTTTTCGGGTTAAACGTAACCAAAATGCCTTCGTGTGCTTTCATACGTTGCCCAAACTATTCTAAAAGGAAAAACTATTTGCATGGAATCACATTTCACTCGTAAGTACACGAAAACTTTAATTTCTAAATTTATTTGTAAATTCAGTCTTTTTTTGACGGCCATTTTTCAGGGCGAGATAGAAATATACGATTCATTGATGTGCGACCAGTTAGGTATGATGATGATTGATTGACAACATTGACATATAACGCAACATGTGCTGCTTGTTGAGATTTGTCTACGCGGTACGGTTAGCATACAATGTCGATCATAATAAATTTATATAATTTTACTTTTACCTGATATTGATTGTTGCTTCTTTATTAATGTTTTGTAAAATGGTATTCAACTTCAATAATGTTAACAATAAAATAATTATCTACTCAAGTTTGTTACAAAAATGATGATCGTTGCGTGACGTCAGCGCCATCTACTCATCATGTCAACTGCAGCGGGCCAAGTAGTATTCATTACAAAATAAATTAAACTTGAAAATCATTCATTGGAAGGAAATCATGTTTTAACAATAAATGTTTAGAAATAAACTTATATTTTGTTTCATTTTTGGTTACCCTACTCACGCCAAACATCGCTCGACATTTCAAAATAGTAAAGTAATAATAACAAGTAATTTATTAGTTTTCACAAAAAACATGGTACACAATTTCACTCCAATTTGTCTGCTGACGCTTATTGATTCTTATTGCAAGGAGACGTCAACGTGACAAGAGACATCTCAAAGCGCGCGTTTGTTTCGCTCGCACTACCGTCGTAAGAAATGGGTTTGTCTCTGTCGTCAGTAGCGTAAAGTTACACAGCCGTGTGGGTCATCTTGTATGTAGTAGTGTGTAGTGCCATTTTTTAGCTGACAATTAGTATGACATGCCGTATCTTCCGCTATTTTACTTTAATCAAAGCAGAAAAGTTGCAGATTGGACACCCTTCGACCACGGGAGCAGCGTAGAATGTCCACCGACAATATGAACAAACGATCTGCAATCTACACTGGACACATACCGCTTGATACCTACCCTGTTTGAACACAAAACAATATTATTTACTATTCTAAGGAATAAAATCTCTTCTAGAGAGCAACATCAATAACAAACATGTGTCAAAACATTCTGTCTCAGATATGTCAAATGATTGTCAAAAATGAAATAAAAAATATTTCAACATAAGCACCAAAAAGTATTGATATCAATTTTGTAGCAAATCATCCCCAAAGTAGCTTTTTACCCCTTTTTAACCCCGTTACAAGATAAATTTAAATAAAATTTGATACACATTTTTCGTTATTATTTTTAAAGAATGTTTATGCAAAATTTGAAGTAGATCGGACCAAGGAATCACGTTGTCCCATACAAACTTTGCTTCCCTTTTTCACCCCCTTAGGGGTAAAATTTCGAAAAATCCTTTCTTATCGGATCCCTACGTTATACAAAGAACACAGCCTCCAAGTTTCAAGTCTCTACGACCAGCGGTTTAGGCTGTGCGTTGATCCGTCAGTCAGTGAATCATTCAGGACAAAGCATTTTATAATAATAGACTAGCGGCCCGCCCGCGACTTCGTACGCGCGTTTTAGTTTAACTCCGTTCCCATAGAATAGATTGTAGCGAAAAATATATAAGCCTATACCTATACGCATTAAACTTCTTCTATAGCCTTACCTGATAAATTAGCTATCTATCATATTTTATACCCTTACCAATAGTTCCTGTGATTAGCGCCTTTCAACAAAAAAACGAAAACATCCAGTTTTAAAATATATACATAGAAATGCGTACAGATAAATGTTATATTCGACGACGCGTTTGGTGTATTGGTTAGCGCTCCTGACTATTACGCTGGCCGTCGAGGGTTCGAATCCCGCAAGGGGCAAATGTTTGTGTGATGAGCACGGACATTTGTACCTAAATCATGGATGTTATATGTATTTAAGTATTTATGGGAGACGCACCCGTCATAATCGTTGTCTGGTACTTCGTAACACAAGGAAGATAATTCCTTACCACGAAACCAGACCATTGGTGTGGTGTATATTCATTTATTTATTATATTTTATGTACTCTCAACACGCAGCCCGTCTTTAATGGTCAAACTAACACGGGGATATTATCTTTTTATTTTACAACGAAATAGAAATACTTCCTACGCCCTTTCGTTAATCGTACTTATATTTCTTTCGGGTACTAATAAGACCAGGCTACTCTCTGCGCTTACCCAGCATCATGCCACATACAGGCTGTGGGAGAAGCGAATTCTCTGAAGTCTAAGAGTTTGAACTTTAGCTTTGTTTATGGTTATAGGGAATACTCTACTTTCTTGAATTCAAATTGTAAATTCAAAGGGACAAATCTATGTAAAGATCTTCGCCATCATCATCATCAACACCCAAAAGCCGTCCACTGCTAAACATAGGCCCCCACGAAAAGTTGCAGATTGGACACTCTTCGACCACAGGAGCAGCGTAGAATGCCCACCGACAATATGAACAAACGATCTGCAATCAACACTGGACACATACCGCTCGATACTTACCCTTTTTGAACACAAAACAATATTATTTACTATTCTAAGGAATAAAATCTCTTCTAGAGAGCAACATCAATAACAAACATGTGTCAAAACATTCTGTCTCAGATATGTCAAATGATTGTCAAAAATGAAATAAAAAAATATTTCAATCATAAGCACCAAGAAGTATTGATATCAATTTTGTAGCAAATCATCCCCAAAATAGCTTTTTACTCCTTTTTAACCCCGTTACAAGATAAATTTAAATAAAATTTGATACACATTTTTCGTTATTATTTTTCAAGAATGTTTATGCAAAATTTGAAGTAGATTGGACCAAGGAATCACGTTGTCCAATACAAACTTTGCTCCCCTTTTTCACCCCCTTAGGGGTAAAATTTCGAAAAATCCTTTCTTATCGGATCCCTACATTATACAAAGAACACAGCCTCCAAGTTTCAAGTCTCTACGACCAGCGGTTTAGGCTGTGCGTTGATCCGTCAGTCAGTGAATCATTCAGGACAAAGCATTTTATAATAATAGATTAAAACTTAAATACTAAATTAAGTTAGCAAAAAAACACTTTTTAAGTTTTCTTTTAAAAAAAACATTTGTATCTTGTACCTGGCTTATATCCCCGGGTAGACTATTCAATAGATATTTTAGGTACTTCAAATTTACCTGCAGACACTGACCGGGTACAATGATCATGGTTGACCAATGTTATCTACAACTAGAGCGCGAGAGTAATCTTGGCAAATATTTTCCGCTGTCAGATACCGCACACACAAAGTATACACTCATAAATGGTTTTGTTAAGCGACTATGTCTAATCAACTCACATATATGAAGAAGTGGGTTCTCCTGGCACAAGAATTGCAATGTGTCAAAGAAGTCTCTTGCTTTTATCTAAATATTATAAAAAATTACCGAGTCAATGCACATTTAATGTTTGTAAAATAAGTGACCATGTTGTAAGTCACGTCATTTATAGTGAGCCTAAGAAACCTAGGAATCGTTTAAACAACCTCTGGCACAACTTACGCTACCCTCCAGTGCGGCCGCTACTTTAGACTCGTCCACCTAAGTCCAATACAAAAAGAAATAAAGAATAACCGGAGTGCGTCGGGGAGGAATAACGGAATAGGGCAAGCATGAATGGGTAATGCGAGACCGAGGGAGTCATTTGGCGGTGAGCGCGGCCGCCAGGGAAATGGGGGAGATTGGGAAAGATTCTGGGAAATTCGGAGGAATTGGGAAGATTTGGTATTGAATTGATAGAATCGCGGTTAGAAACTGTTAAGTTTGCAATAGGAGGAATACTAACGTAGGGTCTAATAGCTTGCTTGATTTTGTAATTTTCAACGTAAAAGCGGCCCGTCTTCAAGAAGCCACTCATCTTAAATCATCAAGGTGTTTCTGAAGTAACCAGTTAGCTGTTTAACGCTGCAGTTTAGTTCTATTGAAAACTAAAAACAAACTATTCAATAATAGCTTCAAAATTGCTTCCACCACAAAATTGATACGAATCAATGACAATTAGAGATCTTATTTCTATGGGAAATGGAAAAATTACTTCTATCACGATACCTTATGGGGCGCTTAAAGCAACCCTATTATTCGGGGGTGCCGTGAGTCTATTATTATTGGCCAATCGAAATTCCACCTTAAAGATATACTTTCACTTGGGGGATGAAATTGACGGTTACCTTTTATAAAAGGTAAAATTACGACTGGTTTATAGCAGAGAAAAATCTATACAGCGTTAGCATGTAATAGGAGCAAAATATTTAATCAATGATTCTTCAGAGTATTCGTAGTTACCTTGACCTGGTCATAGTGCTCCAGAATGCTTTAACTAAAAGATATAGTAATCCAAAGTAATAATCTCTGGTCGATGTATATCAAAATCGCTAACCTACGAGTTAGCGATTTTGATAAATGACAAAGTCAAGTTCTATGACTGGACTCATATGTTTGCAATACATTGCTGGTTCGATTTATTTTGTTAGAAAATAACAATAAATTTATTTTTCAATATGGATTACAACCATTTAATATGGATTAATCGTCACTTAAAGGGCCTACATTTCAGTTTTTTGCTCCTATTACAGGTCACACTCTGCATATTTTTTTAATGCAAAAAACCTACTATAACTTCTTTGTAGTCTTTCGTTTGCGTATTCGTTTTTCTTAATATGTAGTAAAAATTAGGGTATTCAATAAATTACTTTTGGAAAAATATATTCATATGCCTGCAGAAAAGTCTGACGAAGACGTCATCCATATAAACTTTAAGTCTCTCCTTTCCACAAATTCGCATCATTTTCCCCCGCTTCTCTTCGCGAAAACTCATTTTACTAACGTTCCAATAGGCGAATGAAATACGTCACATTTTTTATACACCTGCCAACAAAGGGCCACTTTTCTTCACTTTCTTTTTGCGCCAACTTGATAATAACCGCAGGTTAAATCAAATCTGTGCATTAAGTCTTTGTAGTTAAGAGCCAAAATAGTTTGTCATTCTTCAGATGGAGTTTGAAATAAATTGGTTGATCTTGATGTATTAGAGGGGGAGAGACATCAGGATTTTAGATCTATCTCAAATTACGTACTTACCTTAACATCCCCTATCCGAGGGGTGTTTCGATTTATAAGCAAACTTTAAACTTTTCCCTTCATTGCTGTTTTCTATTTCGGCTCTTTGTTGAAGTTGCTTATAAACGGATCGTGTTATCGATGTCTTTGTTTGATAAACAACTTGAATTTGATGTGGTCTATATAAGCTTACCTCTACAAAATTGTATTTCTTTACTTATTTATAAGGTAAAGCATTTTAAGCATTGTAAGTAAGTTAAGTTAAAAATTAAGTGTTAACAATTATAGACAGTGTTATTGAAAAAATCTGGGCCTTGGTAGCAAGATATTGATTAGATCGATCTAAGTATATCTTTATAAGTGCTGCGCACATAATGGACAATAGTTTCAGATAACACAAAGTAGATTCTCACAGACAGGTTTCTCTAGAAAATAATACAATAATCGGGAAACAATAGAAGCGCACATGAAAACACATGTCGACATAACGAACTCAAAACATGAAACCTCTTCAGACGGATTAATATTATAATAACGTGCATGCCATTATTATTTCAACAAGTTCCCGAGCGTCTACCCGAACCGCATTGTGTTCATATGAATTAAAAGTATGAACACAAAACGGCTCTTATGAAACATAAATTCTCTTACTACTCAAAGGAAATAATTTCCAACATTTCCATAGAGGGAAATAGTCACTCCAATTTGGTTAAGCCGCAAAACTCGCCTTTCAAAGGTACTCGTTTCAAATCATGCTAAATTGCATTCATACCTGGTCGGGGACAGGCGTATAATGGGAGAAAAGCTTCGTGGTTTTCGGTCGTTTTTTTTAAATCGCCGATAAGAGTTAATGAGGGTGAAAATCTAAAATTTATATTCGGAAAATGAATTCTGAGATAAAAGACGGTGGCGGGTTAGTGAGTCGGTGTATCGCGAGAGCCCAAATTAAGGAAATTTTGGAATTTAATAAAGAAAGGTCCGTGAATTTTTACGCTTCTACCTTTGACGCCTTCTAACCTTTCGCAGTTGAATTAAAGTCACGCCTGTTTTAACGCTATCGCCTTTACTGATTTCAGCGTCTGCTTGTTTGTGACAGTTATCAGATCACAAGCGCTTTAGAGCTCAACCTTCTACGGCGGAACATTCAAAATTCAAACCTAAACACAATAAAAACATATTATCATAAGATACGCTCGATATAAATAACAAAAAACACTCGGCATAAATGAAACTCCAAGAACCTGCCTTCTAAAAAAAGTCCTTCCTAAAAAGTCTCACAAAAACTCATATTTCCACACAACACAACTTCAAACGACGCGAGACACAACTCATCTAAATATACAGAGACCCTCACATTTTTCGACTTTATTACAATACACATAAAGATAAATATGTCACGATATTAGACGGTTGTGTACAGTCGGATGAATATGTAGATGAATATTATCAAAAATATTTTTGTTTTCTTTTCTACATATTTAGTTAAACAGTAGCACAGAATATATAATAGTACTCAGTAGTTAAAAATGGATAGCATAATAATATTGTGTAATGTTTTTCTTTAATTTCTACTGATCAGCAAAATTTTTGAAGTTTATTTTTTTATAATACAAGTGGGGATGGGAACAAAAAATGCATTTTTAATAATTCCAATATGAAAACTTTTATTTATTATTCTGTAAATGAATCATTGACTTTTTTACCGTCCATAAATACGTAAAAGGGACGAAATTAGTGTATTTTCTTTGACGATACGTTATGTGTAGCGGTTAGCGGTACTGACTACTATGTCTGCGGTCGCGGGTTCGAATCCCGCAAGGCAAATTTTTATGTGATGAGCACGAATATTTGTACCTGAGTCATCGATGTTTATATGTATTTAAAAGTATTTATGTGAGACAAAGATAATTGCTGTCTGGTATTCGTAAATTCCTTAGTTCAAAACCAAGATAATTTGTGTGCTGTCTGACTGTACCTCGCATTGCGGATTCACGGAACACGAAACAGATAAAAGGGGGGTAAGTACCAGAATTAATTGATTGATGCTACAAAGGGAGGCTTATAGGTAAGGTCGTATTCAATCCCACCTCGCCGATCGGTACTATTGATTTACGAGTCGTTTTATTACGCAATTACATTCGAACAATTAATTCGGTGAGAATTTCGGCGTTTATGAGCTCTTACAGATGTTTAGGAGAGTTTTCGAATGACTTAAACATTGCGAATAGTTGTTTTCTTACTTGGAGAAGTTAAAAACATGAGATTTCGACATCAGGTATTTTATTACTAGTAACGAATAATTAAACAAAATTCATGTCTTCGCATAGAAATACAAGGTATAAGAGGCTTATTCAAATAGTCACTCAGGCACTGACGAAGGAAAAACTTGCTTGATTGACTTGGTATCAGTTGAATAGAATGAAATTAGCTAATAGTAATAGCAAAGTAAATTACAAAATCGGAATTTATATCGATGAAACATAAAAATTTATAAAATTTTCGTAGCACCATTGTTTTACAATCTCAATCTCATAATTTTTGCACTGAAAAGACCAAATCACCGAAAAACATCAAAGTTAGTAGGGGAAAAGATTCCCACAAATTCCCAGTAAAGAGATCAATCTTAAAAAGGCTCGATACACACTGGAGCCTCATTTGCTGATGGATCGCCCCGCCCAGCAGGATAGCTTTAAATTTTTCAACGCAAGACTTTTGATAAAACTTTGGACCCTCCTAAGGGTCTGTGGGGTAAGAGAAAATCGCATTGTAATAATTAAAGGACTGATTGGTGAACCCATTGTTATAAAAAAAAATCTGTTTGCTTTAATAATCAAAAATACTTGACTTTAGGATCTAAAAATGAAAATACCTAAAATCTACATTGTGTTTCATAATTTCATAAGCTTAATCACATCAATATCTGCAACGATCATAACATTAACCCTTTTAATCTCTCTGAAATTATATCCAAAGAATCTTCTATTAAATCATTCAACAACTTCTTAACCTACGTTGTCAATAATCTCAAACTGTTCAATAATACATAAATCAATAAAAGCCCCAAAATGAACACACTGTTGTGTTCGCGGAAGTAAACCGCTAGCTCCGCGAGCTCGACATTCCCGTAGTCGAAAAATTATAAAAAAAAAGCTAAGTCAGCAATAACACACTTAAGAGACCGGTCAGAGCGGGCATAGGGATAAACACTAGATGAAAAAAGAGACTGTTTATAATACATCTTTTTTGACGTCGTAGAAAAATAATATATCAAAAATACATAGACGATCACTCTTTTGGCACTTTATACAATAAAGAACTGAAACTGTAAAAGTAAGTAGGTACTTAATGTTTGACATAGTTGTTATTTTAAAAACGCATATAACGTTATGCTTTCTACAATTTTATATTCATAAAAAATACCTTGACATCCCAGAACCCCCGGGGCAGAACCTCTCACACCTTGTGGGGTTTTTAAATTTAAATTCCTCCCCTCATTTTTATTTCAGCGCAAAGTAAATAGTGCCCAGTTGAGACGTTGGGTTTTTGCTTGTGCACGGAAAAGGTATAAAAGCGGACCCCGAAGAGTGAACTTTTACCAATAAGTAGCCAATGGAGTCAAAATTGACTCTTGTGAAAAAATAATGGCAATGTACTAAAATTAAAATACCTCATTTTCACATCTATACAAAGTCAAGTTTTAGACATAACACGTTTCACCGGTGAAGGTTGCCATACATACTTAGTTATTCATTGTTGAGTCTACTCTACAAAAACACTTGTAGGTATTTTGTAAAAAAGAAGATCGTTTAATTATACAAAAATGGGCATAAAATAGTGCATGCTTTTACCATTCACAATATTTTCCGCTATTTTTTGTCTCTACAATGTTACCTTTGTCAAGTAAGACAAATGAAGAGGGCAGCACTTTACCGATGTCAGTAGCTGGCAAAGTTGCGGTGGAAAAATCAGCAAGAAAGTATTTTTGGGAGTAGGTTGTTAACCCAGAACTAGAAGTAGAATGATTGACGGCTGCCAGTTAAAAATTCGTGTTTAAAAAAAATATTTCGTCTCATCAGCGATCAGCCTTTTTTACAAAATTAATAGAAACAACATTGGATTAGTCAAATTAAGAAATGGCTAGAGTCAATCATTCAAACAGCTCAGTTGATTTAAAAAAAAGACCTACCTATATTATTGAACTATTCAATTCAAACGAATGGATACTCAAACATTACTAGCACGCTCTCTCCACAAAACTTCGAGGCACCAAAAAAGCACGAAATTGATAAACCGTTCCCTTATCCTTATAACTGGCATGAGGAAGGAAAATTAAGAGCAAAAGAAATAAAAGAATATTTATTCCGTTGAGGAAATCAGCCGACGTAAACTCAGTGCTCAGGCCTCAACCCAATTTCAGGAGCCGCGCATTCCACTATTTACTGAGGGACCTTGTAAGGGCGATTTTACACTAGCTATATTTAAATTATTTAAAAGCAATTCAATAAGGCAAGCACCAAAGTAACACAATAGTTGGTCGATCAACCCTGGGCCCCCTATTTTTGAATCACTTGTTTTGAAATGGTGAGTGATTCTCGTTCGACAAAGAGCAATTTCCTTTGACTTTTAAGTCATCTTCGAACGAAAATCACTCGCCATCTTGAATCGAGTGATTCAAAAATAGGGTCCCTGGTCACAGTATATACGTAGTCCTATTATATGTTCTATAACTCAATTTACAAATAGCATAAGCGAAATATACCGAAAATATAAATTGAAGATAAAAACAACGTTATGTGACGGTGTGACCCAAAGTTATATCAATTTTATCGAATACACTTTTTGTAAAAAATAACAAACGAAATTGTTTAAGTGAATTAATAAACTTTACAGCAAGAGCCATTATCAACAGTCATCACAGGTGTTTTGTAACACATTATCCATAAAAAACCATCTTATTTACATCTCAAACATATTTTCTTCAAGTCACGCGCTCCAGGTCATTGACAGTCGTTTGCCTCACCTACCCAATGTGGACTCACCCTTAATCCTCCTACAAAGAATGGCTCAGAACCAGTCGAGAGGAAAAAAGGAGTTATAAAGATTTACTATTACAGAAGGGACGATAATAATGGAATTTCAATCAGCTGGAGTCCAGGCTTATTGGAGTTTCGCGGCGAAAATGACGGAGGCAAAGAGATCGAGAGCTTGAATAATTGGGTCAGATGAACTGGTAATCTATGGTCTTTGAAGATTTAATATTGGATTGGGGTATTGCTAAGTTAGGGAAATAAGGAGGAAAATTTTCGCAATTATTCAAAATGTCAAATTTGAAATGTCCAGGTTTACATGGAACTCAGTCGGCGCGGTTTCTTGGTCATCAGTCACTTTAGAAGAGTAGTACCCTATGTTTTTCATTAAAAAATATTCAGTTGACTCAGTATACAACGTTTTGGCCAAACTGGTGTAGATTTAAACAAACGCATCGAACTCAGGTCAAGGTAAAACATTCAGATAAGAATCTTCTAAGTCTACAAAAGCTTACTTAATTTACGATCCCAACTTCACTAGGCCTTATCCATCAAATTGCCTTGCCCCATTCCCTAGACCTCTGACAAAAGAACTCCATTTGTAACTTTTTAAGGCCTAGCAAAAATTTTCAGACGCGAACTCTGATACTTTCGTAAGTGTTATGATAATGAGACCCAGATAGCACCATCCAATTTTCATAAGGATTTTTCCGCCCGTCTCGAAATCAGGTCATAAACGCAAAGAAAACAAAGAATGGTTTTGTCTCTCTGATCAAATACGGCAAATTCAAAAGGAGATATATTTTAATGGTATAGTTTCATGATATTTTGAATTACCCTTCTTTGTAAGGAATAATAACCATTTTGAGTCAGACAAATTTATTAAACTATACACTAATTGGACGGTCTCCCAACCCTAATGAATGTAAGTCATGCATAATAAATTAATAACATTAACCTAAAAAAATACTTTGAACTTAACCAAATACATACAAACAAATTGAATCAATACAGCGTACTACAGTTCTTAATGAGACAAAGAAAAAAATACGCAGTGCGTAAATATTGTGATACTTTAAGATACTTCCCTGGTTCTTTGTTTTTTTTTCTATATTTAAGTTTATTTGACGTGTTTATTCCAAGTGGGTTTTCTCTTTTCCATGGTCTGACACAGATGAGACCAAACGTGGTCTATGGTAAAGTGACATTGTCCAGGAAAAGCCTATTCGAATAAACGTTAAAACACAAAAGCATGATCTTTAATAATAACGATCTCATAGAGTATGCGGTATGTATTAAGTGTATACTCCATAGCCGTTATGGTAACCATTAAGCCGACGAAGATTAACAATCTGGGGGCAATGCATGCACTGACCTGCGCCTGACCTGATCCCGAGACTACGCCTGAGTGAGATCTAGGGTAACCATGCAGAATGGATATTGTGTGACTTTCATGCTCATTCATGAAATACATTGTTGTCTAAATTAGCATAGATATGATACTTTCAGGGATTCAAAACAATTTTCTACATTAATTTTACTTCAGTATTTTTTTTTATTCAAAGAAAACAGTTGATGTGATATGTATTTAATTTAAGGTAAGAATAGATATTTTTTACAAGAGCTTATAACACATGATCAAAGTATGTTATGTTGAATGTGATATCTGAATGCGCATGTGACATTGGCATATGCTATGTCTCGCTCTAACAAAGCGAGATGTGTTATTTGCATCCTTATCGGGATCGTTCAGCCGCATCGCTGCCGCATCCGAATGCGTTAATGAACTAACTAGGAATCAAATTGAACGTATTGAATAATCAAAAGCAATCGTATAATATTGTGTGTAAATCGTAATGCTCTATCAATTCTTTAATGTAATTGCCAAAATGTAATATTCGACCATGTAATTTAATATTTAAATCATTCAAATCATTGGCCCCTAATTTTCTAACACACATGACAAGCGCTCAAAGCGCATAATTGGCTAATTTACCAAACCGTACTGGCAGTCGATATAATCGGGAATGTCCGAGTGGACAGGCCGTGTGGTCACTCTACAACGCAACACGTGGCGGAGAGGGCAATCGATGCCAAATTGCAATTTATGAACTCGTTAGAGCACTAATAGCAGTGCTGCTCTTTCTTTAATCAATAAATTGGTAGTAGCAATGCTATTTGTAGATGCTTCTCTACATGAAACGCTACCATATAATAAAAATGGTAATGAAATGGAATGAAATATTTATTTGCTCAAAACATGGTTGCAATCGGTGGTAGGTACAGGTACAAAAATAAGTCCTCACATTTTACCAAAAATTATGGCATGCAAATTGTTTGAAATTTTAACATTAAAAATATCATAATTATAGGTCCAATTAAAGTCACATTTTAATTAAAATATTATCAGTTCCGAATTCAAATAAAAAGTCAAAATCGGATAAAAATAATTTATGTTACATCATGTCCAGAAAAAATTTCATTTCAAAGGAATTAATAATATTTATTCATGACACATTTTAGTATAAGGTTTCAAAATACTTTTGTATCCAGATTTAAATGTTTTCGAATACAAAGTAAAAAAAATATAATTTTAATATTTGTTGATATTTTTTTATATTGAAAATGACTATGTTAGTTATTTCCATGTGGCAAGGATGCACTGATACGGGCTACGTTGCCGCGATGGATAGCAACGTTGGTCCTTTGTGCTAGTAATCAGACAGGTTTATTATTTGACTAACAGAATATTAGTGTTCTTAATATCCTATATAATTTCCCTTTCATGGCCACATCTAAACGCAACACGTGGTCACACTCAAGATGGCTGACAATCCAGCAGTATGCCTGTTACTAACGACCAGCCTGAGACAGAGTTACACTAAAATACACTATTAATATTTACTCTACCTATCCCTGTCACTCTGGTAAGCATGTCAGTGGAAGCGAATGCGATGGCTATAGTTGATACAGGCTATGTCATACACAGTAGAGTTTCAGGTCGTCTTGGTGTTATGTTTAGGCCGAGTGATGGGTCACTTACCAGACAATTAGGTTAAGCGTACTCGTGATCTGTTGAAGTATTAAGTATCGTAGCCTAGTCTGGTTATAATAATAATATTTCGTGTCATGTTTAGGCAAATCCAGATCCGGGCTAAGAAGCTTAGTAGCATAATTAATCCGCAACTAAATTGCGCCAATAGAGAATCTTTGTTTATAATTGGTTTCATTGCAAAGAAATTACTTAATTTTCTTCACAATTTCTATTTAGGGATCAGGAAGATGGCCAATTCAAAAAGGTAGGTTGTTTAGACATTTAAGTATTTTTTCTGGTGGAATGCAAAATAATTTTAAGATCGTTAAATTCTAATGCGAATACCTAACCTAAATTTTAAACTTCCGCCTTAATTCGATTCCGCTCACATCAAACTTCCCCTTTGACACGTCGGCAAAAATAACCTCACATAAGTCAACCCCCATCGGTAACAAACTTCTTCAATCCGACCGAGTTCTAAACCCATTTACATTTTCATTAGCGATATACACGGGGCATTTAACCCTTTGATGGTGCCTTTAAAAACTTATAAAGGCGGACCACGTAAAAGGTAGTCATCAGATATGCACCAAATGGGACGAATCACAGGGAATGACATTTAAAGTAGGGTTAAACAACTCTCGGAAAGGTTCAGTACCCTTAGCACGAAAAACTATCGAATGCGTAAACGTATCGAGAAATGTCAAAATCAATATAAAAAAGTGATTTCTTTACGCACCGCCAGGGGCGCTAGTCCAATTTCCATACGTATTGAAATTTCTCAATACGCTTACGTATTCGATAGTTTTTCGTGATAAGGGTTCAGTTTGTACATACTCGTGGGTAGGTATTACCATTTTGATATCGGTGGATATATCTAAAGATAGTTTGTTGCACACTATGTGTACATAAGACACAGCTTTTTTTATTGATTTTAGGATCACTGAAATGTAGAAAGCAATAATAAATCTGATTCTCAATAGCGTTTTATTTTCGTCGAAATGTTCTAATGTACCGATTCAGTTAGGTATTTTTATCATTAATGAATAACAGTTTTACGTTGGTGTGTCCTTTACACCAAGGATTTAAATACTTTTTATGGTAAACAATTTTATGAGTCCATTAAGTGTAGGTAATTAATAACTATTTTAATCACAATTCACTTATAGTGTCTAGACACGCGCTATCGAGTTATAGGTCCATTAAAATATAATAATTGTCCTGAAGTGTAATTACCATTACACATTCTAGAATATAAAAAAATAACAAAGTGAAAACAAAACTTTAGTCAGTCTTATTACGTTTGCAATGTTATTTTCAATAATTCTCTGATTTTTTTATATTAAGTACGAAATTCTACAAATCCTTAGTCCATACACATGTTCCATATTATCAGGAACTTAACAGTTAAAACGTATTCCATGCACATAATTTCGCACAAGTAATGGCTCACAGGGGCGCTTGTATAATTGATTGATTTCATTACTCATCTGCTGTCTGTGACATGTGTTTTGGCAGGGAATGGGGGCTCTGATTACTTAATATGTAAATGCTTTGAGTAAAATTAAATGAGCAATAATTTAATGGGTAAAATTCATTAAACGTCAAGGACCTTTTGACATGCTAACGTGCTATTCACAATTATATTACTTTATTTCCTAGTTGTAAATGAAAATATGTTTGCATTCATCACCATCATCATTATCAGCCGAAGGACGTCCACTGCTGAACATAGGCCTCCCCCTGGGCTTTCCACAACGACCGGTTGTGAGCTATCTGCATCTAGTGCGATCCCTTTACAAGGTCGTCTGCCTAACTTATCGGTGGACGTCCTACGCTGCGCCTTTGGTCGAAGGGTCTCCAATATAGGACATTTCTGCCCCAACGGCCATCAGTTCTACGCGCTATGGGCCCTGCCCACTGCTACTTGAGCTTACTGATTTGCAGGGCTATGTCCTTACCTTACCTTAGTTCTTCTACGTATCTCCTCGTAGAGAAACACCGAGCATTTTGCATTATCTAACCTTAACGTAAGCAAACGTCAAATATAACTAAAAATACACTACAATAGTTAACCTGAAGATATAATGTTACGCAACCAAAAAATCACAAACAATATAATCGTCTTAATCGCATTCAGCAATGAAAGTTTTATAACCGTTTCTTTTACACTTTAAAATAGAAGCTTTCAATGTCAAAAGTGGTCAGTACAGCAAATGGAAATAACATTCGCCAGTCGCCAGGTGGCGCCTCGTAGGAGCTGCCTGTTGAAAATTTCATCCTGACCTAGACTTGAGCTTAGTGATGGTCAAAAGACTATCGGTGAGGTATCGATATTCATTAATGCAAATTTTGGCTGCATTGATGATTTAAACTTATTGCTCTGCCTTTTCTTTTGTCCAAGTGGTTTTTCGTTGTAACATTGATGACCAGCTCGGTGAAAGAAAATTAAGTCATAATCCTGATCTATCTTCGATCAAATAGGACAGTTATACAGCGCACTATGACAGCGAAGAAAATTATATTCATTCGCCATTACATTTGGTGGTACAAGTGACTAGTATCCAAAATCGCAGATAAACTTTTATTATCAGTTTATAATATTGAGTAGTTTTTTGACAACTACATATATTTGGTTTTAAATATTACGCGGATACTAATCATTGAATAAAACATTTCACGGATGTCCTTCGCGCACATTTATTTGAAATTAAATGCCTGACGTTTCGAAAGCCTAATTACAGCATCCGTGATCTCAGGCAGACGAAGGTGTTTTTTGTCAGTACATAGTTACAGAAAAACAAACTATCGACAGTCGACTAGCCTTTCACTAAAAACGAAACGCTAGGGTTGTAACTATCCCGAATGGCAGCCGTTGCACCCGGAAAGTGGCGCTAAAGGAACGCGGAGAAATAACACACTACATTTTACAGCTCTCGTGCTCGGAAAGTCAGTAAAACTGGTAGAGTGTATACAATGAGTCAGTAGCTAACAAATACAGTACTTTGTAAGTATTCAAATATAAGATCTTATGGTCTATGAGTAATTAATATATTGTTCGTATTCGAAAAATATTGCCAATTGAGTATTACCATCAACTAAAGTTCAATAAAATATCCGGTCCAAAATCGATTCGATAAAACTCCAAAAAACCACTCCCATTAACATTCCCTCAAAAATAAGGCTATCTAAGACTATTGACCAAATACTCGTAAAATAATTAGGGTTAGGCGGCATTTATAACATTTTTCGCAGCCCTAAGCCGCTCAAGAGGTACATCGGTGGATCGTTTAATATTTTATTCGTTTCCTCGTAATTCCTGCAGAGAGAATTTTACTCTCCTAACCGAGGCAAGACTAGACCTAGTAATTTTGCGAAGAGAAAAAGATCAATTATGGTTTTAGACACGAGGTGGGTGCAAGAACGTTTTGTCCAACAAGACAGATTAATGCTCAAGCTCTTATTTTTTTTATATGACGACGCGTTTGGTGTAGTGGTTAGCGCTCCTGACTACTATGCCCGGCGGTCGCGGGTTCGAATCCCGCAAGGGGCAAATGTTTATGTGATGAGCACGAACATTTGTACCCAAGTCATGGATGTTCATATGTATTTAAGTATTTATGGGAGACGCCCCCGTCATTATCGTTGTCTGGTATTCGAAGCAAAAGGAAGAAAATTCCTTAGTTCGAAACCAAGATAATTAGTGTGTTATCTGGCGCATATTATAATATATATTTTTTATTATATTGTAAAAGTCCATCTTGCATTTTTGCAACAGACCAACAAAAATAACATCACTGATGATGAGTGAATGAAAGTAAAAACATTGTCATAACATACGAGTATCTAATCTTCACTATTATTATCCTCATCTTTTGTACCTATTGTTTTGACATCATAACTCTCTGATATCCATTGAACTACTGTTACTAGCGTACAGAACTAAAACTACGAACAAATAAACAAATCTCGTGCGCCATGAATTGATGCTCACACTTGTCATCAAATTATATTCGAAATTCAAATTTCAAGGAAAACCTACGTCATAATCTTATTGTAGTATTGGAGACACATTTTTTGCTTGGCATAGCTTCTCTATACGTAGTAAGTAATAGTTATAATAACAGCTCACTGCTGTGGTATCACACATTGAAAGCGGAACCTTAGAGATGACGTCATTATGAAACTCGATAATTTGCCTTTTTTTAATCGACATAAAAACTTCACGATTTAAAGCCGTATAGGTAACCATTAGTGTTTGTGAATTTATTTAGAAGTAAATAAATAATTATTTTACGAATGTATTGAAGTAAATCCACCATACAATATTTTGACCTCTAACAAACACCAATTAAAACAAACAATTAATTAACCAAACACGGTGAACAATAGAACATAATCTAATTACAGTAAATCCAGACAGGATCCAGACATGACTCGGACACGGCACCGAACCCGCGACACGACCGCTCTGGCAATAAGCCAACCGGGTCACCGTGTCGACAGGTCATTGAGACACAGGCGGGATTGAAGAGCCATGTTACTGGGCATTAGAAATAATTGATATTTGGATATTACGAACTTTTTGCTCTCTACATACAAGTAGTGTTTTTGCTTTCGTTGCGGAACCAAAACACATGCTTGCTTTTGGAACTACTAACCTTCACTTCACGAACGGGCAAGACCTTCAGAAATGAAGATACGACCGAGAAGAGCTTTCACTATTTGGCTAACGGCTAAGATATTTAAATAAGCCAAGCTGTTAGCAATAGTAATAGGCATTATTAGGTTAGGTTAGGTTATAAATAACTAACAGATTTGATAGAAAATTAAAATGCTATATGCGCAAATGTAATAGGAGCAAAAACTTTAATCAATGATTCTACAGAGTATTCGTAGTTACCTTGACCTGGTCATAGTGCTCCAAAATGCTTTAACTAAAAGATATAGTAATCCTAAGTTATAATCTCTAGTCAATGTATATCAAAATCGCTAACTCGTCGTAGTAAATGACTATGTCAAGTTCTATGACTGGACTCATATGTTTGCAATACATTTCTGGTTCGATTTATTTTGTTAGAAAATAACAATAAATTTATTTTTCAATTCAAAAAATTAAAACCATTTAATATGGATTACTCGTCACTTAAAGGGCCATTTTAATTTTTTGCTCCTATTGCAGGTAAATAAAATGTGGTGTTCTAACAAAATACTGCAACTTGAAAGTATTTTTCATTTTCTATGTATTAACTGATATATTTTATCTACAACCGTAGCGAGAGATTTTTGCATACACTGCAGTGAGTGACGTATTGGCTTTTTTTGCTTTAATGGTGACGTCAACAGCAAAGCCATTACTATCTTTGGGGCAAGTTTGAAGTGAAAGGCTATTCGCCAGTATGTTGAAATTACAAAAAAGTGCCAACGACCAAAAAAAGTACATGTACTTTACAAGTGTTTAAAATCACAACTGAGCTTTGAACATGCAAGACTTTACTACTATGTTTTAAACGAATAAAGCAGATTATACATGTATTTTCAGAACCACATTAGTTTTTACATGATCGTTTATAAAAATACTTTTTTTAAATCCCTTTTACTGTACTGTACGAGCACTTGTGTACCTATTTGACAATTCGAAAAACTGTACCTTGCTTGAGGCTTAGAATTTTTCACAAAGTCATAAAAAATCTCATTTCAACACCAATAAAACCAGAAAGCTATTAAAACAAATGGCAATTACACAAAAGGTACACGTACAGTCAGCGTCAAAAACATCAAATCGACACCTCCCTCGCAAAACTCTGTAACTGTTAGTTATCGAGAAATACGATTTTAGTATTTTTGTGTTCTCCGAGGTCGGTTTTATAAGGTGGAATTCAATTTTTTTTAAGATTCTCATTAATATTAGTAGTTTACAGTTGTATATGTGTCTATCTAGAAAAAGTGTTCCCTGCATATCTGCCTAGCTGTTAGTTAACCGCGTATGCGCGGGGCGTATTGAAGCGGACCGGGGGGGATATCTGTCACTTCGTCAGTATCGCACCGGAAAGCCTACGATGCAAGTGTGCACTCAAGTGTAATGTGATTAAAAGAAAAAAAACGGCTAGGCAGTGAATACAAACATGTGCTCAAAAAGGATACAATTCAAAGATGATCTAAAAAACACTTGTTTGGTCCAAAAGACAATAAATACAAATGTGGGGGGTTCCAGTTAAATACAAAATCCGAGTAAGTTTAATGAGATGATTTATTATAATATTTTTCCCCTGTATTAATATTGTACTAATATAAAGTTTTGTACACTGCTTGTTTTTTGTGGTATTTAGAGGTAAAACTTACGGCAATCTATTAAATTCTTCTAATCCGACGCAAATACACGTAACTAGACCAGTTACAGAGTTATGTTTCGTAATTCATAATGACGCTTGTCACTTAAAGAGTTTTGCTACGGAAGATTTATAATGTTTTTTGCTTTAACTGACACTTACAGACTTATGCGCCGATGGCTTTACTATACTTTTGGTTCTAATTGCCGCTTACACACTTATGCATTGGAGGTTTATTTAAAAAATATTATTTAAGTATCACTTAGGTTGTTTTGCTTCGGATAAGTTCATTCGATATATTTTGTATCTGACACTTAAGTATACTTACGTGGTAAAACAAATTTTAGCTTGCCCCCTAAGTGTTATTACTTTTTCAGAGTCACCTGTTCCACACTTCTCAGAAAAAGAGAAAATATTTTGGCCGAATAATTACATACTCGTATTTGAAAATGATGGTGTCAATGTTACGGAAGGTCAGTTAGCTTCTGCTAGTGAGATCTTCTGATCTCACTCAAAACTCAACATGTGTACCCACTAAAACCAGTCAGTGTTTTTCGATGCCATTTATGAGGGGGAAGCTACGGGTAATCCTTAGCTCAGCTTCATTCTTTGCAGCCTCGCCTTTGATTGTGACTCGTAGTTTGCAAGCTCCACCTGTATTCAGGAGAAAATTATTTATCCTGTTATCCAGCTGACGGCGTATGGGACACACACACCACCGTCATGGGTCTCCTTTAGCGAGCAGCAAACATGACCTTGTCGACCTCTCGAGACCCATCTAGGAGTTACAGGTGAAGAGCTTCAAGCCTTATTCGGTTCCCAGGAAGTCGGCGACGAATCATCGGTGCGTTGGCTGAAGCCTTTCGCTACCTCTCGCCGCCTCTTTCTGGGAGATTGGTTCTGGATCACTGTTGATGCGGTGCAGGTATTTTCCAAATCAGTCGTGGCCTGTTAAACTCTGATTAGTAGCTTGGTGTGTAAGGCGTTCATGTTGGCGCTTCACACATCCCTCGAGCAAAGTATAGCAGCGAGCAAATATACATAGTGAGGTCATTAGTTCTGTCACACAATAAAAGCTTTTGATTTTAGAATGCTGGCCACAAAAAAGTTTATTGAATTCAAATTTAAATATTTCATGATAATAAATTGTGTACTTTTTAGAATTTTCCTGATTTTTAAATAGGAGTGGACACTAAAAGAAGACCGTGTCGCGGTTTTTGCGTAGCATCGTTGCGGTTACGCGCCAATTCGGATTTTCGACTTACTGAAAAATTTGAATATAACCAAAAGATTCGTTTATCGTACCATAAAACGATACAATGGTCTTCAATGTATCGTAGTATAGTGTATATTGTAGATGACAGGTCAAGAACTGGTCGCCCTCGCTCTTTTAGCACTCCAGCAGTGATAAAAACTGTGAAGGCGCGAATTCAAAGAAATCCCATAGGTAAGCAGAAACTGTTGGCCCTTCAGATGGGGTTAAGCAGAACTACGGTGAAAAGGGTGTTAAATGAAGACTTAGGGTTTAGGGAATATCGAAAACATTAGAACATCATTTGGACGCACGTTTATTGGACCTGAGAATGAAGCGATGCCGCGCTTTGTTAAAGCGGTACGCGGGAAAAAAGCATCGGGAAATGATTTTTTCGGATGAAAAAAAATTTCACCGTGGAAGAGAGCTACAACAAACAAAATGATAAAGTGTACGTACACAACAGTGAAGTAGCGAGCAACCGTATTACGCGTGTCCAACGAGGTCATTTTTCATTCTCGCTCATGGTTTAGTAGGGAGTCGAGTCTCTTATTAGGGCTTAACTGAAGTGCATTTTTGTGAGAAAGGCGTAAAAACTAATGCAGTTGTGTATCAAAATACAGTCCTCAAAAATCTTGTGGAACCTGTTTCTCATACCATGTTTAATAACAGGCACTGGGTATTCCAACAAGTTTCTGCGCCAGCTCATAGAGTGAAAAGCACACAAGACTGGCTGGTGGCGCGTGAAATCGACTTCATCCGGCACGAAGACTGGCCCTCCTCCAGTCCAGATTTGAGTCCGTTAGATTACAAGATATGACAACACTTAGAGGAAAGGGCCTGCTCAAAGCCTCATCCTGATTTGGAGTCACTCAAGGCATCCTTGATTAAGGCAGCCGCCGATATATACATGGACCTCGTTCGTGCTGCGATAGAAGACTGGCCGCGCAGATCGAAGGCCTGTATTCAAAATCGCGGGGGTCATTTTGAATAAACTTTATTACCATATGAATCTATGTTTTAATAAGTTCATTTAGCTATGTAAATGGTTACATAAATAATAAACATGCCTAAAGAATTTTATATAACACATGTAACAGAACCTATGACCTGTCTATGTGTAATGCGGTGCCCACGTTACAATTGATTAGCTGTAGGTCCCAGATCTGCAGAGCCTCGTCCTTCAATTTGAGGCGCTCCAACTCAACTTCTCGGGGTTCTGGCCTTAAGTCCAGAGACTTTTGTTTCTCGCGCCACTTAAAGACGGTGGCTAAAACCTCGGCATCGAGGGCTAAACTTACAAAACGGCCATGGCAGCAGCTGCATTTTCCGCTACTGTACGATATTACTCTCAGCGCTACAATGCGCTGTACTTTACGCAAGAGAATTTTGCTGTCCTTGTAAATAGGGGCATGTTTAACGCCATGGACCGCAGAGCACCCATATTGGCAAAAAAGCGCCTACTAGCAGGCAGCAGTCCCACCAATGTTCGGCATTAGTCTGCTCAGTGCCCCAGCAGCTTACTTTCAAAATGGGCGGTGAACTTCCAGCGTCCATCAAGCCGAAATACTTAAGCGGTTTTCCTTTCTTAATCTTGACCCCAATTACCACTATGTGTGATCTCGCTGGTGTCGCTCGTCTTGGTCTATAAAAACTTTTATTGCGTTCCAGTACTTGATATGAGTACCCACGTAGTCTTTGATAATTTTAGTGTCACCATCCAGTCCTACAGAGTTTTTAATAGGTCCATTCTAGACCACATTGATAAAACCACAAGACTCCCACGCAGCCCTCAATTAGGTCGGAAACCCTTCTTCATAGTCCAGACTTCAAAGTTCATACTAACAAAACTATGTATCTATAAGTATAAAAATATCTCGTTCTATTCATAAAGCATTAAGTACCACTTACAAAATAAAATACGTCCATACTTCCATTACATAACTACCTATTTGCCACTTACTAACTTTATCAGATATTTTTTTACGAAGCAAAACTCTGTAACTGACACTTGAATAAAAAAAAACTTATTAAATCCGACGCATAATTCTTTAAGTGTGATATCTTAATATCTGTAAATAATTCAATAAAACCAACACAAAAATCTGAATACAGTCGTCAAAAACAGCCCATATGCCAAATTTCAAGGTGATAGTTTCAAGGGTAAGAGCACAGTGCGCATTTGAAGTTTCTATCGGCTCTCCTGTAAAATTTGCGATTTCAAGTTAGCGACTTTTGCGTTGGAGGTGTCTAAATACTCATTTTACTTTCCATCAGCATTTAACATTTGTACAAGTCATGTGTGTTATGTGTATTTAAGTATTTATTGGAGATACCCCCGTCATAATCAACACAAGTAATACAAAGAAGGAAATTCCTTACCACGATACCAGACAATAGGTGTGTTATCTCTATCTGGCGCATATTTATTAATTTATTTATTTATCAGCCATACTACCTTATATTAACTTTCCCAGTTTCCTGAAAACGCCACATACTTTTTGAGTTAACTGTACGCATGAACAAAATACTGAATTATCCAACCTTCCTGTTATTTCTCTTTTAATTAGACGCAAATCAGGTGGCGGAGGAATAAAAGAGTTTCACCTGGGGTGGGTGTTTTACGAGATGTAGGATAGAAGGGGTGCCACTTGACAAAGTATAAATTAGTCGGAAGTTCAATTTGCGAGCCCGAATTTTGCGGATTTCAAAGCGCCTACGCCGAAAGCAATTTTGTACGTTACGGTACCTACGCACATAAGACTTCCGTGACATATTGTTACGCACTTTTTTTTCACATTGAGTAAAAGTAGCAGTTATGCAGACGTGATAGACAATGATATTGATGCTACATTTTTTTTTTATATAGTAAATGCACCATAAGGATAGCTTCAACTGGAGATTACCACAAAAAACTAAAAAGGACAACCCTATATAAATTGCACTTGTAAAAGACAACTGTGAACCTGTGACAGACGAGGAATTGAACCCCGTGTCTTACGCAATCCGGGCGTATGCCTATACGTAAGACACGGGGTTCAATTCCTCGTCTGTCAAAGGTTCACAGTTGTCTTTTTACAAGTGCAATTTATATCATTAAGTTTGTATGGTGACAAAACACTATTAAAACAAAAATAAACTATAGGACAACTCTAATTTGTAAAACACGTCAAACAAACTTGTCAATATATCCGACCACTTTAATATTTAAATACTTAATACAGACCCTAATTTCCTTTTACACACTCTATTTTGCATACACACCTTAATTCAGACGTAATTAACATGGATTAAGACATCGATTTCCCATCTATAAATAGGCAAACTCTTAGGCTGGTTAAGTAAATTGGAAGCGATAGCGATGCAATTGCAATCGCAAAACGCGGCGGACGCCTTGTTAAGACTGTCGAGTAGATTCTTAGTTAGTGCTTTAACATGGTAGTAAGTTTCAGAGCTAGTTAATAAGTTTCAGACTTATTAGTAAGTAAGGAAGTAGTAAGAGTTAATCATAATAAGTTTTAGGTAGGGCCTTACAAAAGGGTACGTTCAGATGATGATAAACACACAACGCGCGTTTTGCTGACGCGCTATAGTTGTGTTGTGTTTCCAACAATTTCGATGTGGTTTTCGATTCTTTCTCAACCATCTGTTCTCGGTGTCGCTGGTGGTGTTCTTGTGGTTGCGATGTCATTGCAATGTCGTCGGTATCACACAAGAAGACTATCACCCAAAAGATAAGGAGACATGTTTCGGCCCTTTCAGGGCACATTTTTTTTTATGTTTTTCACTGTATATTTGACGTTCATAAGTGTCATTTCATGACCTAAATTGAAATGAAGATTTTAAATTTGAATTTGAATTCAATAACGACTGCAAAATGTGGTACGTGTGAATCGTCCTATTCATTTTCAATACAATATATACGCCCGACCACGTAGTGTGGTTGTGGTCGTGGTTGTGTAGTGCCCTAACAATTGCAATTAGAGAGCAATCGTGATACCTAATCACTACCGGCCCAGTTAACACAAGTTCTATACATTACATTGGCTTCGGTAATCCAATTGTTCATCAAATATGTATGGCCCGTAATGCGATACGGCTGAGAGTGGATTATGAAGTTTCCGCGACCGAAGTTGATGAGAATAGGAAATAACCCGAGGAAGCCATGATTAATTAAGATTTTAAGAGAATGCTCCGTTAGGTATGCGTCTTTGAATAGCATTATCTTTATAGTGACCTAAATTTTAAAGGAAAAACATCAGTCTATATGGACTATTATTTTTGATGAACCTATAGCTAGCAGAAAAACTGTAAGGTAAGAAGAAATCACAATCGTGACTTATGGAACTTTATCTTGATGGTTCATAAATTGTCAGATCAAAGACAGTACTGACTATCAATACATTGTTAGAGATACGATTGAAACTGATAGTCAGGATCATACAGGATCAAATAAAAGCTTCAAATCTAATGAAATAATAAAACGATGACACTTGAGTATTTCATCAAATCAGCACCCCAAAAAACGTAAATAACGAAACAGATGCTGACTGTGAGATTGTAGAAATTTCCACCTCATTTTAATTAAAACAAAATCCAATTTGCAATCGGCTTAGCGAGTTTTTTCATAAAGGACCTGCCAAAACCTTCGGAATTCCATCAGCTAAGGAATAAGAATTGTTAATTTTAATTTCGGGACCGGACGACATCAGAGGAACTCAATTATCGTGACGGCGGCGAAAATAAACAAACATCTAGAAATTTATCCGCGAGCGAGAAGCGAATTTTGTCTGACCACAGAGTATAAAATGATATCATTGTTTTGGGGTATTTCGTTTCTATTCAAGTACGCTTCAACTATACTTATTTATTGGCTAAAAAATAATTGCTAACGATCTCAGTGGTGTAGTGGCTAAGCACGCTGGGTTTCAAGGCGTCGCCATTCCGACGTCCCGGGTTAATTTAGGAATAATGATTTTCATTGTTGCATCATGTCTGGTGGTTGTGATAGCATCGTTGTTTTTGATTTTCATAACACAACTTCATTAGCTACTTACTTTGGGATCGGAATAATGTATGTGGTTGTTCAATATATCACGTTCCACGTATCAATCGGAATACATTTTTATAATTTATTTACTACTAGCTGTGCCCGCGACTTCGTCCGCGTGGAATAGTGACTTTGGATAGAATTTTTAATTTATAGGTTTATGATTTTACAAATAAGATACTTAAGTATAAGTACTTATAAGTACGCAAGATATAAAGTATTTATATAGTACATTTTAGTACTCACTTATCATTAAAATTGGCCATACTACAACAATAAGAAGGAAGTAGTAGGTACATCAAAGGTGATCAATTATTATGACCATACCGATTATTTGGACGTTCACAATTTGTATTTCGATTGGGAATTCCTTTGTTTGATAGGATAATATGGTTACTTTACTTTTAACTACTACTTTGCCACAAAAAAAAACTACTACTTTACTAACATTTTACTTTGTTGTGTGGAAAAAATGGATCTAAATATAAATTTTTTCATGGCACTGTTTTGTTATACTTTGGCAAGTACCATAAAGTACCAAATATTCATTTAATTTATACAAACCAATATGGAGGAAACACTACACATTGAATTAAAACACTTTACAGATTCATTTCCACCCACATTTATTTTAAATTGTTTCGCCTCGGCCCCGTCCCGCCTTAGCCCCGGCCCCATCGAACGGGATAAAAAGTATCCTATGTCCTTCTCCTGGTACTAAGCTACCTCCCCACCGTTTCGTCCCGGTCCCGTGCTATCCCAGCCCCGGCCCCGTCTAGCTGGACAAAAAGTATCCTATATGCTTTTCCTGATTCTAAGCTACCACCCCACCAACTTTCAGCCAAATCGGTTCAGCCGTTCTCAAGTTATAAGTGTTGTAACAAACACGACTTTCTTTTATATATATATATTTTGTGCCTACCCCCTAAGTCTATTGGCGTGATTATTTCTATCCTAGTTTACTCTCCAAGTGATGCTGAGTCAAATAAAAAAAGCCCCATCAAAATCGGTCCAGTAGATTCTGAGATTAGCCCGGACAAACAGACAGACAGACAGACAGACAGACAGACAGACAGACAGACAAAATTTTTAAAAATTGTTGTTTTGGCTTCTATTACGGTAATTAAGACCCCCTGTAACAATTTTTCATAAAAATCTTCAATGTACAGAAATCGATCTTTTACAGTCTTATTATATGTATATATATATTATTATATGTATATATATAGACTTTCCCCAAGTTCACCCTTGTTCATCAAGCTACTGAATAATTAACTTGAAAGCTATTACCACTTGAGAAATAACCACTTGAGACAAACCATTGACCTAGAATAAAAACCCACTGCAGTAGTTACTGCAATGCAATAAATCTGCAGTAAAATTCTAATCGTAAATTATTTAATTGCAGTAGTTCCGAAGTGCTGTTTGGAACTCAAATGTTATAATGAACTAAATAAGTGTTATTCAATATTTGTGCAATTTAATTAAGGTATCAGTTCAAGTTACTGATGATCTACAATGAAATCACACTTTAAACGCAAAGTCCTCAATGCTATGCCAAAGTCTCTTTCAATATTGATAAATAACGTGTAAAACTAGTATTATTAATTGCCTGAATATTTGCATGCTGTTTTATATGGCTAAGTAGGTCATTGCACTGTTTTTCTGACTTAAGACTGCATTTTCATGTATTGTACCCTACTTGATGGCAAATAAATATATTTGTATTTGTATAATAAAGAAGGTATTATAGAAGTTTAAATACGTATCAATAAAAAAATATCTGTGCAGGGCTATTATAGGTGATTTAGGGAACGGAACTTAAGGCACCTGAAAGGTACGGAATATTGGGTGATAACTGGTTAATTTTTTACTTTGACAAAGTCAATCAAACAAGACAATATCCTACTACTATTATAAAGGCGAAAGTTTGTATGGATGTATGGATGTTTGTTACTCTTTCACGTAAAAACTACTGAATGGATTTGAATGAAACTTTACCACAATATAGCTTATACATCAGAATAACATATAGGCTACAATTTAGGGCTCTGCAGTGCTTACTTAGTTACCGTATTTCTTACTTATTACTAGACTAGACGGGACGAACCTGAAGTCCACGCGAACGGAGTCGCGGGCAAAAGCTAGTAACATCATAAATTAATAGAAAAAGTGCAAGTGTCCGTTGAACACAACGTCATTTCTGGGCACTTAGTGTAATTAATATCCTTAACTGACAATGTCCACAAACATATTTTTAAAATTGTTTTAAATAAGATTCAGGTGAGTACCCAATATTTCCTTAAATTCTTAATTCTAGAGTTCTACAGTTACACTCAACTGGCATTAAAAAAGCTATGATTATAATTTGTGGTTGTCTACACGGAAATATTTACACTGTGGTCGCACAAGGGATTTTGTCTGTAATAGAATTTCAGGATTTCAGTGATTGTTGTCCCTCATAACGGCGACGAGGCGCAGTTCGTTCGTAATTAGATTGGCGATTGGTTCCGTAATGCTCATCCGACCTCTGATTACTCAATCAACTATTTATTTCGAGGACTTTCGCTGATTGGTTGCCCTTTTAACCCGAGAAATCAGATTATTTTTTCTTAAGCTGCCAGTATTCTTAGTAGGTTCCGATTGAGAAGCAGATTTTTTATAACCTACTTCAAAAAAAGAAGGTTATCAACTCGTCCTGTTTTTCTTTTTCCATTTTGAAATACAGGACCATGAATTGCGTTTCTAATATCTCTTGGTAAATATATCTAAGTTCAGGACGAAATGACTGCCAAATGCTAAAAATGAGTTACTGATATTACCACCCCGATATTACCAATAATACACTCTAACAACTTGAAGACAATATCGAAATTCACACACTACCTAATCTTCATTCCATCCTTTGATCAGGCAGTAGTTCTCACGATAACAAAGTACTCTGTTCCTGCTCGGTGATTACCTACCTAGCTTCATCATTACTAATACATCAGCTGTATAACGATTTTACTTTATTACTTCTGTCTATAAAGGGGCTAGCGTCTAGGGGTTCGATACATTGTTTTTAATACCTTTGTTGGGGTGCAAGTTTTGGGGATCAGCGTAGACTCCTGTGTCAAGTCTTAGTAAGATATATTCGGTATAGAGAGCTACATCTGTCTTTATACTCTTACTGGGTGTAGGAGGACTATGTGCCTTTTGTTTTTTTATTTACCGTTACGTAAAACTGAATGCGCGTGATACGGGGCGTGTGCCAATATTAAAATATTTTAAATTATTCGTGCAAATTTGATTATATATTAATAATTGCACATTCATAAAGAGTAATCTATCTAGCAATATATTATCACAAAAGCTGGTGACGCGCGCCTTTGTGGATGACACTATCTATAACAAGAAAGAAAAGTAATTTATTCGGTACACTACAAAAGTACAAAAATAAACAATATAAAAATTTAAACATTTATAAGTAGTGAAACTAAATTGGTTTCCGCTCAGCTTTATTGCCGTGGCAAGCCATGACGCTGGTGCACATGAATGAAGATCTACATGAAGATAATTTTTATACTCAAATACTATTGAGACGTTGCTATGCCCGTACCGTAACACGTTACAAGTATTGAGATATTTCAAATGTAAAAGCTGTAAGAAAGGTAATTAAAAAGGTAAGGTAAAAAATGAATATGCGTTAATTAACGTTTCTAAGCTAGTACACAATTTAACTATCAAAAGCTTATCTCATCACATGAATTACCCATATTAGTAGTGTTAATTAATATCACAAATTGTGCACCCGCTGCACAATAAACCATGATTGTGGTTTTCGTATATTTCGCATATATTTGAAAATTATTTATTAAACGCGTTTGTGAGTTCAATGAAATATGATTGAGCTTGAAACAAATTAATTAATTTGTATATTTATTCAAGTTCACTGTTTGTGTTCGGCAAACGATCGGTTTGTTTTAAAATTGTTTGGTAATTATTTTACCACATTGCTTTTAGTTCAGAATCGTGTGTTTTAGGTTGTTTACATCATGAATTCATAAAAAACCGGTTAAGTGCGTGTCGGACCCGCGCACTGAGGGTTCCGTGCCACCCTTAACTGAATTCAGGGTCCACTTACTTTCACTTAACGAAAACATCACAATATATTGCGACAGCAAAAATAACTTTGTTTTTCATAGTGTTTGTATGAAAGACAAAGTTATATTTGCGGTTGATAAAAATGTGCAATATCTCAAAAACTACTGGTTCGATCTCCTTCAAACCAATTTTCGTTGCAAGTTTTTGTTGAGATCTACATCATATATTTTTTTCAAAATTTTCACTTTCTTAGTTCAAAAGTTAGATGGGGGGGGACGCCCATTTTACCACTTTGGAAGCGTCTATATCTCAAACGTTACACTTTTAGAAAAAATGGTTTTAGAAACCTCAACATCATTTTAAAAGACCTATCCATAGACACCCCACACGCATAGGTTTGAGTAAAAAAATAATTTTAGGTTTTAGTTTCATGTATGGGAGCCCCCCCTTAAATATTATTTTTTCTTACTTTTTGTATCTTAATCGGAAAGCGGTGAACAAAATACACGTACCTACCAAGTTTCAGCTATGTGATGCTTATAGTTTCAGAATAAAGTGGCTGTGACATACGGACGGACAGACAGACAGACAGACAGACAGACAGACAGACAGACAGACAGACAGACAGACAGACTTGACGAAACTATAAGGGTTCCGTTTTTGCCATTCGGCTACGGAACCCTAAAAAGTGTCACTAAAGTGTGACTGACAAAAACTAATTTTACACTAAAACAGTATGATCGTTCACATAGCGTGAGATTTGTAAGAAGGTGGTATGAGTAGTTAAATAAACTCTATGCGAGAGCAATGTTTTTTACTTGTCTTTGGACTCTGACAATACAAAAAATCTCACAAATAAAAAAAAACTGACAGGAAAAGTGTTAAGAGTGAGAATATGAATAGTAATTAGGGCTTTAAAGGCTCATTAATAAAGTGGTATGAAAATATAAAAATCAAAAGTGTACTTCGGTACAAAGCAGAAATCAAAAGTGTATTTCGATCTCTTACATTTGAATGCCTCGAACTATCTAATATTTTTAGTATTCGTATGAATAACGCCTCCGCCTTTCCCTTCCATCCTTAATTCTCTACTCACACTAAGCCACGTACCACCTTACAATTAAGTTTCGACTTTGTTGCGACGCCATAAAATCCACAATTGGGCCAACTTTGTAAACGTGTCATTTCCTTTCGTGATTTACCCAACCTGTGATGTATGTTTTTTTAATAAGACATTGATTTTCTTTGTTAATATTTTGTTTGAGTGCATAGTCTGTCATTTGGGGTGAGCTTAGAACATAATAGAAAATAATGCAGTATGCTCACTCTTCAAACCAATGTTATCGTAAAATCTCTAAATGAAAGCTATCTGCATCATTAACTTAAAACAATTTCAGAATATACCTCTAAGATCCTATAAACTAATTCAGATTCTTTTGCTTTTTTAATGAGTCGTTTGTGTGCAAAAGTTATAGTGTAGCGAATGACAAAACACAAAGATTTGCAAGGTCAAAAGCATTCATCTTAATTTTCTAAATTATATTATAGGTTTAGTTAAAACAAGAACAGGCACTCCAACAGAGAAGCTAACTAAAAAAATACGATTGAAAGTGTTTTTTTTTCATGCGGTCTTCTATTGGTCGGTGGTACTGAATGATGTTACTGCCTTTGCCCCCTGTTACGACAGTTGGGATTAAAGAGCGCACGCAATGCGAGTGATTTGGGAGATTCATAAATTATTGAACAAAAAATGTAAATCTTTAAGAGATTTCTGGTGTCTATTTACTGGGGAGTGTTAATGTATGGTTTTAAGTCCTGGGGGGATTAGTTTTTTTTTTGTACTTAATCAGACGAAACATTTGCATGCCAACCAAACATGAATGTCATTCATTACTTTTGAAATATGTTAACCCACTTATTAATTATAACGCAAACAGTCCAATAAACATGTTTTAACTATTACACTGTTTTGTCTCATTCTTTCTTGGCGCTATCATCATTTGACAGAAAGTAACAAAACAGTGTAATAGCTAAAATATGTTTATTAGGCTGTTTGAGGTATTATGAATAAGGGGGTCATCTACGTACCGTTTATAAAACCTCGGTGTTACAGGTGATGTGCTCAGGTCTCTGGCTTCAAAATCTTCCATGAAGATATCAGCAACAACAGGTGATACTGGAGAGCCCATTGCAACACCATCAACTTGAACGTAGAAGTTGTTGTCCCACAGTATAATAAGAAAATACACTAATTTTAATAGAGAAGATGGTTGGAAAGTTCCACCGGCATGGGATCCTATTCTTTTGAAGACACAACCAACATCTCATATCTCATACTGCAAGATCTCAAGACACTGTAAGCTCTTTCTGCGTGGATAGGAACATCAATTAATATTAATGAGTGACGGTAGTTTAATTTAATTTTTCATAACTATGTAATGACAAATAACACCTTAGTCTGCCTGTGACCACAGATGCTGTAAAGCATTCGAAACGTCAGGCATAAAATAAAAATAAACGTTCGCGAAATCAATCCGTAAAATTGTGTTTTATTGTAATGAGTATTCGCGTAAACTTCAGAACCAAATATTTAAATATTCTATTAAAACTACCCTCGCTTCCTGAAAAAAATACTTGTAGAAAAAAGGATATAGCCCCACAGTTACCAAGCTCGTAAAATGGCGGCTATAAAAATATCCTGCAAGTATAAAACCGCGAATTCTCCACCATAAAACCTTCGGAACATAGACAGGTGATGGCATGTATAATGTATGTATGGAATTACTGGGGTGTGATGAGCTGATGCGATATAAATTAAACATGAGATAATGCTCTTAAAAATCTTCGGAGTTTTTGAGATGGCTTATCATGGATAAGAAGGATTTCAGGTCCTCCGTTTTTACAAATTATGGTTATTCAATATAATATAGTAAGTCAAACCTAGAATAACATTTCAATATAATTCAAATTTATCAATTATTATTATCTTTTCTAATTTGTAATTATTTATTAATCGTCATTTTGTAATTTTTATTGTATGTTATATGATATTATGGATGGTATTGTCTGAAATAAAGATTAATTCAATTCAATTCACTTCAATAAATAAATCGATTTTACTAGCAAGTAACGGCAAATAGTACAAAAAAGCTATGTAAGGAAAAAAGATAAAAAAAATTTTTTGCAACTTAGTCAACCAAATAATTTAATTATTTTGGTAGTAAAAGTAATTCCGACAATTTTAATGATATCACTTTTACACACTGGCATTCGTATCTTGCTTAAAATTAATGGAAAAGTAGCTAAAATGGTTTATTAACACGTTTCGGGACAGTGAACGCCTACAGGCGTGAAAACAATAAAACATCTATTGTGTCTGGAATAGTGTCCCGGAACTTCAGGATAGAACTACCCCTGCTACGAAATCTCTATAAGTATACATATAATAAAGAAAATATACGTTCCAACAAAATTATTCAAAGACATTTAAAATACTCCCAGAATGACCCACTTTCTTCACAGCGTAGTCCGTTGGAGAAAGATAATTCCTTAGTGACGTGACATCACATGTGGCAACTTGCTCATTGTTGCCAACTTTGTACGCTAAGGCTCATAAGGCTGGGCACAAACGGGGAATGATCGACTTATTACAATGGTAAAATATTCTTTATTTCTCATTCGAAAATTCATTTCACTTACGAGAAACTAAAAAAAATATGACATAAAAAAATAGTACAAAAGCTTGGTATCTTATAAAACTAAGCAGTCGGATCGCGAGCAGCTGCGAGCGATATAAAGTATGTAACATAAGCTTGAAACTGGATGGAAACTAATTGTAACAAATTAATATCACCAGGATAGATACTAGACAAACTAGAAACTACTTTGGAAATCAATTAGGTGGGAATATAAACATCGTAGCTTTGATAACGCTAATGCGATGATCACCGTTAGATAAGATTGCGGCTAAATGTCTAATGCAGTGCATATGCAAGACTTTTTATTCTGATATGTCTCGCTATATTCGTCTTAAAGGGATTTTTTTTTACATTTTGAGAAAGAGGTCTAGTTTCATTACACTGCTGCTAAATCAAGCTAAGCAACCTCACATGAAGTGGAAAGTTCAGCGAAAGAGAAAAAATGACAGCAAATGTCGAGCGGGACGTGGAATACCAGACTAATAGGTTAGATCAAACGTCGATAGAACAGAACCCTCGCGTAAAGACAACAGGTTTTGAAAATACAAACGTAATGTATAAGTTACGAAATCCAACGGCGCCAATTTATATTAAAAATAGTTTTTAAGAGTTTTTCAATACACAAACAGTACCGTGTCCAGTAGCCCTTATTCGTATACAGGTTAGACCTTAACACAAAGGCTCTGTGTTCAAAATCGTGTGCACTCTTACAATGTCACTACAGCGTCCGCACACCAACTTTCAGCTGATATAACCTGAGCAGACATAATGTAGTGTTGTTTTCAGCACAACTTTATTAATTTAAGGAAGTTGTTTTAATCTGTATAGTCCGCTGTTTGCTACCATTAGTCGTTTCTGCTGAAAAGTGCTGAATAAAATATGGGGTGTAAATGTAGTCATAATTGTATTAAAATTTTATTAGACGGAAGTGGAATAGGTACGGTGCACTTTGCAGCGCTGAATACAGTTAATTCATGACTTTGACTTCGTAAGTACTTGAACATCTTGGTGCAAATGAGGACGTGTGCTTGCAAGTGTAAACTTCTCTGCAAGTTTCTTATTAGGTAAGTATAGAAAATCCAGGAACAGGCGGATTAAATATGTCTATTTTTTTGGGTTCATAAGTTGGTAAAATGACTTGTGCGGTGTTGGAAGCTAAGGCGCGCTACGTCAACGACATATCGACTATACTTTCCGTCAGCCTCCGATTAGGATAAAAACCCAAACAGTTGTTTTGATCACAAAGCATCCAACTTCAAAATCAGGATAGAAGTAGGTAATCCAATAAGCAACTACGATGCTTCGATTCCCCCTTCGTACATTAGTACAACTCCCCTATATTAATCATTCATCATTAAGTACAGATACGAGTAAAACTGGATATCACTGCATACATTATTAAAATTAATGAACCAAATAGATTTAAAAGGAAAACAGAATTAACTACCGAACGCGTCTCTCGGTCAATACGTCAGCTCGATGCAGTTAATTTAATATCAATTAATGCGAGTTCCGGGGACAATTAGTGCTAATAGATGCCATGAAAGGAAATTATAGCATGAAAATATTCAACATGACTGTTGGAGACCAAGACCATCTTCGAAATAGATTTAAGTCCTTAGTTAGTTTTATTTGAGTTCTCCTAACGCCTAGTAAATTTTAATAGCAACGCAACGCTCCAGCGTTGATACTTGTCAATTAGCTTAGCTTTTTCTCTTCTATTACACGTCTTTGAAACCGACCAGTCACGTCTTCATCATTTATCCCAAAAATCCTCAAAAATCATCAAGACCCTCAACATGGTCCTTCGAGCCGGATTAATACGAAGACCAGCAGTGAGGATTAAAAGATCACCGATTTACCGAGTATTGCGGAAAATACGACTTGAGCACCCGGGCATCGTGGAGCGAGAGGTTAAAAATCGCAAGTCATTGGATGGAAAATCGCCTTCAACTAATGCAAGGATTAAGAAATGCAGTGTTAAGCATAGTGTTTATCTTATTTTCCACCCAACACTCAGGTATTAGGTATTAAGTTAAGTGATTGGTTAAACAAGGTTAGTACCACATTTAGTCAATTAATCTAGGAATCTAGGAAATAATCAGTAAAATATCAAGTGTAAACAGTTAAAATCGTAAAGTTAATCTATGTTTTTATAATTTAAAGTCAAAATAAACAAAATAATATCCATACTTAGTGTCAAACATAAAAAATAATCTACGTCATTGGTATTGTAAAGTCTCATAAATAGTCGATCAGTTTTGTGGCTTAATAATATACAGATTCAGGTTAGATACATTGTGATACAACCAAATATGACGGACAAGGAGCTCAGAAAGCGCAGAGGCACATACAAAGGGAGACTAACGGTATTTAGTAACTATTTATCTCAGTTAAAACCCTCTGAAATCACACCATGTCAGTTAATGGAATTGCAACTGCGTACAGAAAAATTAGAGTGTTTATATTCTGAGTTTGACAGTGTTCAGTTGCAGCTAGAATGCATGTCTGAAACTCCTGATATTGAAGCAGTCGAGAGGTCAAATGTCGAGACATTATATTTTTCATTGTTAGCTCAAGCCAAATTTATGATCGAGTCAATTGCTAAAAGTAACGAGAATGAAACTAAATCTACTCGCAGCTCAAATCGTACTCAACTGGTCAAGTTGCCCACTATTCAGCTACCAAAATTCTCTGGAGCTTATGATAACTGGTTGGAGTTTCGCGACACCTATTCTAGTCTCATCCATGATAACGACAGTATTGACGAAATTAACAAATTCCATTACCTCAGATCTTCCCTAGAAGGTACTGCAGCTGTCGTCATCCAAGCAATTGAATTTTCAGCACAAAACTATAAGGTTGCATGGAACCTCCTTTGTGAAAGATTTGATAACAAGCGGTTGTTAATCCAAAATCATGTCACAGCACTTTTTAATATTGAAAAGATTTCACAGGAGTCCTCACAATCACTAAAACGCATGATTGACACTGTTAATAAAAATATTCGAGCACTAAGTACGTTAGGTGAGCCTGTTCATAGGTGGGATACGTTATTGATTCACATTATCAGCCAAAAATTAGATGCTAAGTCGTTTCGTGAATGGGAAGAATGTAAAGGTCGCTTTGATAAAATGACATCGATTTCGTTTACGCGATTTATGGACTTTTTACGTAGCAGGGCAGATTTAATCGAAACGCTAGAACTGTCTCAAAATATTACTGTTCGCCGGGGATCAAATACACAAAGTACAAAACAAAATTCAAAAATAAAGGCTATGGTATCACTTGATAACCCTAACACAAGTAGTTCATCTTCCCAATGTTGTCCTAGATGCAATAATAATCACAACTTGAACACTTGCCCACAGTTTCTAGCTCTTAACGTCACTGAAAGATTATCTGTTTTACCGACCTATAAAGTATGTTTTAATTGCTTCAGACGCGGTCACTATTCGTCTAACTGTAAAAAACCCGGCTGCAAAATATGTAAGCGTAAACACCATACAATGATTCATTGCACTGAATTCAAACAACGATCTTTAGCTGATAACACTACTGAACGTGAGAATGTGCACGATAATTCTTCAAGCGAACCGTCTACATCTATTCCTGCTGCTGTGACGCTAACAGCAAATATCAGTGCGATGCATTCACATAATACATGCACAACGTCCGACGTCCTGTTATCTACTGCATTAGTCAGGTGTTATGATGCGAATAATAAGGAATATGTTGCGCGCGCGCTCCTTGATTCTGGAAGCTCGTCGTGCTTGATCACCGAAAAGCTGAGTAAGCAATTAAGCTTACCTATTCAGACGGTTGATAGGTCTATTCAGGGCATTAATAATTCACTTTCACACGTAGGTAAAATGTGCAGCGTTCATATAAAATCATTAAGTGAGTCATATTCATTTGATTTACAGTGCTTCGTACTACAAACGATAACAGATAACGTTCCTAGTAGACAGATAGATTTACGTAACTTGAACATTCCTATAGATTTACACTTAGCTGATCCTAACTTCCACACACCTGCCGAAATTGATATCATTATAGGCGCAGACTTGTTTTGGAATTTATTGGGTTCACAAAAGATAACGTTAGGTGCTAACAAACCGGTTCTTTATGAAACGAGGCTTGGTTGGCTGGTCTCTGGCCCAATTAACAGCGGCTGTAACTTAATAAACCAGTCAGACCCTGTCATGTGTAACTTTACCCAGGTCAACATGGGAATCAGTTCTTCACGCGATGTAGATGACATTCAAAACCAATTAACGCGTTTTTGGCAACTCGAAGAGGTTTGCCGTCAGTCATCTACCTACTCTGCGGATGAACAGTTATGTGAAGAGCATTTTGTCAAAAATACGACTCGCTTAGATGATGGCCGTTTTTGTGTAAAGATACCTTTGAAGGAATCCCCTGAAGTACTGGGCGACTCATTACAACGAGCTAAACGTTGTTTTCTGTCAATTGAGCGCAGAAATCGTTCCCAGCCTTCGTTAAATATTATGTACAAGGATTTTATGTCTCAGTATATTGCTTTAGGTCATATGTCCGAGTGTTTGATTGACGAAAACCAAATCAATTATTTTATTCCTCACCATGGCGTTCTGAGGGAAAGTAGTTCAACGACTAAACTGCGTGTGGTTTTTAATGCCAGCGCACCTACTACCTCAGGTAAATCCCTAAATAATTTACAGATGGTGGGACCGACTGTACAAAGCGATTTGTTATCCATTTTAATACGGTTTAGAATGCACAAGTTTGTTCTTTCAGCCGATGTGGAGAAAATGTACCGCCAGGTGGTCGTACATCCTTCGGACAGACACTTGCAGAAAATTTTATGGCGTGATGATGAATTATCTCCGCTTAAAGTGTACGAGTTAAACACCGTTACATACGGCACCGCCAGCGCGCCATTTCTAGCAACGAGATGCTTAAAACAAATAGGCCTTGAATGCATCGACACTGAGGTCGCAGAGGTCATCATAAATGACTTCTACGTCGATGACCTTCTTACAGGCACTGACCAGCTTTACTCAGCAATGTCATTACGAGACAAAGTCACTCATGCTCTTGCTTCCGCTTGCATGCCTTTGAGGAAGTGGAAGTCTAACGAGCCTGCTTTGTTGCTGGATTGCCAAGAACAGTCGTCTTTCAATCTAAACATTGAAAGTACTGACGGCATCAGCAAAACCTTAGGTCTGAGTTGGGAAACCCAATCAGATGAGCTATGCTTTCCAATTAATATCCCTGCTAAAATCGACAACACTAAACGTGAAATGCTTGCTGTAATTGCTCGAATTTTCGACCCTTTAGGATTGTTATCGCCCTGTGTGATAAAACTTAAAATATTATTGCAAGCACTGTGGCTTAAAAAACTTACATGGGATGAGCAATTACCAGCTGACATTGCCACGGCATGGGATGACGTCATGCAGTTCCTGCCAATGCTCGGCAGTCTAGGGATACCGCGTCGTGTTGTTTGCGATTCTTTTAAGCAGATGGAAATGCATATTTTTTGTGATGCCTCTGAACGAGCTTACGGCGCTGCAATTTACATTCGCAGTATTGATACCAATGGTGAAGTGGTCGTGCAACTGTTAATGGCCAAAAGTCGCGTTTCTCCCATCAAGCCCGTCACAATTCCTAGACTGGAACTGTGTGCTGCTTTAGTCGGTGCGCGCCTTTATGAAAAGGTAAAGAATTCATTGCGGGTTCCAGCCTCAAATGTATTTTTTTGGACAGACTCCATGATAGTTCTGGGGTGGTTAAAAATGCTGCCTATTAAGTTAAATACCTTTGTTCGCAATCAAGTGGCAGAAATTATTGACCAAACACATCCCTACACATGGAGACATGTACCTACTCGAGACAACCCTGCGGATTTATTGTCGCGTGGAGTCAATGCAAATAACTTGCTGCTAACAAGCATCTGGTGGTCTGGCCCAGCCTTTTTACTACATGACCAGTCTTCGTGGCCTAGTACCCCAGGTGATACTGAAGATTTACCTGAACTTAAACCTAACGCGTCGTTGCACAGTAAGGTTATGAGTGAAAAGTCAAATAAACTTATCGATTTCGATCGATTTTCAAATTTTATGAGATTACAACGTACTATTGCATACGTTATCCGTTTTATTAACGCATGTAAAGGGAGGTTTGAGCAGACCCTTCATCTGAACAATGATGAGTTGCAAAGGGCGCTGCACGTCATTATAATTGAAGCTCAAAAGGATTCGTTCCCAGAGTATGAAATTCTAAAATCCAATAAATCACTGCCATACAAAAATCATCTTTTAAAATGGAACGTCTTTCTTGATGAAAATCAAATCATGCGCGTTGGTGGTAGACTTCAAAATTCTGATTATAAATCTGATAAAAGGAATCCAATTTTAATACAGTCCACTCATATATTTACTAAATTGTTATTTAAATATGAACATTTCAAGCTATTACATGCGGGACCCCAATTGTTACTGGCTACAATTCGCGAGACCTATTGGCCTTTAGGAGGTCGTAATCTAGCCAAATTAACTTTTCGTCAATGCATTCTTTGTCAGCGCATGAAAGGACGAACTGTAGTACCGAAAATGGGTGATCTGCCGTCTTGTAGACTTTCTCCGGCAGAATATCCATTTCAAAATGTAGGCGTTGATTACGCAGGCCCCATCATGTCAGCTAGTCGTCAAGGTCGTGGATGCAAACTAGTAAAGGTGTATATCGTTATTTTTGTATGCTTCACAACGAAGGCCTTACACTTAGAATTAGTGGGTGACTTGACGAGTCAAAATTATTTAAATGCGTTACGCCGCTTTATGTCCCGCCGAGGGAAACCGTTAAATATTTATTCCGATAATGGAACATCATTCGTTGGAGCATGTAATGAGATCTCCAATATGTTAAAAAGCAGTTGTGATACATTGTCTGAATGTGTGGCTAAGGAAGGTATTAAATTTCATTTTCTTCCCGCTTATGCAGCTCATTTCGGTGGTATTTGGGAGAGATCTGTCCAGTCGACCAAATTTCATTTAAAAAGAGTGTTGGGAAATTGTTACTTAACTTACGAAGAGCTTAACACTACCCTGGTGCAGATTGAGGCGATACTAAACTCTCGTCCGCTCACTCCCCTATCATCAGACCCAGAGGATCTAATGCCGCTCACGCCTGCTCACCTTTTAATAGGCAGACCATTCACTTCTTTGCCAGTTCAAGATGTTCGCGACCACTCCAGCAGTCATCTGACTCGTCATCAGAGGATCGAGCAAATTCGACAGCATTTCTGGGAGCGGTGGAACAAAGAATACGTTTCTGAACTGCAGAAACGAGTCAAGTGGCACGAAAATAAGGGTTCCTTAAAATTGAACTCACTTGTTGTCGTAAAGGAGGACAATTTGCCACCATTGAAGTGGAAGTTGGGGCGCATTGTGGCACTGCATCCAGGTAAAGACGGTGTAACTCGGGTAGCCGATATAAGAACCTCAACTGGCATCATACGCAGGGCGTTCCCGAGAATCTGTGTTCTACTTGAAGATCTCTGTTGAAAGACCAGCTTTCAACGGCCGGGGGCATGTTGGAGACCAAGACCATCTTCGAAATAGATTTAAGTCCTTAGTTAGTTTTATTTGAGTTCTCCTAACGCCTAGTAAATTTTAATAGCAACGCAACGCTCCAGCGTTGATACTTGTCAATTAGCTTAGCTTTTTCTCTTCTATTACACGTCTTTGAAACCGACCAGTCACGTCTTCATCATTTATCCCAAAAATCCTCAAAAATCATCAAGACCCTCAACAATGACACTTAATACATTAACATTTCCTTAAAAACAACACAATTGTAAGGTTTCAAAAAAAATCTTACGTTTTTGTTCTTATGATTGAGATTTTAGTCAAAGTGGTTACTTTGATGTGTGATAAAAAACAATTGACAAATCATTTCCCGCCACTTGTTTTTTTTATTACTAAGAAGATTTGAAAAAATATAACAATTCAAATAGTTCCGATTAGCTACAAGTGCAAAACTTTTAGTGTGCCCCATTTCGAAAAAAAGTACACAATTATTAGGTTTAAAAGAAAACTTTGTTTTTGTTCTTATGATTGAGATTTTAGTCAAAGTGGTTACTTTGATGTGTGATAAAAAAACAATTGACAAATAATTTCCCGCCAATTTTTTTTAATACTCAGGAGGTTGCAACGTTTGAATAAATATAACATTCGAAATTCAAATAGTTCCGATTAGCTAGAAGTGCAAAACTTTTAGTGTGCCCCACAAGACGCGGCGTCTGTACCGTCAACTTGTCTGTAAAAAGTGCGATGTCCTATTATAAATTATTGATGAAATTCCAAAATGCATTGAACAGCAGCCGATCGCGAATGCAGATTAGGGATGAATTATGCGCGCGATTCATTTCAGTTGTCGATAACGACTTAACATAGCGATTGTTCAATTAAGTCAGCGAATTAAGACTCGAAATGAGCGTCCATTTACGGTGCAATGTATTTTAAAACATTAAAGTATTATTAAAACTAAAATTGACTGTCATCCAAGTCAATCAAGTATCTTATCGTGTGTCAGATCAAGGTCATATAGTACTTATAAAAAAAAATCGCGGAGATCCGGAGATGAAAATTGCGGTTGGTATCTACAATTAATACCAACCGTAAGGAAATACATAAAGCTTAAACTACTTACGTATGGTGTTTGAAATAGCCTTTACCAGATATTTTGCTTACCTGAAAGAAAATAAAATACAATAAATATTTGAAGATTTTTCATTGGATTGTATTTTTTAACCCCCTACTCAAAATAGAGAGGGTTTTATAAGTTTAACGTATCTATCTGTGTATCTGTGTAACAGTTTGTGGTATCGTAGTTCCCCAACGGAGGAACCGATTTTCGTATACATTTTTGTGTTACAGATAATTGTATCAAGAGTGTTCTTAGCCATGTTTTAGGGAAATCTGTTCAGCTGTATTGTTAATTGCGACGGTTTTTTTTGTTTCATGTAATGTTTGGAGTCTTTACATGTTTTTTCGTTACTTATTTGTTCGTTTTTTATTCGTTTTTCATGTAGTAAGTAAACAGTTATGACTAGTGAGTTATGGCTGATTTAAGAACTATGGAGGAATTTGTAACAAATACTGTTTTTGAATCATAGATTCAATGTCAATCATGGATTAGATATAGACACAGTGGTCTAGCTTCATCATCATTATCAGCCAAAAGCAGACGACTGCTAAACATAGGCCTCGACCACGGCTTTCCATAGCGACCGATCGCAAGCGATCTGCATCGAGTGCAATCCTGCAATCTTTACAAAGTCGTCTATATCCATCTTATCTGTGAACGTCCTACACTGCACCTTTGGTCGAAGGGTCTCCAATCTAGAATTTTTTTGCCCCAACGAAGAACTGATGGTCAGTTCTTCGCGCTATGTGCCCTTATGTGGTCTCGCTTACTCATCCGAATTCCTAATCCTATTACTTACATTACTATCTCTGCTTTAATTATAGTTATTGGTGTCATGTCACCTTTCGAAACCTCATCAAAATTGACGTTGGGCAACGCTTATACTAGTATTGCACTAGCTTTCCCTAGAGGGCTATTACATAACTCAATCGCTAAAGCATTGCAATTGCTAGGATTACATGATAGTTTTTTTTTTTTTTTGTATACTTGTAACTAAATGCTTATATGTGATCTCGTTGGAATTTGATACTATTTGAGTATGTTAATCTATTAAGGCTTCTATACACGTTCTAAAAATGTATCTTGAAAACCAGAAGTCATATCGAGATGATTATTTATAAGTTCACTCATGAAAGCTCAAAAAGAACCACTAATCAGTATTTGACAGAGCTGGAAATTAGTCTGTGGTGATTCTACACTGTGTCAGTTATCGATCCTTATTTACAAAACTCTACAACTTTAGTTTTATTTTAATGCTAATCATCAAAATTAAAAGGCTTTCGGCAATCTAATCGTATCTTGAACGAAGGTGCAGCGTTGTCAGTCATTTATCAATCGGTCATGTTACTTGAAAAAACTACTTCGGCCATACCACACACACATTGCAATCGCATAACGATAGCTAGTTACGTATTTCCCCTAGGCGGTCAATGTCAGTATAATCCGGCTTTAAGCTTCAGGCGTATTTTGTAACATCAAAACAATGATCCTCGCCTCATCCATCAATCATTGTCTAAGATCCATAAGTAATGAATGTTTAATGTGTTCTGTACGAGCTTGATTTATAAGTGTGGAGACACCAAATCTATGTTTAAGTAGCGGTTTTGAATTGGGGCTTAAATATATTTAAACCCTTTTGCTGGTATGGACTAGGTACGTTTATTGATTAAGTTAAATGTTTGGGTACAAAAATGAATGAATTTCAACCACCACATGACGTTATTATGTTAATTTCGGTCCACTTATGATGACTAATATAGTTCTCAGGTCCTAGCTAGAATCTTATGGTAACTATCTTTTGCGGGGTTAAGACCAATCTATCAAAGAAAAAATATGAAAATCGGTCCATCCGTTCTCGAGTTAAAAGTGGTGTAACTACACGACTTCCTTTTGCGATGCCTAACTTAAGTATTAACTCGTCAAGTATGTGTGAACGAGACACAATAGACATTCCATTATCATGCGACTCCCGGGAGTCGTTTGATACCTGACTGATTAATATAAGTCCTATACTGCCTGTACTAACTTTTCTCAACGTCATCGTATATTCCATATCCTTTGAGACCGGTTCTGTATCCGCCCACACGCTTTACAGATTACTCTATCTGAATTTCATTCACTACCCTAACGCCCTAGGTAGGTTTAAGTCTCTAGAAACTTTAGACTTCATAAATCTTCCTAAAACAGACTAACAAAAAGAGGCATTATTCGGAAAAGTTTTTCACTTCTTAATCACTGAAAAGGTACAAGTCATCGCCCGCAAAACCTTTTGAGAACAAATTAGTCAAGTCTGAAACTAGCTCGAACTATTTACTGCTCATTCTTTCTTGTAATAAGTGGGCTCAATTCATGTAAGCAACGGACGTTCTAAATAAATGAAAAGAGACAGACTACAATGATTAAGACACGTCAAACGAAATAGCTGTCAGTTGCACAGAAAAATATAACAAAATGCGCAGTTTTGTGCAGTCCATAGAGAATTTATAAGCAACATCTCAATGTCCCCGCTAATTTGTCTGTGGTTTCCTAAATGTTCATAGCAACTGTCTGTTAAAATCATTTAAATTATTGAAGTATATCTCTTTTCATTTATTTAAAAGGGAAAGATATATTTACTTTAGATGTAGTTTTAGTCCGTTGCTTATAAGAATTGAGCCCAGTTTCTCTAAAAATTGGGAGTATAAAAGGCTCCCTATATTGCGGGTAATCCTGAGATCTTGCAACAAAGCAAGCGTGAATAAGACCTCTCTATTCTATCTCATTACCGTGCATTTTCCCTAGAGGCTGCTTTACCTTATACGTGTTTTAGGGTCCATGTGTTATGTGTAAGAATCTGATAGTCTGAGATTTTGGATTATGTTTATGTTTAAGTCCATAGAGTAGAGAATAGACTTACAATCGGGAACAAACCAATAATGTGCATATGGATTTCAATATTTTATCACAAACTAGCGGTCCTAGCAACTAGCTTCGTTCAATTTTGTCCTGCTCCAGACCAAGACAAATCCAACAAAGTAAAAATCATGAAAATAAGTCCACCCGTTCTTAAGAAAAAAATAGTGATAACAGGTATCCTTTGTCCGCCTCCTTGATCTAAGCTACCTCCCCACTAACATTTTGCCAAATCGAATCATAATAACATTTTTGATTTTATAGTGTTTTGTCACGATACAAACATTACATAAATTGCAATTGTAATAAACAACTGTGTCAGACGAGGAATGGAACCTCGTGTCCTACGCTATCCGAGAGGACGCCTATACCACTCCGCCACCACATTGGCAAAGCCTGTTGAATTTTGCAAGTGGCTGCGCGTGACCTCATCAATGTTGCGAGTTTTTTCGCTGCTGCGAGAGGTAGTATTATATTTATTTATAAAAAAAAACACAGATTGGCTTAAATTAAATTATCTGAAAGCCTATTGCAGTTTGTCTAGATACTATGATGTTCTACAGATTTGTTAGTTGAGCATCCATATCCATCCATCTAAAACAATACAAAAAAGTAACGACTACTTCCCGTCGTTGTGGAAAGACGTGGGGGAGGCCGGTTCAGCAGTGGACGTCTTTTGGCTGATAATGATGATGATGATGTTACTTTACTTAACATTTCAAAAATATACGGAGAAAGTCAATAAACAACTAAAGATTCCACCCATAACGACCTCAATATAAACGGAAACTCCATAATATATTCAGTGCGTACTTATCGTTCTCAAGTTAAGTAGCCCACTAGCCCTAGCCGTGGTTCGGTGTCGTTGAGTGGTGCCACTTGACCCGCGGTTAAGTCCCACCCATTTGGTGAACAGGTAAGTAGCAAGCGGTGCATACTTATATCCAGGGTGAGTATAAATTATAGTCAAAGGGCCTGTTTCACCATCTAAATCAAATATGAAACGTCATTTTGTACGAAATATTGCACAGATAACTCTAATGAGAACTTATAAGGGCATTGTGAAACAGGCCGTAAATCCATCGTCCATAGCATTGTCTAAAACTTAGACGAGACATGTACAGTGACTTTATACAGGTTTAAAATTTTAAGTGTAGGTGCTTGATTCATTCAAGAGATTTAATAAAAACATCATCTCTTTTATCAAATGTTTACGTTCTACAGTGGCCCTTAACTAGGTAAAGAAACAAATGTAAGATATTATAGTCCTCAAATAAAATTAATACCTTGTGTAGCAAATCTATCTCCCAGATAATGTCGCATTTCTAGGTTGAATTGCAAAAAAAACATTAGGTAGCACTTTTCTAGCAAAAAGCTTGGTAAAACAATACTACAAAGTAGAAATTTTGATGCAGCAACCGCTACATAGTGTGCTTCGGTCAGCCTACCAAAATGGAAATTGACAATTAGAAAATGATAAACGACGGCACTTGATGAAGGCACTGCCGTCTGTCGACGGCGCACTGACGGCTAGCCGCTGTCCCTGCCGTAAGTAAACCATAATTTGTACTTAGATAGATCCATAAGACTTACCGCTTGTATGAAGAAGTCCTCGTGCAGCACGCTCACTACGCCGAAGTTGGTGAACTTGAACAAGCGGTCTATGATCCACATGAGGTTGGGCAGCACGCTCGGCCGAGGGTTCCACGCCGCCACCAGCATCGGCACGTCCGCAGTGCTTTGGTGGTTGGCCACCAGGAGCGATCCACTACCTCTACTTACTGCTATGTGGCACGCCTAAAGGCTAGTACAAGCAATCAGCCCTGGCTCCGCATGTGTAGTACTGCTTCCATCAACAATTATTGCAATCTTATTGCTATACACCTTAAATACTTTGCAATTTTTTCAGATGCTTATTTAAGACACAACTAGGAGTCATTGCTTTGACCTACAAATTAACAAATATCTTGCAATAATTGCACAGTATTTGCTATTTCTTTGTTTTGAAAAGGCACGTAATAGACCTATGGTAGTTTTATCACAGAAAGCGATAATTGCACAATAATCGCACAATTATTGTACACTGATGGCAATTGCTTTGTCATGAAAGATACTTGAAAGCACTGCATGATAATTGCACAATAATCGCACAATTATTGTAAAATTATGGCAACTGCGGATAGGTACTTTTGTTTGCTGTCTCATCGCTTTTGTAATAAAGTAGCTCACTTCAAGTGCTCGGTTGGGTAAAACCATAGATGAAACCAACTCACCGCTTGTATGAAGAAGTCCTCGTGCAGCACGCTCACGACGCCGAAGTTGGTGAACTTGAACACGCGGTCCATGATCCACATGAGGTTGGGCAGCACGCCCGGCCGCGGGTTCCACGCCGCCATCAGCATCGGCACGTCCGCAGTGCTCTGGTGGTTCCACTACCGGGGGCGTTCCACTACCGCTACTTACTTTCTGCTATATGGCACGCCTAAAGGCAATCAGCCCTGGCTCCGCATGTGTAGTACTGTTTCCATCAGCAATTATTGCTATCTTTTCGCTATAAACCTTATATACTTTGCAATTATTTCAGATGCTTATTTAAGACACAACTAGGAGTCATTGCTTTTGACCTACAATTTAGAAAATATCTTGCAATAATTGCACAGTATTTGCTATTTCTTTGTTTTGATAAGGCACGTTATAGATCTATGGTAGTTTTTACACGTTCCGGGACACTACTCCAGACACAATAGATGTTTTATTGTTTTCACGCCTGTAGGCGGGCACTGTCCCGGAACGTGTTAACAAAGAAAGCAATAATTGCACAATAATCGCACAATTATTGTACAATGATGGCAATTGCTTTGTCATGAAAGATACTTGAAAGCACTGCATGATAATTGCACAATAATTGCACAATTATTGTACACTTATGGCAACTGCGAATAGGTACTTTTGTTTGCTGTCTCATCGCTTTTGTAATAAAGTAGCCCCCTTCAAGTGCTCGGTTGGGTAAAACCACAGATGAAACCAACTCACCGCTTGTATGAAGAAGTCCTCGTGCAGCACGCTCACGACGCCGAAGTTGGTGAACTTGAACACGCGGTCCATGATCCACATGAGGTTGGGCAGCACGCCCGGCCGCGGGTTCCACGCCGCCATCAGCATCGGCACGTCCGCGGTGCTCTGGTGGTTGGCCAGGACGAGCGTGCGGCGGCCGCTGCACGCTGCCGGCTCGTCCCCGGATTCTATTACTGGAAAGAAAGGTAGACATTAGAAGGAGTTCAAAGGTTTTAGGAATCGTACTCGGCAATCCTATACTTAATTATTTTAAAAAAAGGTTCGTATATCCGACAGTAAGCTTTTAATAATGTACCTGTTTCCATGTTTAAAAAGACTTAAATAAAAAAAAAACTATAATGGGTAAGGTTAGGACATGCACATGTGGTAAAAAATCCCAGTAGGGAATAATGGTGGTAAAATGATTTCAAATATTTAATACACAAAAAAAATACACAAAAATGTTTTTAGATGGAGATTGTTACACGTAGTTTCAGTCCAACAGTCACTCAAACCTATTCAACCTTTTATTTATATTCACTTCGACTTCACACACACATCAACTTCTCTCTTTGAGATTTTTAAAATCCACTCAAAGATAGATATTTGTTTCTAAAAAAGTACCTATTGGCCCGGGAATCAATGTGTCGTTCATTTGAAACTGGCCATCTTATTTGGAAATGTGAAATTACGATTTATAATTTTGTGCTAACGCAGTTTGTTTCTACCCGCAAAATTTACAACTTTCATCCCACACAATACAGCTATAAACGGCTAACTGTTTTGTAACAGAAACGTTAAATTAAGGGCATAACTGAAACTTGAACAGTAAATTCTCATATTCGCGCTGGTTACGTGGCACTGCAAGCAAATGCACCGGAAACTTTGTAGCACATAAAATAAACTGGATATATTGAAATACGAAATTTACTAACCAACTTGAGGTAACGAATTCTAAAACACATAATTCTGTAAGGACTAATAAGGGATTCGGCTATAGGTTGCGTAAAGTGCCGTTTGCGTAAGAACACTTGGGTACAGGTAATATTTACTTTGCGACAAATATTTGGGTGAACGTATTGCTCGGTATTTTCGTGAAAAAAAAGATAAAAATTGTTCCTCTTGAGATTCGAACCCGTGCATCTGAAATTCGGGACCGCGCATCTTACTACGCGCATCTAAGTACGGTGATGAAGACAAGTCTCACTAAAATGCTACTAGAGTAAATGCTAAAAAGGTACATCGATTTTTGGGAGTTCAATCTCTCCATGAAGCGCTTCTACGAAAGATTATTCAATGTCTGCATATATTCAGTGTCCATTATGTCCTGTACTCAAGTGTATCTGAAATAAAATTCACTAAAAACTGCTTAACCACAAATTTTAATAAAAGCCGAATAGGTCAATCAAATAACAATATTTAAGGTACAAAATACAATTGATTTACAATCCCTCCTACACGTTCCTGGAACTATTTCATATTGAATATCATAAGATAATACCAACGTCAATTATCTTCTTACAAAGGTCAGTACACCTACACAGTTCTTATATTTGAAATAATATTTATCCTGAATAGCCCACACAAGACATTTAGGGCTAGATGAAGAATAATGGATAGTCTCAAACGTACTCAGATTAGCTTTGATCCACTTCTCATGGTTACGAATGATTTATGATCTAGTTTCAGACTATAAATTGTAGCGAAGCTGTTGACAGCACAATATACTGATTGACCAAAAGGTTGAGGTTTGTCATGTCTTGATATTTAACACCTTATGCAAGACTTTGGGCTTTTGTTTATTATTACCGAATATCAGTACCCCAATCACGAAAAACTATCGACTGCGTAAGCGTATCGAGGAATGTCAATTTGTATGGAAATTGGACTAGCGCTCCTAGCTTTGGACAGCTTTAGATTTTGACATTTCTCGTGATTGGGGTACTGGATTCAATTTACAGATCTGTTTATAACAAACAAATCTTACTTTTTACGACATATTATGTTACTTACTTCATGGTTATGAGAGTAGGTAAAATATAGTTTTAAGATAAAGCGACAAGTCAGGTACGACAAAAGATATTCATCATTATTATCACTATAATTCTAGAAAATATCTTAGCAAGCGTTCTGCATCACGTAGTTTGTATTTCAAAAGATATTTCATACAAGCCAGGACTTATTGCCACTGCGACAACTATAACATAAGTCTGAAAAACGCAGTAGACTCAATATACATTTGTCTAGTAGGTACGAGTATTATAAGTACTTTAACAGTAGGTTTTACAAATGAAATTGGCTATTGGCCGAAAACATATTTTATATTCTTTAGACATATCTGAGAGAAAATCAGAGGTAGTTATCAGATTCCCCTAGTAGGCTAGTATACAAAAATAGTCGGTTGACCACCATACAAAAATAGTCGGTTACCAATTACCATGTACCTACTATTGATATTAAATTAAAAGTATCAAAAAACCTTTTTTATTTAGCGATTTTTATCTATTGAAGCCCAAAGGACATTGATAAAAAATGCCTTAAGAATCAAGACAAATTTGTCAATTACCAAAATTCATGTCATTTTTTTGCATGAATAAACATTCATCTGATTGTAACTGACACTTCTGTTTTGTGAAATCAATTTTTAAAGGACTTTTTTGATTTTTAACCCTTTACATAATCTTTTTCCTCGTCTGTCACAGGTTCACAGTTGCTTTTTACAAGTGCAATTTATATAATCTTTTTTATACTATTGTGCTATGTATGGGCTTTTGTGATTTGGCTAATACCACAATACGGTCTTCACTCACTTACTTTAGTTAGTAAATAGGCTAAAAGACATAAATTATTATGTGCCTCAGGAAAATGAAAAACTGTGAATTCAACGTTTTTCATTTACAAAAAACAATATTATTGACCGTCATTGGCAATCAGCTTTGTTTCACGAAAAAAAAATTGACAGATGACAGAGTAAGTGCGTGACAGGCCGTACGAAAATAAACATAGTATCTGTCATATCTATGATAAACATAACAAATTGAGTAATAGGCAGGGCACAAAGCGCGAAGAACTAATGGCCGTCAGTCAGGGCAGAAAAGTTCTAGATTGTAGACCCTTCGATCACCGGGACGTCCTACGCTGCGTCTTTGGTCGTTGGTCTTGTTGGTAGAAGATGGACAGACGACTTTGAAAAGATCGCAGGATCACTCTCGATGCAAATCGCTTGTAATCAGTCGCTGTGAAAAAGCATGGGGGAAGCCTATGTATTGTTTGTGTGTGTCAAATAAATCATTATTCTATTCTACTTTATGTTCAGCAGTCGACGTCCTTTGGCTGATAATGATGATGATATTTTTTTTTCTGTTGCTAAAACTTACTGCCCTCCCATCTAATACAAGGGGGCAGAACGAAAATCTATTTCCTCGGTTCATCTTCATCGTATACGTCACGTTCTGCAAACAAACTAAGCGGGCCCGGACAAATAAATATTCCGCTGAAGTTCGTGTGTGCTGCTAATATTAAAACGTACCGTCCGTAAAGTACCGTCTGGCCACGAGAATTAAAGATGTGAAGAATATAACGTCTATTTTATTTTGTACTAGCGGCCCCGGCGAACTTTTTTTCGATCCTGGCCCCGTTCCGTCCCAGCCCCGCTAAGAAAGTAAGTATACTAGCATTTTCTAACTCACCGTGCAATTTTCTAACTATTATTTTTCATAAGAACTTTCTCCTGACAATAACAAACACAACAATAAGAAAAAGCGAAGTCGGTTCAACTGTTCTCGAGATTTACGCTTAGCATCACATTCAGTCAAATTTTTCTTATAGATTTCTTATACGCGTTTTTTAAAAGTTGGTCGTAATTTCTTATTTCCAACCACATTAATTAAAGCTGAAACCCCGAAATTGTGTTTAAAAAGCCACTTCATAATCTGAGATTCAATTAAAAGCACTCTCATTAATAAAGCTTAAAGCTGGTTGTTAAAAAAATGGGAATACATTCCATAATCGGATATTTATAGCGCAAACCCATTACAATTGAGTATACCAAGGGACATAATGGGAATTGGAGCAAAAGGTTTACTCCTGCAAACTTTTGACTGTATCACACGTATAATGTTTCAATTTTAAATATGGTATTCTAAGAAAATTCAAGTTTGTGTCAATTTCTTGTTTTATTTCCTTTTATACTTATTGTTATACTTGTAAATTAGAGAGAACCTGACTATTTATTTGGATATCTGTTATTATTATTACCTACTTTGTGTCATGAGATCCCAATCCACACTAAACGTAATGTCCAAGCCATAACTAGCGAAAAAAAGAATACAAAATACTCGTATTAATAAACTAATGGATGCTGATATAGTTCATAGATGAAATGGATCTTTGCGTTTTGCAACAACGAAGCTACTTTATTTTCCTCTATTATGTCAGTGGCCATTTATTTCATTACTATTTGTATTATCTTTTCCGAAAGCCTCTCAAAAATAGACTGTATCCCGACAGAATAAGAGTGCCAAATTAAATCGGGTGTAAAAGCAACGAGTCGATTTTTCTTTTAACACCGTTCCCGCTTCGGAAAAGCCCATGCATTTTTTTCTACTCAAAATAAATAATGGTGGAGTATTAAGATTCAAATTACTGTCTATCTTCTTAAGCGCACTGCCTCCAATCCCCTTAAATAAATAAGCCTGCCGTCAGTTGAGTGAAAAAAACCTCCATAAAAATTATTAACATTTTCATGAATTCGCAATTCTGTTTGCAAGGTTCAGAGGGAATGATTTTTGAGGGAATACTCGCGCAGGATTAGCGGAGGAAAAACAATGGAAGCCGAGGAGTTTTTCATTAAGAAGTAGGTGTCTGTTTGTTTTGGAGATGCTTAGTATTCAAGAGAGACGCCCAAAGTGACCTACTGGGGACAATTTTTAGCAGTACTTCGAGTGTGTTCTTCTTATAACATAATGCTTTCAGAGTGTTGTGCTAAGAAATGTGCCGTAGCTTTAAAACAAACCTAACCATAGCTGTACTAATATGGACAATAATTTATGCCATCCATCCATACTCAATCTTTATAAAAAAACGTTATAGAGTAAGGCTTTGCCTAAAAGATATTCACTCTAAATATGTACCTTTTTTATATACTTGTACTCGCATGTTTATAGATTTTTTTACTTTACTTTGTTCTACTCAAAATTACTAGAGATGAAATAAGTGTGTATTAAAGGTGAATTTAATGCCAAAAGCATTATAATGCAGCCAAAACTTTCATTCACACTAAAAGCAGTAGCAGCAATAAAATTGGTGCTAAATTTGTTGAATCTAGTCTCTTAAAATAATTCCTACACTTCTCCACCTAACTCAAAATTAGCATTACGTTTTAGCAGCTGCTGAATGTGTTAAGAAAACCGCTAAGTTTCCCGGCGCATGATCAGTCTGAGCATAATGTAATTGAAACTAGCGCGTGGTAAAGTCAGAGGTGAGGGCATGCCCAGGTCAGGCTTCCTATACACGATTTAAAGGAACTTATGGTGTTTAATTTAAAATACAAGAACTAAGCCACATAGACCTAGAGAGTTGGTTAAAATTCAAATTTGTGCGAGAAAGGTTATTTCAAAGCAACTCTTAAGTAAATGCCACGTTTGGTCTAGTCTGGAGACAAGAGCGGATCGATTTCAAATTTTAAAAAAATGCTCACTTGATACTGGAGAAAACTGACTAATTTTACAATTTTTTTAGATTACGAACATTTTAAACGGTTTTTTTTCTTTAACTGCTCCAGGTATCTTCTAATTTCCTATCTAGAAATCCGGAAACCTAAAAAAAATATTAATTTATTTGGACTATACTCGAATTTCCTAATGCAAGCTACTGACAACATTTTTTTATTTTCTAAAAGACTTTTATGATTTTTACTTATCACACAAATAATAATTAAAAAACTTAATGCTAAAAGCATTCATTGCCAGTCAAACCTAATACTTATGATGGTGAACAATACAAAATAAAAATCAAATAAATACTTTCATATATCTTATTTAAAGTATTAAATTTAGGCCATTTAGTGGATGTTCGCTTATAGACGAGGAAATAATGACACCAAATAACTTACAGTTCTAGTAGGTAATAGCAGCCATTACAGAGTTTTAATGACAATACGTAGGCGAATAAGTACTGGTACAATGTAACTGGATTCAGCAAGGATAGTGTAGGCAATCAAAAAACAAATATCTATGCCTTTTCTACATAAATTATTATCGTTATTTAATAATACCTAGTATGTAAGTATAACATTTCGAGTTTGTAGATTTATAAGTTTTCCTTTGTTTTAGTTTTAATATGGTTTGGTGGTGACATCTCAACCTCAATGGTCCCCACTGAAAACCAGCGTCATGGCTTGCCATGGCAATAAAGCTGAGTTTAAACCAATTTGGTTTCACTACTTATAAACGTTTTAATTTTTATGTTTATTTTTGTACTCCTGTAGTGTACCGAATAAATTACTTTTCTTTGTTTCTTCTTTCAATTCTGTGGACACAAATTTTAAACACAAATTTAATAACGTACCTTCCCACTTCTAAGAAGAATCTCTATCAATGAATAGTATTAATTATTAATTTTCTTCTATAAACACCTTTTGAAAAATAATTTGGCGTCATTTAATGAATTGCATTAAATCTTATTTTTTGTAGATGTACAATGTATCCAATCTGACTGAATACACTGCACCTAAATTGATTGTACCAGAAACTAGTGTCCTAAGAAAGGGCTTGGTGAGTCATTTAGATAACGTGTAATTGCGAATTAGCTTCACTTGAAGTAAATATACGCTTTATCAACATGATAGACATAATTCTAGTAATGTCTACTTTAAACGATCTACTATTGTTGTTTGGTATTAAAGCAGGCTTAAATGCAGGTTCAGTTCCGTAAGGACTAGTTTTAACAGTATTAGTTCAAGGTTAAATGAATAAAGTTAAGTCATAAATCAAACGTCAGTAGGATAAAATAATGAAGGCGGTTCAATTTTTTGGGAAAAACAATTGTTTTATTGGTTTTTAGTGAATTCTGAAGTCAGTCGAATAAGTTAAAGTTACTAAAGCCTTCTTCTGAATACAACAAATACTTTACTGAAAACCGCTTCAAAATCAGGTTAGCCAAACTCGCGATAGTCGCAAAATAGGTATAGGTACCTATACAGGTCAGAGAAACTTTTTTTTTACTTCATTATAACAAAGTACTTTCAAAGCAGAAGAAACTAATCAAAACAGAGGCCATTCTACAGCCTGCAGAGAAATAGAAAAATCTGCAAATCCTGTGGGCGAGTAATTACCGAAGAAGCACCATAAAGACGGATACACCACCACCTTTTATTGCTGAACTAGTATGGAGCGGACGGCCTTAGAGCACTCGTTTTTAGGGTTCCGTCAGTAACATTAAATATTTAAATAAAGTTAAAGAATATAAATCAGACCTTTGCACTCCGATAAGGGATGAAAAATAAATCAATGTCAAATCGAATTTATTCAGATGGATCCGATTTAATATCTAATTTTGTTGCACTTGTAAGTACTTAGTTTGACGGATGGCAAAAGTGCTCATGAAACTAAGTAACTAGTACGACCAAACTTTATAAAATAGGGAAACAATTACGCTGATATTGGATATGGATATGTGCAAAAGTTTAGGAGACTTTCAAGGAATTTTGTTAGCGCTGGTATTTCAAAGCTTGCATCTATTTTAAATACTGTTTTGCTGGGCTGGGCGCGATCTAATCCATATTTTAACAATACTGTTTCGTGATAAATTTTACTACGGATCCCTACTAAAGAAATCCGTTGCTATACTAACAGTTTTTTTAATGCGGCCCCTAATTGTACGGCAGACGGTCCAGCGTAATGAGTTTTCGTAGCCGCCAACACTGCAAGTCGGTACTACTACCTAACTCCATCGTTTATAAATTACAATTGTTAATGACGATTTTTTTGCTCCGAGGTAAAAAAAAACGCACAATAACTTAACCACGTGTCATATGGGAGAACAGCCCTTTACCACCTGCCCCCTTCGTTCCTTCTTTTGAACATCGCCTTCCGGGACACAAACTACCATGGTCCAAGTGTAGGTCCCATAACAGACTACGGGCCCAAGTGGGTAGATGCAAGGACATCATGTTCATCATCGGGTAGGGCTTTTCCGATGGAGCCGGCCTGTCCAGTGCCTGTGGTTTCACTCCACAAGACATGTCCCACCTCTTGTCTTGTCCTGTATGCCCCGATTTTTGCTCTCTGGAGGATGTTATGTGTGCAAACGACAAGGCAATCCGCGTCGCTAATTACTGGACACTACAAATTTAACTCGTTTTACCATCGACACGCTAAGAAAAAGAAAACGCATAATTTTGCAGCAGAGAAATGATGCATGATGGCAACTATTGTCGCTGTTAGTCGACATACGCTTATCAAATTCAAGAAGCTTGACGATTTAATTATATAATTTAACGTTACAATGAAAAGAAGGCCGTAAATTTATCTGATCAGCTGATATACATTGACAACTGAGTTGATTTTGAAAATTCCAAAGTATTTCACAGCGATAGCGAATAATAAGCTGCTTAAATAAACACGCACGAAGGTCTATCCACCATTCTACTTGCGTTGCACAACCTTTTTTCGGCTACAGGACGTGGACCCATTCTTCTAGGGTGCGGAACTGTTTACCGTGCAACGACACGGTATACTGTGGCGCCAGACATAGATTGCAGTCGCTATTACTATCGCTTTGATGCTATGTAATACTTCTAACCGGGGTTTTCTTTTAGTGCGACGGAAATCTGGCGGGGACTCGTGTTCTATTGAGAGAGCATGAATGCGAGGGCAGAATTTATGTAGCAAAGCAAAAAGAGTGATGTTATATTTGATCTAAATGAGCAGGAATACGAGCTGTCTGGAAATGTCGCTTTGATCGACAAAAGTGTACTAAAATTGCGCATGGAAACAAGACTCAGGAATCTAGCATATCTGCCAGAAATAAATTGATGTTGCGTAATTACCAAACAATAAGTATTATTCTTAATTCTTAGACTACTTCACTATAAGCCATATATCGGAGGCATGTTTGAAAAAATACATGTAGGAATTAGGGGAATCTAATCGCAATAGTAGATGTACTTTTTATTTATGTACAGCAGACTCAACACTATTGATCACTCTCAAAGACTCTCCAAGACTCACCCTTTTCTCACATGACAGTCCCAACATCAACTTTCACATTCCTCTTTTGAATTCAAACGTTCTTCTTTCTCACTCTTTTTCGTGTGTCTTACTTCTTACGTTCCATTTCACGCCCATATTCCACATACATGTATTTTTAATAATAATAAATAACAAATAAATTTATAGTTACTCCTAATTAATTACACTTATACTTCATCCAGCCCTGGCTTTCCTTTAAAATGGCCTTTTCTCAATTCAACTAGGATTCTCCCTTATTTGTAGTGAAGCAAAATTTATAGTAAATAGAGCAACGCATCATTTGTTATGTATTGTATTGTTTGTTCTGCATTTATATGATAACTAGCTTTTGCCCGCGACTCCGTTCGCGTGGACTTCAGGTTCGTCCCGTCTAGTCTAGTAATAAGTAAGAAATACGGTAACTAAGTAAGCACTGCAGAGCCCTAAATTGTAGCCTATATGTTATTCTGATGTATAAGCTATATTGTGGTAAAGTTTCATTCAAATCCATACAGTAGTTTTTACGTGAAAGAGTAACAAACATCCATACATCCATACAAACTTTCGCCTTTATAATAGTAGTAGGATAAAGACACTTCAAAAACAATAGTAAATAGAGAATTCTTAATTTTGACAGCGCTAATTTACATACAGAGGGAGGTAGTAAAAAGTAATTGCTTTTGCTTGTCAATACATACAGATGCTACTGACATAGTAAGCTCAATTTGAACAATATTGATACAGCTACTCTTTGTTTCTTATAGAACAAAAACAGACCCAACGCAACTTTCCCAACTAAAATCGTCATCACACAAGTTCACAACTTCGAAGCTCTTAATCTCAGCCGAAAGGGGTGAAAAGAGGGTCTTATAATACCTCCCAAAAATAAACATTGCGCGACTAATACCTGGGTTAAATTTAAATGAGAAAGGATACCCTTAATTAAGCGTCTCAAAAGGGTTGCTTAAGTAATTGAAGGTTGGATTTCTTGGCTGGATTTAAGATACGCCTCTAGGGATGCTGTGGCGATGCGAAAATGGATACCTGAGAAATCGATTCTTGGAATGTTTCGATGAAGTTAGTGCTAACGCCCATTGCCTATTGTTTTTCAAAGGTATATAAATCAAAGTGTACTACAGATAATACTTTAATATTAGATCATTGAATGAAGAATTATCGTTTCATTTAAGACATTGAACATTGCGAGTTTTTTTTTATGATTCATAATAATAACAACAAGTGATTACGAATGTTAAAGAAGATCAAATATTTGAAAAATATAAATTTTAAGAGTACCTTTATTATTTATATTATTATTTAAAAGAAAATCAAATATTTGAAAAATAAAAATTTTAAGAGTACCTTTATTATTTACGTAATATTCTTACTCAAAGAAACTCCTATCAATATTTTTAATGATGCGAAGTCAAGAAGCCCTAGTAACTTTAGCACTGTAACACGATTTTCTTCTTAGACTTTAAGTGCTAAGAACTTTTAATTCTAGTGTCTGATTTTTATCCATTTAATTGTTTACTAATCTACTAACTTTACCAATTATGTCTTCAAAGTGAAGAGTCAAGTAACAGTGAAATTTTATTTTCCATTTGAAATCGAACGCTCACAAACTAATTTGAGTAATATCCTTTGAAGCTTTCAGAACTTTTTAATAGTCAAGTTTCAAAAGAATTTTCTACTCGATCGACTATGAGATAAGATAATAGTGTATTGGACGTGTTAAAGAAAAATATTGGATGAAAAAGATCGCAATAAAAATTTAAGAACAAATACAAACATCAGAACTTGTTTTGCCAAAGAACATACCTAGATAATGAACATTACTTGTAAGTACCAATTCTTTAATATACATCCCAAAGTAATACTAGCCATTTAGTCTAGAAACTCGTTCTAGCTAAAAGGTTTTCACACTAAGAAAACTACATCCATCTTAATTTGCGGTAGACACAAATAAACTACTTACACCGGCCCTTTCATTTGAACTTCAAAAGAGCTATTGAAAGGCCAAATTGTTTAGCTTCTTAGAGGAATCCAATAAGATTTAACCCCTAATGGGTACACGCCACTACTCCAAGGGTAGCCCCCGGGCCCTCGGACCCCCTGCGGGGCCCAGCATGGCTCCTCCTTGACCCGACATTGCCAAAGTCACATAGTGGTAACACTGGTCTTGTTATTCATATTTACTTAAATCTTATTTCATGGTTCTGTTAAACCATTACTGTAAAAAATACTGTTTTCCCTAGGAGTACTCTTTAGACCTAATAAATATAAATAAATAAAATATTAAATGAATACAACTTCGGGACATTTCGTGGGCTAGTGCTAAGAAACTGTTTACTATGAAAAACGACGAATATTTATACGAGATGATTAATATCGTTAACTGAGTTTTCCTGGTCTGACTAAGCAAGGCGCATTTTTTTTTTTATAGTGTCTAGGCAGACATTTGGCCCCAATCTCACCTGATGGTAAGCGATGATGTGGCCTAGGATGGATCATGCCTGACTAGTAATAGCCTATTCACTCTTTTCTTGAATTCGCCCAAATTATAATGTCTAGGAAACACTTCCCAACAACTTACCAGTCATATCTTTTATCTTGTCTACGCAGTGGGGTTCCGAGTTATCCTATAACTCTTTGCAGAAGCCTTTATCAAGGCTTAATGGCACGAAGCTAGTATCGTTCGTCAGAAAATTTGTCATGCAGCGCCCACTGTCTGTAGCGTTTATTAAAATTGCAGATTTTAAAAGGTGAATGTCAACATGTTTAACTTTATCCAAATAATGTTTCAAGACTACAATGGCGACTTCATAGTTAAAGTTGTGATCTCGCAACATTTGCCGACCAATAAAATAGCACCCTGTTTATATGTTCCTGCTGAAGTTAAGTAGATACCAGTAGAGTATCTATTGTCACGATATGTGCCTGGTATGGCAAAGAATTACCTATTCAGCTTTATTTGCGTGACAGATAAAGTTTTCAATTTATATTGCATGTGTTGGTTCTAGTGCCGAATATACAATGTCCAAGGTCGATGCAACACCACGGTAAGGCTACTGCACCAAAATTTTACAAATCCCTGAACAGTGCAGAAGGCATAAAGCTTCAGATCACAATAAATTCTTCACAAAGGCCCTACTCTACTTCGGCTACAGGTACTCTTTTGATCTATATTTTCAGAGACAATGATTATTCGTGGTTTGAATTGTATACTAATAAGTTTTAGTCGGTAATATCAACAGTATGGTTAGGTACCTAGGTAAATAACTAGTGATTTGAATGTACCTATTTCAAAGTAATATTTAGGTACGAGTAGATAGAACAATAACACGAATATTGAAGTATCCAATTGTATTTATTGAACAATGCATGAGCCGCGGGGAATACACTATAGTTCATTAGATTAGAAAACAAACCTAATCAGTATTATCACACCGCCACTATATCGGAAAATTATTCTTAACTTTTATATCTGATGTGGTTTTATGCAATTATATTTCGGCTATCTGACAGTTTTGGTTATGAAGCTCGGTTGCAACCCCGCTGAAACATTGTCAAATGTTGTACAAAAAGAGACATATTATCTCAAAGTAGAGCCTCATTCTGCACAGAAGCGGCCTTCGCTCGGCCTAGCAACTGCCGCTGTATTATTCACTGCCGCGCGGTTGAGGATGAAACGATGCAATAACATAACAGTACCCCTATCACGAATAATGCGTCACAGTATTCGTATAGTAACGTAATCATTTGTATGAGGATTTGAAAGCGCCCCTATCGGATGTAATACAAACTAAAATTTTCATGACACGGGAGTGCTTCGTGCAGCTGACTGACGTTAACTCGTTACGATAATATAACACATACGTCAAATGTTCGTGATTGGGGTACTGGCATGACAGTGTACAAGTATTGCATAGAAGAGTTTCAGTGTATGCTCCGCAGCGGCCTTAGCCCAGCCTTGCAGCGGCTGCTTTATTATTTACTGCCACGAACGAGGATGGAACGATGCAATAACATCATACCTGACATGACAGGTGTATTTGTTACTTTAGCCTAAATCTATTATATTACCGCTGCGGAAATATACTCGTAACAATGAAAAGTCGTTGAAAGAAGAAGTTCTGATGGAGCTTTTTGGCTCCTTTCAGACTTCCAACATTACCTAGTAAGGTACTACTTAGTAAGAGAGAGAAAGAGTACTTTCTCTTAGGCACATTGTTAACATAATTTTGTTTAGTGCTTAACTGGCCTTATTATTGTTACTTGATGCACAAAGCCAAATGGTACAATTTTGACAAATTGAAAAGGAAAAATATAGCTCATTAGGTGAAGATAATTTTTAAAACATTACAAAAACAGGTTTCTGATATACATCCTCATTTTGATACTCTTTTAGTTATTTACTGAACATAGGTACTTATTGTTGTGAATTTACTTAACCTGTACCATTGTTTGCGGACATAATTAGTAGGTAAACAATAAACCCAATAATCTATATCGTACGTGTGCCCCTAAATACCCCTATTTGCAGTTCAATACAATGCAAATGCTGGTTCAATTAGCGCGAACTAATTAGATTACAATTACTCTAGATAAATATGTATAAGCTGCCGACTAAAAATGTAACAATGTCTATTCTTTTGGCAAGATGACACAAGCATGAAAAGTGTGAGCTTTGGTATAAGAAAAAAAGGTTGAATGCGTTATTATTGCTAATTTCATTTGAAGTACAAAGATAGATAGATTACTCTTTATACCACATCACACAGACTAATTACAACTTCGTTCAAAGGAAATGTACAATTTTGGCAATCTTATCGTAATAAGCGATCTCTACGAGAAACCTTTGGGTAAAGAAATTATGAGTTTCATATGAAGGAAAGGCAATATTTTGTAAGAACATATTTCAATATTACCAATATTACCGTTACCAACATTATAACAATATTACCGTCATCAAAAAAAAAAGATCGCTTCAAAATTAACAAAAAGAAATGCGACCAAAAAAATCGAACGAAAACGAAACGCAACGAAAATCGCATATGAAGCATCCACATTTCTTATCAAGACTTTCAAATTTTGCAAAAAAAAAGACCCTATCACAAGCCAAAACTCTGTCGTCTCTCTCTTACACCACCCAACCCCAAGGTGAGTCATATCGAGAGCGAACGAGACATTACCAATGTAACCAGCACCCACTAAATAATTCATGACGCGTGGGCATACGCGTGCGAAAACTTAAGACAGAATTAGGTGGTGAGAATATCATCTTGCTGTGTGACGGTTGACGTATTCATTTTACGTGGCAGCGGGAGGAGGGGAAAATTAAGTAGAGTGCTGGAGTATGTTTCTGGTTAAGGCTCTGTTGAATTAAGTAACTAGTTTCTATGTCAAAAAATACAAAAATCTATCAAATCTATATAAATAAAAATGAATTGATGTTCGTTAGTCTGATTAAAACCCCAGAACGGCTGGGCCGATTGAGCTGATTTTGGTTTTAAAATGTTTGTCGTAGGCCAGGGTAGGTCTAAACGGTGAGCAAATAAGGAAAAATTGCGAGAAAGATAGAGTAAAACGACAATTCCATTTTCCCTTATAAAAGTTGACCACTTGCTTTCTGTCAAACATTTGACGGTATTTGTAGTCTCGGTTCCACTCGAATTGAAGAACGCACTAAAACAAGACTTTTGAATCGACAACATAATATCAACTTTGCTCATAACATCATGTATTTAAATTTCAAAATATAAAAATAATGAATGGGTTATGTTTGACGTTGTTTGACATGTTTGACGGGTGCCAATCTTACCAAATTATTGACAGGCAGGTATACGTTCTGCAAATACTGCCAACATTGTAATAAGACTCCAGTAGGCCGAACATGCATGACACACTATTACTTTCGATCGACATGACAAAATTAATCGATCAATGCTATTTTATCATATTCCCTAACATGCCAACCACATGGCACATTGGACAAATTTATCCACAACGATAACGAGATATGACAATTTCTAACCATTCACTCAATTTAATGTCAGATTTGGCTCAAAATGATCAACTTGACACAATGACAGATTGACTCGATATTGCCCACAGATTAGTAAGAGTATATCTAATATTGCCCAAAGATATGAATTTAAATTAATAAATATGTTCCACGGGGACTTTCTTTTCAATATTTTTATACTTTATTGTTTTTTGAGAGCCTAGGATAAAATATGGCACGACTCAGTCATATATTTTTGCTCTAAATATGTTTTATTTGTCGTCGTCGCTAATGGTGGAATTTGAATATTTGTTTTTTTTTGTTATAATTATCAAATGCAATAAAAAATAATGATTTAATTTAGTAGATTTTTGGTATAATTTAATTTTTTTTAGTATATTTTAGTACTGGCAACAGAATGTTACCGATTATGATGTAGCATTCGTCACATCTTAGTAGTATTTTATTTGTTCTGCCGTTCCATCCACTTATTACAAAAGGGACAATGCATTTTAAGGAGTTAAACTATAAGTTCACTATAAGTTCTGTTTTTACATTTGAACAATCTTTTCTTCAAAAGTTAGGTGACAGTGACACTGACAGTATTGCCAGATTACTAAACTACTATTAGGCCGCCCCAACACGAAGTGATACGAAGTTCACCGGGTCATCTATATTAAATAGATATTTTAGAGATAGACATTTGGATCATGGAAATCGGACGGAGGAGGCGAACCTGGTGTGCTGTTAGGAACCAGCTCAGGTTCGATCATTTAAAAAACTTACTTTTTAAAGGACACGGTCGTATCGTGCCCCAGAGTCGTTTTATGTTTGATTAAAGAAAAGCATTAAGAGACTTGACTATATCATTTTTCAAAAAATATATTGAATTTTTAATACAATATTGTTAATTTACTTTGCTTTTATCTAGCGGCATATAAATCTACAAAAAAAATAGGACAACGATTGAATACAATTTCCTGTCCCCAACAATTGTTGTGTATGGCAGAAAATAGCGGTTTCGAGCACTTATTAGCAAACTGACGACCGCTTAACGAAATGGCATATTGTGTCATACTGTGTCATAGAACTGGCAGTTAGTTAAATAAGTAAGCGCTCGCAATCGCTATTTTAAGAAGGAAAATGACATTTGCCTCTCATAGGTACTAACCTTTAAACCTACTAACCTCTTCCTAAAACTTGAAAAAAAAAAACTGTGACAAGGAACTTCTTTTCGTTGGCTATTGTTTGCGTCATCGTAATTTTCGTAATTTTCGTCATCGTAATCGTAACGTTACGCACCCTAGCGGGGCAGTTTTCTATGTTTTAGTTTTGGTGGCCTAGATGGCGGGATTTCGACACAGATGGCGCTATGATCTAGAAAGACCTGTTCTAAATAGTGTGCAAGAGATTGACCCCACACATTTTATTTCGTTTCATGTGAAAACCCCGCTATTTACGGCTTATATTATTTTAAAAGGCGAAGAAACGAACCCATAAAATTAGTTTTGGTCGTGACGCATGGATTTTTACTTTTGGGGCAAGCAATGTATCGACCGTGTCCTTTGGAAGTGACGAATTTCCGTTTTTATATCAATTTGTGCTTTACTTGAATTTTCTGTAGTTTTGTCATATTAATTCGTTTTGTTCGGCTTAAGTTTTAACTACATTTTACATAAATCTAAGTAAGTGGTACGAAGTTCACCGGGTCATCTAGTTCTGAATAAAAATTCAATCGGTTACGAATCGTGGCAAGTGGAGTATTAGGTATAGTGTTTTTTTACTGAGACTATGCTGAAATAAATACATAAATATACCTATTACAATGTAAAAAATATGTGTATTATCTCATTACTTACAACCTCAGAAAATAAGATGTTCAAGCAAGAGCTGAACATCTTCCTTTGTCATAGCACGATGGTTTATCAAAGTTAACAAATCGAATAATATGCAGCAAAAAAGGCCGAAACTTTAAAATGATACACAGGATATAACTTTAATACACCCCTCTCCTCCCCTTCCATTGCAGATATCAATAGAAGTGGCCTATATGAATGTTCAGCAGCACATGTCTAGAATTTTAGAAGGCAATGAAATCTTTATTACCAAACCTTTAAAACCACAAATGAAACTGCTACTTAAAAATTTAAGACCCTTTCAACAAGAAATGAAATATCAAAGCAACTCACAATAGATATGCAGCGTGTGTCTTCGGCATTGAAAATGTCAAAGGTGCAATTTCAATCAATGCAGTGTAATGGAGGCTTTTAATAATTCAGGCGCCGTGCGCCGCTTGCGATGTAAGGGTGGGAACACACAAAGGTTGGTGCTAAATGTGCAATTTTACATGGCTATACGTTTAATAAAGCTACGAACTCATAATCGGTAAACGCAGCTAAAACTTTTTCAAAGATAATTCAGTTCTTGTAAAATAAAATCATGTAAAATGTTGCCAAGACGGAACCATCTAACGTTTGTTATATAAAAAGGTAACAGATCTTACGTAGAGCAAAGCTCAAATTCTGCGCATCCTAGCTCTTCAAGCCTTAATTTTAGAAATTTAACACCAAAGACAAAATATGATAAGACACAATAATTGAGTATTTTTTTAATAGATTGCAAGTGCTGATATTACAACACTGTTGCAAGTGCCGTGCTCAGGGCAAAATATGTTTTGTATGTAATAGTAAAAAGCGAGTACAAAAAAATATGTGTGTGAAAAACCGTGGGAGATGCCTATGTTCAGCAGTGGACGTCCTTTGGCTGATAATGATGATGATGACACAAAAAAAACGCAATGGACTCTCATGCATGACTTGAAGTAGCAAACCAGTCGATAGTGTGATCTGGCCTTAACTTAAACAGTCTATTTCAGCACCGAGAAAATGGAAAACAACAAGCAATGTAAAAGAAAACCTTTGCAGATACATTAAATGTTGCTGTGGGAACTTTTATTTTAACTGGCTCTGTGTGAATACTGTAACGGTAAACATCTGTTTTGCGAAGAAACTGCAATTTACGCAGATTTTTTTAAAGTTGTAGGTGTGCACTTCACTTTTTCGTTCTTTCGGTCGCAAAATATATTTTCCAGTTCTTGAATCAAAACGTCGATCGCTCCGAAGCAATACAAAAGCTACGTTTATCAGTGTTTTTCCACAACACATAACTTAGTTTTATTCCTAAAGTAGCAGTACAATTTTACTGCGCTCATATTCCGCAGAAAGGTGACCTCATTTTCTTTTACGTAAAAGAAAAATAATGTCACTAATATCTGAACATAACGGCGAGGGTTCCATGAATTTTATTTATCACACAATATCACGAAGATAAGACAAATTTTCCTGTAATTTGCCTCTGCGTCTGAACCATTTCATCGGGTCTACCTCAGGGAAGTAAAGAATTTTCTAGCCAGACTACTTAGACCTGTAGGCAAAAACTGGCCGTCTTACTTTTCTTCTAAGAGAGAAACTAACACACATATGTAAAGCTCAAGATACGCTGGACGATCTCTTGTAGGTATGCAAAGAGAAAAAAATACTTTGTCCTATTGTACGGAGATGCTCGTAGCTACGAAATACACTTTTGGGATTATGGTACGGGACCTTTCTTACTGCTTTGGGTCAAAGTCAAGATACACATAGTAGAGCTAAAATTAAAACTCTTGTTTTCATTAATGTCGAAACATAATACGAGCAGTAGAATTAAGGCATGCATACATTTATCACGCTGTACCTTTTTTTCATCTTAATGACCATCAGCAAGATATTTTAATCCGACTTCGTAAATTTGATTTTTTCAATAAGACAAATCTCATTTATCTGGTGAATTGGATAAAGGGCATAAATAAGTAAGTGCTCAAACCTAAACTCAAAAATCATAGTGCGCTTTAGTCTATCTTATGCAACAATTGAATTTTTCATCTAAACCTGATATTACCAACTGAAGCTACCACATTGTCCTACATTTGTTGAGACCTTCCATCTGGCCATTCCCCGCGACCTTTCCTAAGATAGTGTTATCACTGTGCCTCCGAGTAAATAAATGTTATACCTTTGGGAAAACAAGGAATGATTCGGTTGCGGGAGTAATGATACAAAGTCACGCGGAACGCAACGGTTCTCTATTATTAGCATTCTTAACCCATAGGAATCTTAGTGATAGGGTTACCAAAAATTATGAAAATATTAATGGACTGTTTCACAATGTCCTAAGTTCTGTCTAATATTTTATACGTAATAATGTGAATTATTTGTTGGTTAGTGTTTTACGTCGATGGAAAACAAGCCCTTAGTTGCTGCAGACCGCTTGTGATTGGTCGATGTGGAAAACTGTGGGAAAGGCCTATGTTCAGCAGTGGACGTCCTTTGGCTGTCCTTGGCCTTTGTTTAATGATGATGATGTCTAAACTAGTTTTGTTATTTAAATGTTCATAATTCATAAAGTATCGATAGTGGAATACTGGAAAAATACGCTAAGATAGCAAAGCTGAATTGGGAGAGGGCGGCACGTGTGCAGAATGTAAGTACCCAGTTAGATTAGCCCACGACGTCGCGTTATGGATACCACCAGACGGCTACCGACGAAGAGTTAGACCTAAAAAGAGGTGGTGTGATGACTTGACCAACTTTGCGAGGGATTGGGTTTCATTCGCTGGTGACAGAGACCAGTGGAAGGTGCTGGGGAGATCTTTGCTCAGCAGTGGGATGATATACTTTAAATATTAAAAAAATGTGTCCAACGTCTTCAAATAATTGTGATAAAATGTAATGATAGGGTTTACCACCTAAAAGGTCCATATAAAAGAATCACATATTGTGTAATAGTTACTAATTAATAACACATTTAGTTGTACTGTTATATAACGTAAAATAATTTCCGTGCAAATGCTGTTCTGGCCAGTTTAGAATCATTTTCTTCTTCCCTAATTTTGTTGACCCTTTTTCTTTTAAAACGTATTTCTTACATAAAATAAACTTTCAGTCCCCGAGAAGTACTGTGTTACTGGTTTTTCTTGCGACAATTTTTCTGGCGCCCTTCGGGAGCGATATCTCTGCTTGACCAGGACTGTTTCAGGGTTGCCAGCTCTTTAAAAAGTTAATTTCTTGAAACAAAGTGAAAAAGCTTTAAAGTCGATAATACGGGCTTTTGTAAATATGTTTTCTCTTTTTTTAGTTTTGTAATTTCCTTTTATACTGCACTTATTTCGATCTTTCTGCATTTGATAAAGATTTAAATTTTAGACAATGCATTTTGCAATAAGGCAACAAATGCTTGTAAACAAATTTAATGTTCTAGATGGTGTAGTAAAATATTAAAAAAAAACATAATCTAGGCACGTTTAGGATATCTAAATGATTATTGGTCAAACACACCTGCAAGAAAACATCCTACAAAATTTCAGGTACTTCTTCAAAATCTAAGCCCATACAGTGTCACCCCCAAATTAATAGAGAAAGTCCGGAAGTTGGCAACCCTGTTTCACTACTCCTCAGAGCCGAATTAGTTCTACCCTCGAAGGATTACCCGGACTTTGTAGTCGCTTAAGATGCGACTGTTTTTTTGATTGACTACCCCACAGTTTGAATAAAGATAACTGGTTAAAATCCGCCAAGTCACGCTTTTGTTGGACAGACTCTACCTACGTGAAAATAAAAACAATGTTTAAAATCAATATGGTTGATCAATATTTAGATAACATTGCTAAACGCGATTAAAAACTATTTATTTTCAAACATTATTTTTTCGAATGTTAATACTTTGAATAATGAATGAACGAACACTAAAGCTAGGCATTGCCGCACATTAAAGATGATTGGTACACGACTTGAAAGTTGTGAACTAGTACTCCAATCAGTCAAATTGGTGGACCCTTTGCGTTATTAACGAATATTGATTAAAACCCTATTGGAAAGGCCTGGTAAATGTGTCTACTAAGTAATCAAATATAGTGATGGAACAACTAAATTATACATACCTACATTGTTGTAATTATTCAAAACTATTCCTATTTTCACAAGGAAATTACACAGGTAATTAAAATTAACCATAAGGATGTTAAATAAGCTAAATAATATTGTTATGCTTCATAATAATAATTTTGTTGCGTTTTCCTAAATTTTGATTACATTATGCTCCTGCACCCACTTATAATCTTTCTGCATGACCTAAAGGTATGACTGGGAGAGAATGCTTTTAGCATTAAGTCCACCTTTTGTACACTGTTACTTGTGCAATAAAGTTCTTAAATAAATAAATAAATGAGCCCTGGTTTGAATGAGTTTTTTTAGCTAAATGAGTCATAAAGTCTCTTCTCGAAATTTATACGTGTTTGATATTCGTAAATACGAAATATCCTCTCAAACAACAACGTCCGGGACGAACAGGCGTGTCATGAAAATGTAAATCATCGGTAAATGGACTTGTCCGAAGGTCGACTATTCAAGCAAAGCCGCGGGATATCACATGTAAAGTGGCTGAGGACAAACACTGCCATTGACGACATCGGGCGATAGAGATGGGGTGGTGGGTATTTGGATTTATTGATAAATTTTACCGACATTACGACCTTCGAACAGCAAAATCGGTTCAGATGTTCACGCGTGATGGCGTGGCCAAGAGAAATAAAGACTCATTTTTATATATAAAATTTTACAAATGGTGACTGGTGTGACTGTGAATGGTGATGACTGCGAAGTTATCATGCTAATTTAGATAAAAATTCAAAATTATGAAATTATGAACCCCGAACAAGCAGTAAATGTTGTAACTAAAGTTGTTTTTCTCTTATATTTTACGATCACAAAAAGACTTCATTTGAAGAATATAATCACAGAAGATATAATAGAACTACATAATCGATAAGTATTTAATATGTTGATAGAAATTTGGAGAAGGTAGCACTTAAAGTTAATTGTCAATGCTTTTTATTTGCCGTAAAAATATAGGAGAAAATGCTTTCGAATGTCATAATAGCATTAGGATATTAAATTGACAGATACCACCAGTTAATTTCTTTCCATATAATTTCCTTAAGACTCTTCAATTCAGTTGAGTAGAATTGTATTAGTGTACGAGACGTGTTTTAAAAATGTATAAGTCAGACAAAAATCCTTACAACACTTTCATTCACAAAGAATATGAAGCCGCTTTGAAACCTGTGATGTGTTGCCTAAATTTTCATTTTACTCCTATATTTCGTATCAAAAACGGCTCGCTGATTCCTAACAGTGGCATAATCAAAATCGCGAGTGCCATGGCAATTTTAATGTTTTTGATATTTAATTTAGTACGTACAGTGTTAGCGTTCGCTACGGCAAAGACTTCTGTAGTGTACCATTCGCGCTGGCTTTCATTTATCGACGTATTTTATTTTCCTATTGGATGCTGTATTTATTATAAGGTCATCGTTTGTGACTCTTATAAGCAAGTCAAAATAATATCAAAACTACAGACACTACCTATGCACAACTTAAAAAATAGAATGACACTGACATCAAATTGGTTAGCATGCATTTTGTTAGTTTTAGCCCACTTCATCGAAGGTATTTGTGCAATTATAAGTCAAAGAACTATATTGATCTGGTGTACGATTCATTTGAACCGAATTTTTGATATGGGCGTCATTTATGTGTCTCGAATTATAAGCCTAACACGTTACAACTTAGAATTGTGGATAGGAGAGCTACAGCTGACGTCAGGACTTTCATCCAATCATTTCATAAGAAAAAGAAACTCTAGGGTTTATTGGAAATTAATGAACCGAAGGTATTTTGAAATAGTACGTACACTTACATTAATCGACAAAACTTTTGAGAAAGTGGTAAGCTTACACAGATTATTAATATATTTTTATTTAAAAAACCTATTATTTTTGAACGCTCGTCATTATTAATATTTCAGATCCTGTTTTACGTTTTAAACACATTCTCACACTCTTTGGTTTATATAGAGCGAGCTATTACAACAAGCAAAACATTTTTAAAAAAGGTAAGTTGCACTAAAATGAATAGAAAAATCTGTTTTATTTATAACAATTTGAATAAATATAAGAAAACCTATTACCTTTCAGGAAGTAACATTTTATTATTTATTGCCTTTAAGTATATCTGTGGGATGGTTGTTTCATAATATGATTATACTAGCAGTCTTAACTTTTGAATGCGAGAAGATATACATAGCCTTGGAAGAAAGCCAGGTGGTAACTGCTCGTCTTATGGCAAAGACGCATCAATCCAGTAAGTAATTTAAGCCTGTAAACTTTCCAGTGCAAGAAATGAACACAAAATCTGAGAGCTTGCCTGCACCATCCTGCTTAAGAAAAACTATAACGAGCGTAAAGTAGATATCATGATCCACACGAAAACCAAAATAAATTGAAGTAGTTCTATAGGATAAATTTGTAAGGCAATAAATTTGTAATTTATAAAGGGCAAGTTTGTATACGATTACCGATGACTAAAACTGTCATTAAAGAATGACAAATGCATATTATATAGTAAATGATTTCTCCACAAACACTGTAAACCTTTTGAAAAGAGGCATTGACGATAGTGCCTGAGATTTTTGCGCTGCTTCTTCTCAGTACCACTAGCCCACAGTTGTCCCGAAGCAGTGGTAGGGTGTATATTGGGACGCGTATAAGTGCCACCAATGCCAAGTGTACAAGTGGGTCTATTCTACATATATGCAGAAATTAATAACTCTTATGACTGTATAGTTACAACTAGGTTATAGATTGTACAGTTAGGTTAGGTTAGTTATCTGCTTTCAGAAGTTTATCTCTACAGACTTGGTTAATACCTTTTTTAGATAATACCTAGATTTTTTACAGATTCAATCAAGCAACTCTGCAAAAAGATTCAAAATAAGAACAAAAAGGAATTATTCCGCTTGAGTGCGTGCGGTTGGTTTAATATTGATGCAGATTTTTACTTGAAGCTCGTGGACGTTACTTCTACATACACGATTTTGATATTACAATTTTTCTTATTCAAAGACATATTGTAATGTGTGTTTCTTATATAAGAACATAAACGTTAGTTATTTGTTGAACCATATAAAACAGTATTTTACATTCTCAGAGTTATTTTTGATTCAATAGTAGTAGAAGTAGTTGTTGTAGTGGTAATAGTAGTATTCTCACGTCGCAGCGTAATGTTTAATAGCCTCAAGCCTTCTCCGATAAATAAGCTATCCAACACAAAAATTATGTTCTAAATCGGTCTAGTAGGTACTTCCTGAGATTAGCGCGTTCAAACAAACTCTTCAGCTCTATAAATTAGTATTTTCTCGATATCGAACACGTCCCATCACTGATGTCAAGTCTACAAATATCGAGAGGATAACGGAGCAGAGAGGGCAGAGGACTGATTTAGTTTGCCCAGCCCGAGACATTATCGATTGGGCACCAGTTTCAGTGGTGATGTGTTTTTATGGGGGTCGCTCTGATCCAATCGATGTATACCTACGCGTGAATTCGATGACGAATTGTTTACATTTGTAAATTCGAACGTCACCCAAATCATACACCATGGTATAGATAGTGCCATCCACGAAGGCGCGCCCCACTCTTTTTTTGACTGATGAAGGTGCGGGGTGCGGGGGGAGACACGCGCGTCAGTTGCGAGCCGGCCGTCATTCAAATATTCAGACTCATCACGAAAGTGGCTCTGCTTAAATTATTTTTAAAATGTCAAGGAAAACCCAGTGTGTTGTACTAAAAAATAAACCTGGTATAATCTACTGTCATTATTAAATTTACTGAAAGAATTATAATGGTAACTTAAACACCATAAACAATTTTAAATATAAAAAAACATGTGGTAACTTATAATATTACCGGGATGTACTTTATCGGGGTAGGCTATAAAACATTACGCTAGGACCTACGTGTACGAAGAAAAACCAATTCACGCGTATGAAGTCCCGGTGGACCGATGGTTCTCTTATAAATAAAGTTTTTAAACATTTTTTTAAATGTTATAAAACGTTCTTACGTATTTCGTTTACGTCAATAGTAAAAATGATGCTTGTGCAGTTTAAAAATAATATATTACTTTTCTAGTAACTAACCATACCTACTTAAAACCATATCCAAGTAGAGGATCTTTCCCTTTGAGTGTATTTTTTTAAGTGTGCTTGTCATTCATTAGTCATTAAGATGTTCCAAATTCAATTCAAAAGCTTGCACACATGTACTATAAACGATTTGGACGAGTGGTGGGGCGCGCCTTTGTGGATGGCACTATCTATAACGCTACTGCCTATCAACACTCGGGTGTAAAACTTCACTTTTTAACCATTATTTTGTTTACGCCACCGCCGGCGGTCTATCCATTCCTGAGCGTTTAAGGATTCGGGTTCTGCGGTCCGGTCTATACAAAATTGCCGCATCCGGTCAATTTTGTATGGACCGAACCGCAGACTGCAACCAGCGAGCCAAATCCTTCACGATTGTTTAATAAAGAAGAGGCTTGCCAATGTCTTGGTGGCCGAGTAGTATAAGCATTCGCCCTGATAGGATAATACACCGGGTTCGATTCCTTGTCTGGTACTACTGCTTTTTACAAGTACAATTTATAAAGACAATCATACATATATTCGGGTAAAAAGGTTCGTAGACATAGATGTTATGATAAGCGTGTAGAAATGACAGACGAAATAATAATTTGATAACTTCTGTAAACACCATCAAGCTCTAATTACAATAGTAGTTATTTTCGATTCCCTCTACCCGTTTAAAAAATACCTGGATTGTTTCGCCTAAAACCCTGTATAGTTAATTCAAAATCTCTCAGGTCGATAACGGAACGTACACTTTCGCATTTTATAATAGTAAGAATCCAATCGATAGGCGTTTCCTTCTTATCATCATCCGTTCGTAGAAATAAACTTTATTAATAGAAGCGAATCGTTTCAATACAATACACGTTCACATCCTTATAAGCCATACTCGTAGGTGGTCTGTCCGTAGGATCGACCCACATAAAGTTATCTTAAGCCAATGGTATAGGGTTCAAAATGGGAGTATATTGTGACATACTGTACAGTAATGAACGTATCCTGCTTTTACCAATTGGTTAATTGTGCAAGCGACCTATTTCGTGCATTTGCTGCATAATAATATAATACGTGGTTGTTTACCCAGTGAAGCAATTCAGAACTATGTCCCTTAAGAACTAAGAACCATGTCAAAGTCCAGGTAAAGGTTTTACGTTCACCAGCATCAAGGAACTCTAAAACGTGGTGACTGAGTCTAAAAAACTATGCCGTCTTTTATTTATCGTTTTGCATTAAGAGTGATTTGTCAAAATGGCCGTTAAATTGTGATAAACAGAATTTTCACAAACAGCTCTATCCCACAGTTCCACAAGTTACATCCAACGACAGTCTCGATATATTTTTCCCATAAAGCACTCAATACCGAAATTTAGGGGATAATCAGCGCCATCTCTTGGCGAGACAAAGAACAGCTAGTGAGCTTATTTCATGCGGCAAGCTAAGAAGGGTTGTGTTTTTCAGCTTGTACGGTGAATCAACGTACATTTGCCTTTATCAGAAACAAAATTACTATGCGCGGCTGACCCCATTTCGTTTCTTTAATATTTACTTTTACTTTTATAGTTATAGTTCGCATTTTGTGCCTAGCAAGACGGCCGCGGCTCATAGCATTTATTATTTGTAATATTTGTGTGACAATAAATCTCGTGTACTCAACAAGGAGTTTGGACTTACTCTCACCACCAGCATAGCAAGAAAGGTGTGCGGTTAGCAGACCGTACACAGCTAGTGGCTAAAATTCGATGAATCCGACTAAATCCAGTTTCCCGAACGAGCATTAATCCCGATGTGTTTACCCTTTTAGCGGTGGCGGCTTTAAGGGTATCCGAATTAAAAGGCTTTTTAGCAGACAAATACAAGCAGCGTTTTAATCTCAAAACGTTAACACGAGTTGAACACTGACGAAGATCGGGAGATAATGGATTTTCCTCGCTCGCGGTATTACGTAATATAAAGCAACCGCTATAGCGATCCCGATAGCGATTTACTATTATCATGACATTTTTTTGCGTGACATTCCACTGATTCGAACTCAGTGCTTCTAGTCGTCATTTTTAATGAGCACAGCAAAATTGAAGAAATTCAAACAAATGTAGGATCACTCAGTTCTACTAACACACTACTTCGGTACAATTGTGGGCTCACGCTTAACCTATTCTCTATGGGAAAAGACAATTGAAAAAATATACATTAACAGCACATAGCAGCAGCTAGCAGCAGCAACACAGTATAAAGAACTTGCAATGGTAAAACATGTCTATATCGTTATTGCCATGAATGTAAACTGTAAATGTCTGAAAAGCATATTTTCGTTACATTAAAACCGTACACACTAACAGCTGATAGCCGTCGGTAACTGGTACTAAACGCCAATAACATCACCTATTGTATTACTCGTTTGGCGTGTCACAATGTAGACGGATGCAAAAAGCTCGATTACACTAAGTACGATAAAACGTTTGATATTTTTAGATGATAGTTTAGACATGACTAGAGAGATTCAACGATGCAACAAGTTTACAAATAAATCTGACAACTGTCTTTTCGAATATATTTGAACTGTAATCATTATGAAACACTGACGCAAGCAGTTAATGTCACATGCTATTGAGGAGGATGCCGTGTACCCTAAGGCGGTAAAAAATTGACGAACTTTACAATATCGTAGCATTTGTCTTTAGTTACCAGTTATGTAGGTAAACATAATAATGTTATTTTAGGGTAAATCTGTTCCTCAATGGTTGATAGACAACAGTGCTAAAGAACCGATAGTAATCGAAATTTAAGATGGTAGTCCTGCTTTGCATAAGCCGATTAATGATTATACGAAACAGAATTGGGTATCGACCAAAAGAATGGAAACCATTGTTTTTTTTCATAATTAGATAGCCAGACATTTGGCTACGATTGCACCTGATGTTAAGTGACAATGTAGCCTAAGATGGCCCATGTCTGCCTAGTAACAGCCTAAGCTTGGCTTAATTCTAATCTTAGGGTTCAAATCCCCTACGACATCAATCACTTCCAGTGGCTACTTATGAATGAACCTACTGTTTCCTTTTTTTATGTACCAGGGGTCACGACCTGCCTTAAGCCCGTATGTTCTAATCTGATTAAGTGAGTCCACTACGACCACTTCCCTCCCGATGACTTGACTGCATAAACGGTCATTCGGACCTATTATGGTTATTGTGTCTTTGATGAGACGCACTTTTGAGGGGAGATTGTTTGGGAAGGGCCTGCGTCTCAGATTTCATAAAAGAATCCAATTGATATTGAATTTTGGATTAATTGAGGCCAAAATAACTAAAAACCAGACATGCATGAAACATTCATGAACATTCATAAATATTGTAAATGAATTACTCGCCCTTGATATTTTGTTTATAAGACTGGAATTGTCAAAATTCTGGACAATATCTAGCTTCTTCTGGGTGAGCTCGCTTCATCTTCGTCCCTGTATATGCCTTTAGTATAGTCTAGAGACAAGAGCAAATCCATATCATATTGAAAAAAATGCTTCTAATAAAACTTGTTACAATTTACTAGAACACTTGGGCTCTTGGTAAGTATAGCAATAAGAACAGAGTCAATACATAGAATGATAACGTAACCCCATGCCTCCGGAGCACATAAGCCGATACAAGCATTTGCAGCTCTGCCATTTTACTTGCAAGTGCTAACTTCTACCACACCACAAGCCACAAGAGAACTTGCAAGAGACATGAGATTACAGTAAGGTAATTGTACCATACCAAGGTTAAAAATAAATAAGCATTGGACACCAATTACGCACATTGCGTTGATCCCAAAGTACCTAAGTAATGCACATGTGTTACGGAAATCAGAAACAACGGGGTTATACTCGTACCACAGCTACTAAGTAATCGTCGTTCGTCGATCTTTGGGCGTACGATCAGTTAGTATAGCTGAGGAAATCTTTTAGCAGAGATAATGACTGTGCATATTTCATTAACCATTGCATAGTTGATTCTAGTGGTGCAAACAGCGTTGCATGCGTCGTGGAACTAAAATCAGCGCATGTAAACGGCTCTATGATGGATCGTGCGTGGAACAAGCCGCCTCGACTACAAATCGCCGCCGACAACGCCGTGACAAACGCAATGTAGTCTGGGGGACTATTCACTAACGGCAACATCACCACTGTGTTCGACGTCGAGCTTGAATTTCAGAATAACTTGACTGTTAAAGTGAAAGAAAATCGTCAAACTATCTTATTGTTCTCGATGACAGCTTGTCATTTGCTCAGTGAATCGACATACTGCACTGGATGTATAGTCGGCGTCGAAATTTAGTGAAATAATCTACAAAATTACAATATTTTTTTGTAGTTTTGAAGGCATGTTTAGTACTTAATTGATAATTAAGCTCTTTAACTCAGTTTTAATGCTCACTATTTATTTACTTTGAACCATGAACAATAATAACAAAAACTCAACACAAATGTAACAGAAATGATAGCACAGCTACTTAATTGATACTTATTTCAATACAAAATATAGTCATATTATCAGCCAAAGGACGTCCACTGCTAAACATAGACATTCCCTACGGTTTTCCATATCATCCGATAACAAGCGGTCTGCATCCAATGTGATCCTGCGATCCTTACAAGATTGTCTGTCCATCTTGTCGGTGGACGTCCTACGCTGTGCCTTTGATCGAAGGGTCTCCAAATAAAAATTATGATCATCATTCTTACTCAATTAAGGTGATGATTTAACATGATTTTGTACTCGGTTAATGTCGTAACCTAGTGTTTGTGTAAATATTTAAGTAACACCATTTAACCCATAAACGCGTGCTTTTTATTTAATTTCAGAGCGGGTTCCAAATAGCACTATTTCACATTTTTCCATCCCGCGAGTAAATTCCCACTTAAATTACATTTTCTCTCTTTCATAAAACACTCGCGGGCATCCACGGAGTTACTACTTTTATTTAATACCTCCATCTAGACTCTGTCACGTATAAATTTGTCAGGCGGACAGCCTAAAAAGACGCAGTAAAGACATAGAATAAATAAATGCAGAAGGTCCTAACCTCACTGGACTTAGCCCTGCAGATCAGTAAGCTTAAGTGGCAATGGGCAGGCAGGGCACATAGCCCGAAGTTGGAGCACAAAAGCTCTTGATTCGAGACCAAAAAAGAGCATTAGGACTTTTATCGGCACAATAGCCAAAAAACCATGTAATGTCACAAATTGCTGTTAAATATCAATATAAAAATATGAAGTCTTACTTTAATGGTCATTGGATAAATAAAAACCGGTGAATGTGTATCTAAAAATCCTTTCTCAGATTCATTTTCAGAACTACTGCTAAACCGTCCTACGGTAGGCAGATTGCTAAGCTGAACGTACAAATAGTTTGAAGTGGTCCTACTGCCCTTCATTTATGTTATGTCAAAGGTCATAACTTACGTGAAATGTAAGCCGCGGTAATAATAGGCCGGGTTCTTTATGGCTAGGGTATAGGGGTCATATTTGCGAAGCCTGTGGTCACCGCTCTTGTAATGCGATAGGAATCAATTACGCGTATGAAAGGACCTTCTGGGAACGATGTACTGTTGTAAGACTGTATGGTATAGTTACAGAAAAAAAAAACTCCTCGTATTTCAACAAAACTATGATTTCTTTTTCTTATAACCACTCGTTTTGCCAGTACATCTAAGACTTCAAAGAATATGTTTTTTTTTTAAATGTCAGCAAGATGGTAAGTATGTGCACAGTATCTGGTTATAATACATATAATACAGCCCTAGGATGGATAACGTTTGACTTTTCACTTTCTTTTTTAAAGCATTCAAATCATAGGCTTACCCTCTATTCATAATAACACAAACGGTCTTTTAAACCTGTTTTAACTATTATACTGTTTTGTCTCATTCTTTCTTGGCCCTGTCATCATTTGAAAGAAAGTGACAAAACAGTGTAGTAAGGGGGTTAATGTTTAGGGAACACTCCCGCCAGCAGCAGATTAGACCTTAGAGCTAAGCCGGTTATAAGAGAAATGGAAATCGGAATCGTTTCGTACGTAATGAAGTTATTATGTATCACATAAGGATATGTATGGGTATCTCTTCTACTGTAACGCTATTATCACATTCTCATGCGGAATGTATCATTTAAATATGGCATGTGACACAGGCATATAATTATGTTATGCCTTTCTCTAACATGGCCAGATGGGCCAGTTGCATCCTTGTCGGTATCGTTAAGCCGCATCGCTGCCGCATGCGAATGCGATGGTGTACTAACGGCATAAAACCAGTTTTACAACATGTATGTCACTTTCCGTAAGCGTTGACATAACAATATAAAATACCGGGCTGTTAGCGTACAAATAATGGTTCCATTTAAAGTTAAGCACACCCAACCATTGTTTATGTTTGAGTTATAAGTGTAAGATGAATAGTTAAAGGTGAATAGGAATTTATGCGAGTAACTTTTTGAACGCATATCAAAGTAAAGCTGAGTAAAATTATGGATACGTATACAGAAATTACAATCTTTAAAAAGTTCTAATATTTTAAGATCTTTGTAACTGTGTTCTCGCAAATAAAGATTTACTTACTTACTAACAGTTTTTCTTTTTAAAAAAATCCTTGTTTATAAAATTACTTTATTTTTATTTCTTTTGATCGTAAATATATTGCAGAAAATGATTTTAATACAACACGTTTGCTAAAAATGGCCGTTATTTAATGGACGCTATTTAGTATTCACACCACAAGCAAATAGCGTATTAAGAAATATAGTTCGCTACAGACGTGCCAATTGAAATGTTCCTTCGTCTGACCTGCCGACCTTAGGTTCTCCTGATTGTCCTAAGGGTGAACGCAATTGCGATATGAAGAGTAGGCTTTCTTGCACCCAGTATTCTCAAAATTATGGGTAACGAATATTGAGTGGGCTCAGTAGGAAACATCGACCGCAATAGCTGAACAGCTAGCAATATTACTGCTCTCTTTTTTTTTCCAGACAAACATTCTGTAACTAATAACTTTGAAAACCACTGCATTTGATCAATACCTAAGTCTCTTTAAGGCAAGAGTGAACAGACTGCTAATAAGCAGATATTCATGCACCACCCTAGACCCCATCTACACCTGAACACCGCGTGCGATCGAGGTCAAATATCTGCTTAGCCGAATAAAAAAAATACAATACGTGTGTAGAGAGAGAAAATCACTAATATGATTGCATTCATCTAACTATAGCACTTATTTTTTTCATTTATACTTCTACTACATTCCTATAAAACGGTTCAACATGTGTTATACAATATAGCAGCCAACTGCGATCATTTCTATTGGTGGTAGGTGAAACTTGTAAAGATACTTGAAGCATACAACACTCGGCTATACATTTCTCATTGAATATTCTAATTGAAATAGTAATTAAGTAAGAGCATAATTTGGACAAACTTTAGGGTTACTTAAGACTTTCGAGAGTATGTTACATAATAGAATCTTAAAGTACTTTGCATAGCACTCTAAATAATAAAAGGGCCTGACTTGATCCTGAAAGAGTCAGACATACGAAGGTCATTAAAGATCAGAAGGCCTACTACGAAAAACGAAGTCAATACGATAATCGTTTTGCGGGTCCGAAGCATTTCGTGTTGAGGATTTCATACTAATAATGTTTCGGATGTTTCGTCGTCCGAAAGGCAGACCCAGAAAACGATGGCGAGATGATCTGGATCACTTCTGCAAAGACTGGCCAGCTCTGACCAGTAACCGCGACCACTGGAGAAGTTTGGGGGAGGCTTTTGCCCAGCAGTGGGACAGTAATAGCTAACTAAAAGAAAAAAGATTCGGGTCAGAAACTCGATAATCGTATTGACGGATTACATTTTTCGTAGCAGACTTCCTGAAATTAAAGGTCAATATTTTAAGATAGCTACACTCTTCTTATTTCATAGTACTGAAAGTGCCCAGTTAGTTTAAAATGATTCGATGTAATTACCTCTATTAATAATGATAATTTATACATCAGTTTCCGCAAAAATTGAAAAGAAATCCATATCCTTACTCGATACCATACCACCTGGATGACAAATGTCCAAAGGGACATCTGAGTATTAGGACTCCAAGAGCAAGACGCTCTAGATAGAAATAAATGGCGTCGCATGATTGGGAAGGCCGACCCCGCGTAACGGGATAAGGCGAGGCAGAAGAAGAAGAAGAAGATCCTTAATAATAAATATAATAATAAATATAATAAATATCCTTGGACATTTCACACAGCGCCATCTGGTCCCAAACTAAGCAAAGCTTGTACTATGGTAACCAGACAACGGTTATAAACATACTTAAATACTTTTTTTTTTTTTGTAAATACATACATATTATACATAGAAAACACCCAGACCACTACAAACAGACATGTTCATGCACACAAATGTTTGTAATGTGCGGGCATCGAACCCGCGACCTCTGGCGCAGTAGCCAATTTCTTAACCACTGCGCCAAATCGGTCGTCCTTACTCGATTAATTGATAAATACTAATAACACATACTCTCAAAAGATAAATCATGTGACAAATGACAAGACCTTGTGATCTACTTATCTGTAGCATCATTGGCATATTGTTAGAAGCTAATCACGACCAGCATACCAGTCATACCGCCTGAATGTCAGCGGGATTACAATATTACAGGTACCGTTTACAAAAAAGGTATGTATACCAAATACTATTTACGAAAAACTTGGCATTCCCATTTAATACAACGAGTAAGCGATTTATATAATTGATTAGAGATTATAATATAACTTTGGATTTCTATATCTCTCAGTTAAAGGATACGTACACATACATATTTCATTCAACGAATATTTCTTATTTGACTATTGAAAAATCAGGCCTTAAAAGCACTTATCTGACCCTATAAAACAAATTTATTTGTTAGTTTATAGAATTATTATAAATTATAATTAAAGCAGACTCGATAAACAGGGAAAAAAACAGAAACTCCAGAATCGGAAACCTACGATCTCTCAAAGGTTTTAACTTTTTCCCAATATCCTATCCGGAGGCTATTTCCCTATCACCATAACCAATCGATTTATGCTGCCTACAGTACAATTTATCGGATATTATTAGGTAATTCACACAAGGGGCATACTGTGGTTTCGGATATCGGATAATTGAGATAGCTCGTTGATGAAGTACGTATGTACTATGAGTATTACGTTGTATGGAATATCTTAAATGCCTAATAAGAGAATATTGTGGCTTACTAATCATGTTACAATTTGATATTTAGTGCTTGGAATGCGCTCATGAAACATATTTAGCAAAATTGTGGTTTATCTTATTATGTAACACAAGCGATGGAATTTCTTTAATATAAGTACGACGTTACAGCGAAAATATTTAAACAGAAATCGGGGTATATATATATATCGGTGGCAGCGATTTTTGAGAATGCTACAGTGGCTTTAGAATATACTATTCCTAAACAGTATGGGATTTCAAACTTTCGCGTTGCATTACAATGAGAATTAAACATAACGGGTTTAAACACGAAATACAAAAATACCTATGAGTAAATGCTACTCACTGCTTCACGTTTTAGCTGCGTTGTAACAGCGGTTGTCACGAGCCAACTACTCATTTACTCATATTCGTATTTCGTGTTTAGATAATTCCTAACCAGTGTTAATTTTGTATCATTTAGGTGAAGAGGTGCTCGTAGCGCAGTGTTGGCAGCGCTTTGGTAGTGATACCGAAGTTAAGCAACTTACAGCGCGGTCGGTGTTTGGATGGGTGACCATTCCGACCATATAAGTGACGTATATCACGAGCACCTCCGTGCTTCGGAAGGCACGTTAAGCAGTTGGTCCCGGCTAATATCGGTTGATATTAGTCGTTAAGCCTAGTCAGAGGCCCTATGGGCGGCTCGATAAAATCTGACAGCAAGGTTTGTCGCTTGCCTTGCAAACACCCCTCCGCCAATCCGCACTGAGCCCGCGTGGTGGAGTATGGCTCATACTACCTCATATTTGAGGTAAGGCCTTTGCCCAGCAGTGGGATGCTTACAGGCTAACTTTACTTTACTTTTTAGGTAAAGAATCTGCTATACCCCTCAAAAATCAAAATAACCTCACTTCCCTCAAATCTGTGTTAGCCCCAAAAAATAATTGGCTTAGGATTAAACACTCTGATCCATTTACTACATAATTAAGTGGATTAGCAACGTGCCAATATCAAACCGTGATTATAGAATGTGGAATAGAGGAAAACTTCCTCTAACCTGACGTAATCTCTGTGGCTCATCACATGTGATAATTGGCAATTCATTGGCTCTTTTAGTGCCTGCACGTTACTACTCGGGTGACCTTAATTTTGTTTCCAGATGTTAACTAATTATAGTGAATTTTGTGGTGAATTCCAGTAGGCGAGCCTTTTAATATTACAATTTGGTCATACTACATGGCACTTTTATAATTACTGTTTTTCCCTAATGTATTACTAAAATTCATTCAAAAACAAGTACATGTATTTTTCTCTAGTTACTAAAGAAACTGCTTAAATTACCAATTTCTTCTATACATTGAGCCAACAATGTTTTCAGTTGCTTGTTGTAGTCCAACCGAAAATTAACGAAAAAGTAAATTAATTAGTAAGTGGAAAAATGACAGTCAAACACATTTATAAACCAATTTAAATTGTAAAAGATACAATACAATTTGAAATGAGAAAACCTAAAATGCAGGCAGCCCGCAACTTTAAAATATTCATACCTTATTCCTCTTTTCAGAAAATTATGGGATCCCTACAAGTCTACGTTGACCACCAATATGAAGATTCCTCAGTAATATTTCAGCATAATGGCCCATCACCGACGCATTACAGCATACCCATTACAGTTGGGTAGATGAATAATTTATTACGATGACCTAGAGACCATATTCTGGAAAACGACCATCATATCTTCGACTCATCTGTCCCGCTCGCTCATACCAGAAAGACGGTAGGAGGAACAAGGGTGCAAGTCAAAAGTATGGACGAGGTTTTGCAGGATAGATCCTCGGAATTGGTTCTCTGACGTCTTCAAGGTACTCGAAACTTGAGCTCAAGTTGAGTTGAGTTCGAAATGTATTCTAATGGGTCGCAGGTACGGTGCAAAGTTATGGTGAAAATGGCAACTAGTTATCATAGCTGTAAGTCATATTAGTAATATAAAGATATAGGTAATTTAAAACTAAAGAAGGTATTACATAAACTACACAAAACTGTACTTGGATTAGAACTTTTAAATTCTAAAAACAAAATATATTTTTTGAGCTCAATCAAAATTTGTACAATATTACAATAGCAGGACTGATTTCCATATCGCACATTACATGTAAATTGCTGGTAATGAATGAAATGTATTGCAAATAGAGGGTAGTTCAACACCCCACCAATCGTGGAGAATTATTTTCATCCTTCTCTTCACCTCCTACAATAAAACATTGTATTTTCAGCATGTAGCCGTCACAACGAACTCAATCGAACGAATAAAACAGGGTAAAAATCATATAACATATTATCAGAGGGAATTAATTATCTGGTACTGTATTGACAGCGTTATTAAACCAATTAACGCATCTAGTTGTTTTTAATAGTTTTCTGCTTGATTGAAGCGAACACAAATAATTGTGAGGCTGTCCGCGACCAAAACGCCAATTATTGGATGACCCAGTTTCTGTGGGGCCACGAGAATTGATGAGTAAACCTTTGTTATCAGCATTCATTGTTAAAGGCGCTTTAAATATGCATAGTTTTAAAAATATTAAAGCCATTGCAGAATGGATTAATAAAAAAAAACTGGAAGTAAAAATACAATACATGCTTTATTTATATGAAGGTAGGTAAAACAAGGTAAGTATTAGACAATTCATTAGGTAATTTTGCAGAAAAAGTTTATGAAAAGACATTGTGTATTCTGTATATCAAATCAATCAGTTGGGTTAGTGTTTTTATTTTTTGGTTTGTTGACTTTAGTTTATTTTTACAACATTTGTTATACATCAAATACTTATCAAAAAATGATACATCCGCGAAAACTCTTCGACAGAATATTCCATGCATCATATAAAACAGTTTTATTGAGATCCCAACTTTCATACTGCCGTGGGATATCTCAATAACTGTGACGGAATAGTTTTAAACTTTCCCGTCGCGGCGGTAGATGGTGCGAGTGTATCGGAACAAATTAGTTTCTTATTCGACTTCACGGTTGGTACACGTCTAAACTTCGCGATACAATCCGCAAGATGGTTTGTGCTTAAAAAACTTTATGGCTGTTATACAAATAAACTGTTATTTAAAGTTTTTTTAATATATTACGTTTGATTGTAAACTTTGGATGTAAAAAAGCTTATCAGCGTCTGAAGTAATACTCATTATAACTTGTTTCCTAAGAATATGGACTGTGAAGTCGGTAGTTTAGAATATTTAAGAATAAGACTCTTACGTCAGCCGTGACTTATTTTTTTAAAGGAAAATTAAATGCTGATGATGACACAATACAAACAAAAGGCATTAGAAACTACCTTAGGCGATCATGCCCGCTCTTTTCCCGGCCCCACACTCGCCAACTCGTTTAGTTGGCAAACTCAGCTGAAGCGAGCACTCTAAAATCTAATGGCCTTTTTGTGTTTTGTTTACACGGCCCTCCCGGGAATAGTTGCGATTCTATTGCAACTATTCTAGCAAATTATGCGCTCAAAATGGGAAATAATTGTGTTAAAATATGTACTTAAGTTTGATAATTAAAATAGTGAATCAAACGCAGGGTTTCATGAGCTAATGGTAAATCAAATGCAGGTCAAGTTTTATTATCTGTTCGTACAGGATGTTTGCAAAAGCCACAAAACTGTACGAGGTAAAAAAATATAAACCTTCATTTTTTGCTTTGAGGGTCATTAAATTTTAGATTATCATTTGAAGAAATTGTGGTTGAACTTGAAATGAAACATTTAAGATTAGCAGAATGACAAATAAAACATTTAATGTTTCACATTTTCTTTTATTGTATTTTATTATAATAGTTATGACGACTAATAAAAACACCAACCTTCATTCTACAACTTTAATGAAGAAAAGATGATATAAAATTTCATTTATCAAAGCCAAAAGCTACATTATTACATTTTCACAAAACTGAGAGCTCATGTTTATGTTAAGATATTAGAAAACACTGCACGTTTTATGCTAGTATCCCTATATTTACTTTCGTAACTTTGATGTTAGACTTTATGAAACTTCCTTCCCCGTAGAGAAGCTAGACTCAACTGTCAAATATACTTAGCTGGCGTTTATATTTTACTTTAGCTTAACAAGTTTTCATTCAAGCAGAAGTCAAGGTTCTGCTTGAATGAAAACTTGTCATCATTTTTCTATTACGAAGTTACAAGACCGACTAAGTAAAAGATGCATACTATAAACATACTATGAGAAAATTTGTAACATTAAAAAACTTAAATACCACCAAAGTTAGAGTGAACAGGCTTTTTCTGGGCGAGCTCGTTCCATCTTCGACTCCGTCTTAGTCGCACTTGGCTTGGTCTGGAGTCAAGAGCAAACCCGTACTAAATAATAAAAAAAAACCTCCCGACACATCGATAGGACACATAAAAGGTAATCAGAATGATTCCCTCATCAATATTTTATAGAGCTGATGATCTGATCATTTTATTGTTACCTCACCATATACCTTCAATGTCGATGAAGTAATACGACATGCTACCAAATTCGAAAACAGGTAAAAGCTGATGTCTTCAAACTGTCGAACAGATTTTCATGAATCATGGCTAAGAACAGTGAGGATAGAATTATCTATGACACAAAATAACTAAACGAAAATCGGCTCGAATTTCGAATCGATCGGATAAAATAGAAAGAGTTGATGATCTTCAAACGGTTGAACAGATTTTCATGAAACATGGCTAAGAGCACTTGGAGTAAAATTTTCTATGACACAAAAAAAACTAAATAGGTTCATCCGTTTGGGAGCTACAATACCATAGACAGATAAACAGATACGCAGACAGACACGTTAAACTTATAACACCTCTCTTTTTGCGTCGGGGGCTAAAAATACTGAAACGAAGATCGCTGGGACCTCTAGTGACACCATAAAGTAATAGTCCCCCTAGCTGATTTCGACTACGGTGGCCAGTCACAACGACTAACCAACTGCGCGGGACATATTATAGTGCACAAGTGTGTGCACAGGTGCACAAGTGTGTGCACAGGTGCACTCTCTATGCCTTTCACTCTCAGAACCCGATGGGACAGCAATCTGACACGACCGGAGAGAGATCAGGCGCAGGACCAACGGCTTTACGTGCTTTCCGATGCACGGGGGTAAATCACCGCCAACTTCCAAACTCCGAGCTTCCCTGAGAATTTCTGAACCGAAAAACACAGGTACATATTTTTGGCCCGACCCGGGCATCGAAACCGGGACCTCTGGCGCAGCCGTTGCTTTAAAATGCGACCCTCTAACCGCTGCGCCACCGAAGCACCATAAAGAAGCACGTGTCGAAATGTCATCCAAAACCATTAAGCTTTTCGATCTCTGTGATCAGACATAGACAAATATCTTTTTTACAACACCACAACACATTGTAGTTACTCTGGTCAAGTTAAGATGTCCAATCATTCATTCATTGTTCCACCCACGCGTCTCTATTGATTCGAGATTTAATGTCTTGCATTCATGCATTGTTTTGGGCTATCAGTCAAACCCATTCTAGTAATAAAGGGCTCGTAAAGGCTTAGTCCGTTGACCTATCACGGCGGAGATTTCGACATCGAAAGACGGTTCAATAAGGTACCTATGCCTATTTAAAGAGCTTCCAATATATCACGTGATGAACAAAGATTTCGTGTCATTTATAAGTAGAAACCTATTTTTACACACACGTATATAACGTCACACAGGCTTAGCAAACTAACATTTTAAAAACTTAAGATATCCAAGTAGCAATTTTATCATCTCCTCCTTGTTTTATGACATAGACCAACCTGTTAAATCGTGTGAAATAGAATCTGTGGTGTTCAACAGTCTAGATACACTCAAGACTGTTAAACACAAGTAGTCAAGATCTATAATTTCCCGAAAAAAATACATACAGTTTTACCAAACCGTTTAACCATACCAAATCAAAGATATGCGTCACTATGATCTTGCATTGCTGTTAAAATTAGCAATCCAAGGCTTATGCCACTTGAAACCAAAGCCTATTGCTCTCCCAATTTTACAATCCATACATTCATTCCACTATAATACCAAAATTGTAAATTATAATCCTCTCTATAAAACGTTTTGGGGTGAAAGTGGATTTTTTTTGGGACTTAGTGGCATAAGCCCAATCCAAGTCATCTCTAAGTTTAAGAGGTACTTAAAGTCCCTATCATTAAGCACAGTGCACACCGCATAACAATACGAAGACAGTGCACCCGGAACATATTATAGATACGTGTGTTATGATGACGTCACTATCTCCTCCGCTTCCACTCCATTAACCAAGACTAAACGTGGCGTTATCTTGGAAACTGGAAACTTAGGGCGTGTGCCCCTTTACAATAGCAGTAAACTGTTACAACAGCCACACAGTTATATGTACATCTGCATATTAGTAGTAGTTTATTCCTGTAACTTCTCGCAAAAACTTCTTTGTTACACCACCTTGAAGGTTGGGGATTATTCAGGATATAAAACGATTTCCATGTAGCAGTTTCAAAGTTAAAAATATCGTAAATCAGCAGTGCTAAAAAGAAACCATATCATCAGTGAACGTAGCAGCTTCACATAATATATTTGCATCAGCTCAGTCCAGCATTAGTTGTCGAAGTTACCACAGCCAGTGGCCAATGGATTCATATTATTTCATGTCAACAACATTTACCGTGAATAACCATGGAGTCCAAATTTTTTTCTAGATCTCCAGTCCAATCCTCAGTTTATATGAATCGGCCTTCGCGACCAAATGATTGCTGCTGTGTAAACTAGCTTTACATCATTTCAGAGACCACACAAGCAAGCCTTGGCAACAATCTGACGCGTCTGTGAATAAATATAACACCATGTCTAAAGCTGTACTTAAACATTATATCCGAAATATCGACACAGCCTGTCCTTGTTCCTCATGCTACTATAACAGTGCGAGCGAGCGAGATAAAAGCGGAGGACTTCGCGGAGGAAGGGTATGGATCCCTCAAATAAGTGCGACCACGTGGATGTAAGTACTGTTGAGTAGATGACAACGAGTTGATTGTGTGGTCTGATCGAGGACTATAGGTATAAGCATTTTAGGACACAAATTTTGATTCCATGTTCTACATATAGTGCAGTTTGAATGGTATTGGTCACGTACATTTAAATTAATTTGATAGGTACTCTAAATTGTACACAAGTACTCTAAACGGCCACTAGGCCGTGGTCATGGAGAAACTAGTAACTAAATGGTCAATTTCAAATTAAACTATTCTAATACTTGGTGGAATCATTCACTACCGCAGATATAATATCGCTTGTTTGATATTCTTGTCACGTTTGACGGGCATCCTTAAAGGCTGGGTTTAATGTATGCGCAATGATCGATCTTTTCTCGGATATACGAGTACATACAAAGTACTCTCGAAGAGGTTTTCAAAGTATAATAGATTTATTCCTTCTATTTAGGATGAGTAAAAAGAGGCTAAAAAGATATCGACTGAGAATTGTCCTGTTACCAAGGCGTATTTTTAAAAGCTTGTTAATTTTTAATCAGACAAAAAATTACTTACCCTTATTAACTGGAAGTTTTATACGATATACTATTTGTTTATGAGGTATCATACTAAAGGTGACCTTTGCCTAAACGTGTAATGGGCTAATACTTTTATTTAATTAGAACTTGTAAGATCGCAGGATCTCACTGGATACAGACTGCGTAATCAGTCACTGTGAAAACCCGTCGGAAAGGCCTAGGTTCAACAGTGGACGTCCTTTGGCTGATAATGATGATGATGATGACTTAGAACTTTTATGTATTTCAATAATGTTGCGTCCAAAAACAAACAAAGCAATATTATTTGCAACACTATCGTTCAGGAATCTGAAACGTTCCCGAATCGTAAATCCGTTTTAAATGCAAACGACTAGGATGCCTGTCAGCTCGGACAACGGACTGGCGGCTATTACAAATCGAGAGAATATCTCGCGCGCGAAATGCGATCGCGATTACAAGCGGTGACGTCATTGTGGTTTGTTTTATAAATGACTAGCGGACCCAGCGAACTTCGTTTCGCCCCAGCCCCGTCCCGCCCCGGCCCCGTTTTATTGGAATTTTCTTTGCTATAAAACTCACGGAGCTCGCGACCTTTCCAACGAATGCAAAACCGTGGAAATCGGTTGGTGCGTACTGGAGTTAAAGCGTCAGGAAGGAAAACCCGCCTTTTTTTTATATAGTAGATCATTGTGACTATTGGCATAATCGATTTGGTTTCATCTATGGCTATGAGGAATCACTCCAGAATCTCCCACGAAAAATTTGGACAGTGACGTTACAAATGGTTCACATTTAAATTGTCTGTTATTATTACACACAGAACCTCTTTTCAAGGTAATTTTAGTTCGACTGGATGAAAAACTAATACGAAACCAGTTTCCAAACTTAGGTTTCCTAAACGGCTGAAGGGATCCAGTTACATAACTAGAACGAAAATATTTTTTTTAAGTAAGTAAGTAAGTAAGTAAGTAAGTAAGTCTTTATTGTGTATATGAACAAAGGTTACAAAGTTCTTATAAGTAAATACATATCTCTAAGTTCTACCTTTTCAGGCGTATACACACACATGCACACATAACACTATTAAAAAACACATTGAAAATTATTTGTATTGCAAATATTCTTGCACACTATAAAAACATTTTTCTACGAGCCATTTTTTTAATTCAATTTTAAATTTTGGGTAGTTATATTGTTTGAAAACATCTGGCAGATTATTGTAGATTTTGATGCACATCATAAACGCATTACTAGACACAAGCGTTAATTTAGATGTAGGTTTATAGAGTTTGTTTCTATACATAGAGCGAAGATTACGAGTAGTAATTTGACAATTTTGTTCAAATAGGTCACTATGATGATACACGAACAGACATATATCAAAAATGTATAGACAAGGCAGCGTAAGTAAACTATAGTGTCTAAAAAAGGGTCTACATGAATCAGTTTGCTTTAGTCTAAATATGGCACGAATACATTTCTTCTGCAAGATAAATACCTTATCTTTATGCACAGAGTTTCCCCATATCATAATTTCGTATCTTAAACAAGAATTTACGTAACCATTGTAAGCGGTAATAGCAGCTTCTTTTGATACAATCTGACTTATGCGAAAAAGTGCAAACACAAATCTATTTAGCTTAGAGCACAATTCACTAACATGCTGTTTCCAGTCGCAGAAGCAGTCCACTGTAATGCCCAGAAATTTGGCACTTGTAGCTGTTTCTACAACTTTGTCATTAAATTGTATACGAAGATTCGGGCGTTTTTGTTTATAACTACCAAACTGAAGGTATTTTGTTTTTTCAATATTTACATTCAAATTGTTACAACTTAACCATTCTACGATGTTGGACAAGGCAGTGTTTATATTTTTTTCATAGTTTTCAACGTTCTTTCCTGTTTTGTCCCCCTTAATTATAACAGTAGTGTCGTCAGCAAATAAAACACATTCATGCGACACACTATTAGGTAAATCATTTATGTATAAGAGGAACAATAGTGGACCCAGAATACTACCCTGAGGCACGCCAACTGAATTTACTTTAAAAGACGATTTATGTTTTTCTAAATGTTTAGTCTTGGGGCAGTACCTCTGGACTTCCACGCATTGTTCCCTCTGAGACAAGTAGCTTCTTATCCAGTCGTAACATGGGCCACGAATCCCATATTTATATATCTTATTAAGAAGGCGTTTATGACATACAAAATCAAAAGCCCTAGACATGTCCAAGAAAAGAACTGTAACAGGAATACCATCATTTATACAGTCGGTGATAGTTTTAAAAAGTTTGAATGTAGCTAAAGAGGTACTTTTATTTTTTCTAAATCCATTTTGTTCATCTTTTATAACCTTGTTACTGTCTAAGAAATTTAGTAAACGTTCATACAAGACTTTTTCTAGGACTTTTGAGAAAATCGGTATTAATGTTACTGGTCTATAATTATTAACAGACGTTCTAGGACCTCTCTTATACAGCGGTCTTACAACTGACTTCTTTAGACTTTCAGGAAAGACGCCTTCAGCCAAAAGTCTATTGACTACGAATACCAATGGATGAATTATTAAACTAATACTAATTTTGAGTATATCAGTACGAATTTCATCGTAACCAACTGATTTAGAGTTTTTAAGTGATTTTACGATTTTTATCAGTTCATTCTCACTGACTGGACTCAGAAATATTGTTTTCTCTACTGATTGTATACTCTTATCAAAACGCTTCCAATTTTCACTTGATAAGTTCTGCTCTGAAACGCTGTCTATGAAAAACTGATTAAAAACTTCAGATATAGTCTGTGGGTCATAAACGTCACTCTCATCCGTACATATCATATTTATCGAATTATCTGTTAAATTTTTGGTATACTTATTGATCACATTCCACACAGCTTTACATTTATTATTAAGATTATTAATATATTTCAAGTTATTGTTTTTTTGTGAGAATTTAATACATTTTTTTAATGTAGTCACGTATCTTTTGTATGTATCATTATATCTAATGCGGTCATTTCGGTATTTTAAATAAAGACAACGTTTGGTACTAATACTTTTTGCAATACCTTTTGTGAACCATCTTGAAGTGGAGTGCCTTTTTGACGTTCTCTTTACTCTAACTATAGGGAAACATAAATCATAGAACAACTTATATAAACTATAAAATTCTTTAAATGAATCTAAAGCATCTAGTTCTGCATTATAAACCTCAGAAAAGGCAACATTAGCAAGACATGCAATAAATTTATTTTGATTTTCCATGGAATAGTCTCTCCGTAGTTCATACCACCACTTGACGACTGGAGTTTTTCTTTCTTTAATTGGAATCTTGAGTGATTGAGCCGAGTGATCAGACAGACCTAGTTCATGAATGTTAGCACAGCAACCCTTGATGTTTGTGGCTATTTGGTCAATACATGTTTGGGTATTTTCTGTGATTCTGGTTGGGTGTTTTATCTTCATATCCAAGTTATAATTTGACATGATCTCGCAAAGTTTTCCAGATATATTTGTATGTTTCAATATATTTATGTTCCAATCGCCACATAACACAATTTTTCTTCGTTTTCTTCCATCCTATGTCCCACTGCTGGGAAAACGTCTGCCCCAACACCTTTTATTCGTCCCTATCTACAGCCAATGACTATCTCTAGCGAAGCTGGTCAAGTCATCACTCCACCTCTTTTTGGACTTCTCATTCATTGGTAACCCTCATGTTTTTTATTTATTTATTTTAATAGGTCTATACTACAGTTGACAATCGGAGAAATTTCAAGGCTTTGGTTAAAATCTTAGATCTAGATTGACAACCAAATTGTATAAACACTACATGACAATTGCAACAGTGTCTTACAGAAACAAAATTGTGACTAATGTTAGTTTAATATTTCTTTAACGTACATAATTTTACTTCTAGAATATAGAAATGAATCTGGAATTTAGAAACAAAAAAAACTAAAAAGAATAAAAAAAAATATATAATAATGCAAAGTCAAATCTTAATACTGTTTTAGGAAATTGACGATTTAAAAAAGTTTGTGTAGTGCCCATCGTGTAACAATTTTAGGCCCATTTATTCGGGTGCAGCCTACACACATTTAATCCTGAATTTCATAACATTAGTACGATTATGCGACTCTACAAAATCAAGTGACGCTGCAGCGTCAATATAACCCTTTATCAAACTTAATGTTGGCGCTGACGTAAAGTACTAATTACAATAAGTGTTTGACAGAAATGATGTAGAGCTAATTAGGTACCATATAACATAGAGATTCTCCAACCAAAAATAGCAAAAGTCTAAGTCACCTATTTCTACTATAGCAGTAGTTTTTAAGGTAGTAACTTCGTACTAAGAAAATCTCAACTTTTCTTTGGCTACATAGATCATCTGTTTATTTAATCATCATAGAACACTCACTCCCTCTATAACTACTACTACTTATAACCACACTATAGTCCCCCTAACCGATTTCGATCGACTACGGTGACCAGTCACAACGACTAACCGACTACGCGGGACATATTATAGTGCACAAGTGTGTGCACAAACACAGGTGCACTCTCTATTCCTTTCATAGCCCGATGGGACAGCAATCTGACACGACCGGAAAGAGATCAGGCGCAGGACCAACGGCTTTACGTGCTTTCCGAGGCACGGTGGTGAAACACCGCCATCTTCCAAACTCCTGGCTTCCGTGAGAATTTCTGAATTGAAAAACCCAGGTACATATTTTTGGCTCAACCCGAGAATCGAACCCGGGACCTCTGGCGCAGCCGTCGCTTTAAAATGCGACCCTCTAACCGCTGCGCCACCGAGGCCGTTAACCACACTATAACAAGAGTACACAAGCAATTTAAGCCGCAAATCAAGTTTTCATGTCCATATCTTCATTCCAATAAAGAGGGTCTGGTACTAGCTCAGACTTTGATAGCCATTACATTACTTTACGATCATCTCCGTAACTAAATATCAGATCTTAACGGCATCTGAACCACGTTTAGACGATCATAAAATCATTTGTGCACGGAAATTGTATGCCGGGTTTTTGTCATTAGGAGTTTTGTTTTAAATCCGCTGTTGACGAGTTGGTAACAACTAAGGGTACTTGTATTAGCCGTTAGAATACACATGGGGTTCATAAAACGTGTTTCTTATTTTCTATTTGAGTTCTCTTTATAAATATTCCTTTGTTTTGATGTGTCAGAAACCGTATTCAAATATTTATACAATTAATTCATTCTGGAATTATTATCCTTACCCAAAATCTGAATTTAATTACTCATTTGATTTATATTTCCAAGTATTGCTTCAATGCTTTTGATGAGTAAGTGAACGTTGATAATTGCTATTTATATATTGCTTGTACCAAAACAATCAATTTTAAGCAGCAATGAAATGAATTAGTCATCATATACACACGTGTCTTCGCGATAGTTAAAATGTATAACACATTCTCAGTTACGAGTAGGAAGTGTAAGACACTAACCCTGTGAACTCACAGCCCGTAGGTGGGTTATGTAACCCGATCGCTATCGCATTGCAATTGTTAGTGAGGTCGCGAGTGTATTTTGAAAGTTTTCACGCAAATATACAGTCTGTCCCTAACACATCGTATCGGACTTCCAATACTTTACCAACATGTTGTAAGTTAAATTCATCGACAAAAACTCATACAAAGTGCGTCAGATTTGATAACAGTGAACGACAGTTACGGCACAATCTATACTAATATTATATCAGCTTTATCTATACTAATATTATAAAGCTGAAGAGTTTGTTTGTTTGTTTGAACGCGCTAATCTCCGAAACTACTGGTTCGAATTGAATAATTCTTTTTGTGTTGGATAGTCCAGTTATCGAGGAAGGCTATAGGCTATATAACATCACGCTGCGACTAATAGGAGCAAAGATATAGTGGTAAATGTGTAAAAAACGGGAGAAAGAAGTCACTATTCCACGCGGACGAAGTCGCGGGCAAAAGCTAGTAAAAAATATTATTTCTTACATTCTCTATGAATTGGCAAGACATTATTCTGTATAACACCTGTTTTTCTTCTTAGCGTGTCGATGGAAACCCATATGGAGGAATTATAATGGAGAAATTACAACGTAGCAGCCCAGAATTCAGCCACATGTATTGCGCATCGACTGCATTTCATTAAATCCGCTGGCGTGCAGGTGTTGGGCCACGCCGGGCACGATGTTAAGTGTGCCATAGTTTGCACTACACCGCAAACACAGTCCACATCGGAGCTTGCCAAAAATCCCCACCTGGCCATGTTCTCCTTACCTTAATTAACACCTGTTAATAACGTGTTCTTATCTTATCTTATCTATGAGGGCATGCGCATGACACTCGTCAGTGTCAGCGAGAACAACTAGTGCTTTCAATTTCAGTGCCATTCACATGCATGCAGTGGAATAATATTCTTCACTGTGCAAGTGCTGTTCCGGAACTGTGATGCACACTGATTGCAATCGCATCGCTATCGCTTACTACTTACCTAATTTCCTTGGCCAGTCATTTTACGGGTTTATTCAACTATAGTTTCCTGAACACCTTATTCGTAAATGGGTTAATTGCCCCCACCGTTATAGACCATAGGTAGTAGACTACTACACATAAATTTAAAAATATAAAAAAGGTTTTCCATAGTTTCTGACTAATTTTAAAAACTGCTTGACTTCATAAACTTTCATTATAATACAAAAAACGATCTATTATTACGATATTTATTTACATTTGAAAATACAAGGCGTATCTTTATTAACAGTCTATAAAACTGCTAGTTTAAAAAAAAACTAGCATCTTAGTGTTGCCCTCAACTTTGTTTTAATAAACTGTGAACGTGGCCATCTCGAAACTGAATAAACTGAGTCTTGCTGTATTCACCGTCTTTTATTCACCACTAAATCCAGCAAAACCGTTGCATCCCCAGTACAATTTTAAGCAAATCTCCAGACTTAATCAACAGTTTTACTGCTTCCAGCTCAGCAAGCAACAAATCCAAGACTAGCTGTGAAGCGGGGCGTTGCTCGGAGATTTATAAAATTGCTACAGCAATGCACAGTCACCAGCACATCAGGTTATAAACTTTTGTTGAAAACTAACTCTTATTACAACCGCATAAGATACCACACTGTTTACCTTGACGTGCTGTAGTCCGTTCCTGGTAGAAGCGATCGTAAAACTACCAAGTCCGATTTCGACTTTTTCCGATATTTGTCCAAGCTTTAGAACCATATTACAATACGAGTATGATATATGTTAACCTAGCAATAGACATTTTAACACTGTCTAACAATGTTGGGCTAACCATTCACGATAGTAAGATCAAATACCAATAAGATCAATCATGCAACAGTTAAATTAGGAAACGGAGAAATACAAAGTTTTCAAAACTGTAGCGGGCTGTATTATGTTTATGAAATGTACCTATACTGTCATCGACTTCCGTAAAAATTCATTTTTTTTAATAATAAATAAAGTTATGGGGTTTCCAATAAGCTGACTTTGTGAATTATATTAAAAACAGTTTTCTAACAAGAGGTTTAAATTGTGGTTTAAACTTTTTAACATGATGTTACTCTATTAAAATTATTTTTCATTAAAAATTGGTGTCCCAGTGCTATTAAAGATTGGTAATGATCACGGCTTGCCAGAACAGAACAGAACGTTCTTCACAGAACTTGTCTGATTCTACTAAGAACGTCCACTAAAAATGCAAATGTCCCACGATGCCACAACACATAGACCCGACTGCAGTTGAATATGCAGGACGTTGCAGGGTTCACGATGCGACTTCCTTACACTGCACTGTGGAGATATGACTTTATGTTGCACTAAACTTTAAAAAAAGACAAGTTTCAGAGACTAAGATAGGGACTATTATTAAATTGCAATAATGTGGAATTATTTAAAGAGAGTTCAGTTGAAGAGCAAAATGGTAAAACATTAGCTGTAATGTCGCTTATTTATATATTGGACAAACTCGCTCTACTTAACAAGGAAGACCCAGAAATGAGACAGCTCGACTAGGTAGACAAAACATACGTCTGAAGTTCTGAATCCATTGGGATCTGAATACAATACCTGCATCTTGAATTATATAAGCGCATAAATTATGTCACATCAGACATAATATAACAAGAACAAAAGGGGATTACGCAAATATGCATCAATAGTTTATTTTTGTTTTTATAGTGTTTATATTATTAAATTTTATATTATTAAATATGCATCAAATTAAAAATATAATGGGGAATTACACAGTACCAGAATAAATGACGCTTGGACATCAGTCAACGCCCCGATAGACAATGGAACCACGTTTCTTATTGGCATTCTCTGAATAGATCCCTAACTTAAAGATATATCGTTTACTTTATATCGACTTTAAAAAATGATGTTATTAAATCTAAACCTTTAGCAGAGGGGAGTCGGTCTGTTCATAGAAAGTCTTTTTAACGAAACCCATTTCATAACTGCCATGTTATCGACGAGCCATTTGACCGACAGCCTATTTCACCTATTGGCCACTTTACTGAAAACCCAAATGTTCGCAATTCCATGTCGGCGACAGTACATTTGTTTGAACGCCATATATTCGAAAGGCAAATAAAATCCACGAATATTTTTTTTTGGCAAAAATAATATAACAAATAAAGAAAAATTACGATTTTTTGAAATAAATATCGGCTTTTTTATTTTTAGAGCGTCTAATACATAACTAAACGTAAACGTACTCGTTTTTTATGAGTATTATTTTACCTAATTAACCCATGTAGGAATGCACCTAGCCAGAAAACGTTTTCTATGTAGATAAAGTTATATTTTAGCTTTATAAAACCGTGGGAGCATCTTGCCCCATAGTAGTACTAAGTTTGCTGTTATATTGTATCCATGTTGTATATTACACGTATATTGGGAGCGGGATCAGGTCGGTGCCTGTAATGTATTCGGAAGCCATTACTTTGTTGATGTTCGTCGTAAAATTGCACCATGTATAGTTAATAACGTTTGCGAGTAGTAATGCCGCTACCAAACAATTTCGTGCATAGTTTAATATTCGAACTGGAGCTTAATCTAATATATTGGATGCTGCAGGCATGCATCCTTATAATCTTACTTTAATGAACAGTGAGTTTTAGCTTTACTGAAGTAAATAATAAACATTATATTTTGACCTCCAAAGTGTAATAAATGTCGTCATCAATATTTGTTGACTGATTTGCTCCAAAGATATAATGAGCTTTTGAGAGCAATAAACTCTCTGACTTTTGATCCATTCGACAGCCTTTGACCAAAGGGGCAGCGTAAGACGTCCACCGACAAGATGGACAGACGCCCTTGTCAAGATCGTTTTCGTTTGGTGATAATAGACCGATAGGTTTACTGAAGATTTTTGGCGGAAAGCCACTAGTAGCTCGACCATCGTATCAATTGAGATAATATACTACTTATTGGATATTTAGTACCGGTCGTTTCAGCCCAAGAAAACAAAGTCTATCATTGATTAATGTAACCAATACTTCGTATTCCATCCAGACTCCTAATCTTTATCAAGGAACTACCAACTTCTTTGGATCCACATCAGTTACCTGTCCCTAAGTCCTTACTCTTAAGACAAACTTCGTACTTTCCACATTTGCCGTCGCGCTCACTCGCACTAAGACGCTGGTATGAATGACAAAGACAGCTGTTTTGTCTTTAAGAGTAGTACATTAGAAGATACGCAAAGCGTCCGGAATCCTAATTAAGGACAATAAATCTAAGAAAGTGACGAGCCAATAAACGCGGCAGATAAAGAGCACTAATCGGCTTTACGTGAGAGCACCAGTTATGGTGATGGAGCCAGTTGTGGACGTTTAGACGCGCAAATGGGAGTAATAATTTATTTATAGCATAGGCTAAAATATGTTATGGTGGTCTGCTGTCCCATTTAGCAAATATTATCAGCGTTATAACGACAATTGAACGAAGAATGACTCAGGCAGAAGCTTTAGAATTCAATATTTTACGTCAAATTAGTGAAATATTAAAGCTGAAGTTAGGAATGGCTAAGAAAATTACGGTATTTTCGCTCTAATAAGATAACAATTCTACTAATATGGAAATGAACTTGACTGAACCCTTAATCCTGCTTAGTGAATAACAAATACTTACAAAATTCATTAATTATACAGATTCAGAAGTAATAATTGGTTAAGTAACCAACATTGGAGCACTGACGTCAAGATTGAACTGATAAAGGATTTCCCACGGCGGTGAAACTTTATGGCTAATTACGAGATGCAGTAAAAAACTATAGCAATTAATTTCTGTTTAACATTTATAGTGTTTACTTTGTTCAAGTGAAGTGAAATGCTACCGTTGAAATTGGAATGTCTGACGCAATAGGTATTGATGATACCTAGTATCTTTGCTTAGGTGTGTAATTTTAATGTACCTCTACTATTAATTGCTAGGCATGAAAAAAACTTTATTAAAATCTATTTAATTTAAAAAAGCTCATTTCATTCGTAGCGCAAACTGCTTCCTTCCTTGTCGTTAACTACTTAATTACTTTTATAGAATGGTACAAAATGTACGCAGAGGGCTTGGTACTTATTTGAAGAAATGTAATTGTGATTGTTTTTGTGATTGCAGTGGACGTCCTTCGGCTGATAATGATGATGATGATTGTTCTAAGAATTATGTGTACTACTATGTACTCCATTTACAGTTACAACTAGTTATCACATATTAGTTACTTCTTTTAAATATGACACTAATGCTGATCTATGCTCGTCCACTGCTTATCTACCAACAAAGTGATAACGGTCATATTCACGCTAAATCTGCTTCCGTCGCTAAATCATGTCTCTACTTGTAGTACGCAAAGCCCGACAAGTTGGTACAAGTGCAACACAAAAAAAACAACTTTTATACCCTTACAAAGAAGAACACAAGACGACTGGTACCACGAAACCACTACTGAAGTTTGTCGCGTGACTATCGCTGTAAAAATTTTAAACTTTGAGTAGATATAAGGTTGGGTTTCGTTGAAATGGTTAAGTGACGCTTAAAGTTTGGAGTTGTATAATACTGGTCGATTGTAAAATGAGAAATCGACTCAGGTCGAAGGGTCCCATTGGGGAGGAGGCAAAAAATAAAAGGGACCATTGGACGTTGAAATGGGCCCGACAGATTTAGATGCGTATCGATGCTAATTGGGCCCGAATAATAACGTATTAGTTTTACAAGGCGGCTCCATTGAGCTTAGTGATTATGTATTAAGTGATGGTAAAAAAATAGAGTTCTTAATTCATAATTGTTTTAAAGAATTCAAAAAGGATTTTGTCTTGCGGGCTTTCTTTGATAATTATTTTCTCGTAGATGAATAAATAGTTAGTTAATTCATTACAAATCATGTAAAAGAAAGGTTGATAATGAATAAAAATAAAAGTGTTTTTAAATTAATAAATACTTTAATTAAAGTATTTCACTGAATTGAACGTGTGTGTGGAGACACGCAAGTCCTTAGTTCCTTCCAACGGCAAAAAAGTGACAGCCACAACTACATTTTTACTCAAAAAAACCGGTTAAGTGCGTGTCGGACCCGCGCACTGAGGGTTCCGTGCCACCCTTAACTGAATTCAGGGTCCACTTACTTTCACTTAACGAAAACATCACAATATATTGCGACAGCAAAAATAACTTTGTTTTTCATAGTGTTTGTATGAAAGACAAAGTTATATTTGCGGTTGATAAAAATGTGCAATATCTCAAAAACTACTGGTTCGATCTCCTTCAAACCAATTTTCGTTGCAAGTTTTTGTTGAGATCTACATCATATATTTTTTTCAAAATTTTCACTTTCTTAGTTCAAAAGTTAGAGGGGGGGGGACGCCTATTTTACCACTTTGGAAGCGTCTATATCTCAAACCTTACACTTTTAGAAAAAATGGTTTTAGAAACCTCAACATCATTTTAAAAGACCTATCCATAGACACCCCACACGCATAGGTTTGAGTAAAAAAAAAATTTTAGGTTTTAGTTTCATGTATGGGATGGCCCCCCCTTAAATATTATTTTTTCTTACTTTTTGTATCTGAATCAAAAAGCGGTGAACAAAATACACCTACCTACCAAGTTTCAACTATGTGATGCTTATAGTTTCAGAATAAAGTGGCTGTGACATACGGACGGACAGACAGACAGACAGACAGACAGACTTGACGAAACTATAAGGGTTCCGTTTTTTGCCATTCGGCTACGGAACCCTAAAAACACGTGTTTCCATACTTACAGGTAACAGTTTTGAATTGTCACTAAATTAGAAAATTAATAACAAATCTGTTAAGATGAGGCTTTTGTAATAATGTATGGAAAAATCTCTATGCATCATTATCATTTAGACAGTAGGTATGTACTTGGAGAATACTAACAAATGTATGTAATAGGGCATCTGGAAATGTAAATTTCGATCATTCACAAATATGTTCTTATATTGATATTCACCTTCAACAATGTTGCGACCATTGAGAAAACAGCACCAGCCACCACACTACCATGTATATGTATCTCTCTCTCCTTAATTCCTATTCTAAACCGAGCGAAATTTTCCCACCGAGACAAAAAGAATCCCTGCCAATAAGCAGGCCTTAAAATATTCGCAGTCGATACGAGCACACCGCAAATTGCATAATTCCGCCGACTACAACGCGCTCGTAATAACAACACGACACAATGAGATAACGTGTTGTACAAGGTTAAAGAAACGAGCGGGTCGACTACAGGAGCTGCTTATAAAAATCATAGAGACGTAATTTTACACCACCCACGCCAAACACAGTGAAAATCACATGGTAATTTCAATCAAAATTGACACGCAAATCTTGGAATAAAATTATATTTCTATTTAAGGAGAATTCATTTTGAAACGTAATAAATCACTAATACATACCAGAATGTAACTGATGATAAATATTTTTTAATACATAAGTATTGTGTCATATTTGAGACGGAAAATATGAAGTCCTAATGGTAACTATGCTAGCCTAGTTTCATCATTTATCTACAGCATCTGCATATTGGCTTATTTAAACTTTATTGCACAACCAATGTTCGAACAAAAGGTGGCCTTAACGCCGACACGGCACACGGCATTCTCTACCAGTAATACTTTACTCTTACCTTAGCAGGGATGCTTTCGGTCCCTACAAACATCTTCAAAATACTGGCTCCTGATCTTGAGTGAGCAAAGTATTGTATCCATGCCATAAAAATATTCAAAGTAATTATGTATGTATAATTTATGCGTAGCATCTTTGAAATCGCTCAAATCTCCTCGCTCACACGTCGACAAGGCACGAAAACCGATACAATCTCCCGCCGATACGACAAAGAAACTGCCGTTATTTCCCACGGGTGTGAACTCTTATCCCCATCCGAAAGGACGCGGTCATTCATTTCTATCCTCGATAGATTATATTCCGAAGGGTTGGACCTATACCGTTTTACCCTTGACGCAAGAGAGGCAGGTAAAGAAAGCCCATTCGGTTTACTACTGAGAGACTAATTTTCATTCTCAGTAATGTACTTTGAGTATTTTTAACTCGATCAAAAAACATGCTCATTGCTAAACCGGAATTTATTCTTAAGCAAAAAACTAAACTATCGCTTGTCCAGAATCTCAAGATTAGGACGTTGATCTGCTAAACAATGTCAACTTAAATACACCTGCATTCATACCTCGTGCCCCTATTTAGAGCATGTTAAATTAGAATACATTTCTTGTATGTAGATAAAGAAAATTTTAGCCAGATTAGCGCTGATGATTTAAAATTTAAAGCCTCGCGGATCGATAGGACGCCACTAGCGCCGGTCGCGTAAACAAAAGAATGACAAAATAATGTTGATAAACACATTCGTGATGGAAACAAATTAGAACTTTAGGGGGTTGCAGTGATTGACAAATAAGGGGTCAGATGAAAAGACCTTAGGAGAGTTAACAACAACTTTTTTTCTTCATCATCATCATCATCATTCATCTTTACTAAGAACTTAATATAACCAGTTATGGTAAATGACCCTACTGGCATACACTTATATAGCCCCCAGTATTACCATACCACTCAGCTTCTCGCCTGAACCCTCGCAGAGAATTGAGTCAGCCTTTAAGGGCCGATAAATCTTTTGGGACGTTTCACTCGATTTCATTTTAACTGTTGTATCGGCAATACCTCCGCAATATGGTGCTTTGAAGTATTCAAACCGGAAAAGATTTGAGATGTAACAAATAACCCTAAAACTTGCCTCTGAATGAATAATTTCTGATTACTATCGTTTCTGGGCAGGACATATAGCCAGAATGGACGAAGATCGGTGGGCCAGAAGGGTTATGGAGTGGCGACCATGGACCAACGCGTGCAGTAGAGGCCGTCCACCACTTCGTTGGGTGGACGATATCCAGCGCCACGCAGGACGGAACTGGATGAAAGTGGCGCGGGACAGACGAAGATGGATAAATATGGAGGAGGCTTATATCCTAAAAGGAGTAAAATAAAGCCTGCGATGGATGGATGGACTATTGTTGCTGAGTCCTAGACAAACGGTTTAACTTTTATGACTACCTAGCATTCACTGGCTGGGGTTTCCAACTGACCAGGATCCTGACTGTAGTGATGGAAAAAGTCTTGTGCCAAAAAATAAAATTAATTTTCAGACCGTTATTGCTTTAAGGATATAAAATAGGTATGTATTTTTGAAATTTAAAACAAAATTTTGTTTTATGATGATAAGGCATAGTCGTGAATCGTGACAATCTAGCCGATAGCATTGTCAGCACCAAAGCAATGCAATTGTGGATTCCTATTGGAAAGCCGACGGATAAACCGACGTCATACATCAAACGAGATGCAGAATTGGCATGACATTGTATGCGGAATTGGATGCATCAATCCAACTGCAAATGTATGGGAACAGGAGCCCTACTAAGGATTTGCCCGTTATTGTAGATATAGTCATCCTTTTCTCTCGCATAAAGATAAAAGAGATGGCTGGATAAAAAAATACGGATTTAGTTGTATGGGTAGTACTTTTGGGCGCGTTTTAGATAGAGTAAACGTGACTCTTGCGCGAACGATTCATCCAGAAAATTGTTTTTCTTGGGCACTTACCGACCATCACCCCTCGGTCAAAGAAGTAACAGGTGTAATCAATCCACTTACCTGGAACAAAGAAAATCTATTTAGTTCGGTACTTACTATAGCATAAGACCGCCTCCATTGTACATTTCTTTTAAATTTGTAAAATATTGTGTGTGATGTGCAATAAAGAGTTATCGTATCTTATCTTCTTCAATAGGTTTTGTACCTACCAACAAAATCTTGGTTATAAATTGCCATTAAAAAATTAAGGTACCTAATAATTTACCGAATATTTCACCTAATAAGTAAAATATATTTCTAGCAAAGTCAAGCAAAATTATGCTGATAGTTCATAAATGCAGCAAAATTTATTTCAAATCGAAAATTATGGACCGGTTACAGAACCCAAATCGCAGAAGCAGCATTAAACGTTCAAAACGCATTTTCATGTCCAGGTTTAATCTTTTAGTATTTAAAACGACTTCTTATTCCTCACATCAAAAAGAACCAGTTTCATCACATTTAGAAGTTCATTAGACTGTACTTTTTCTAATGACTTAATACAATTACCCATTCAAGTTTAATTGCATACAGCTTCCGTCATACATTACATTACTGTATCTGTGGCACTAACTAGACTCGCGACATCAATACCTCGTGTCTGCCAAGTTTATGGCACCTATAAACTGTCAGTGCTGGCCGCTTGTTAATTAATGCGATCATTAAAGAGGTTTTAATTACATCTAGTATTACGCAATCAGTAAAAAGGTCTGTATACAAGCGTAGAAACATTACGAGCCTTGAAAAATTAAGATAAGGAACCATAGATTTGGGATGAGATTCCAATTTCATGGTTACTCAGAACTAGTTATGGAATTTTAATCTCGTAATTTAAAAAATCGCAAGAAAAGAGACGGCTGATTTATTTTCATGAAACATGGCTAAGAAAACTCGGGATAAAATTATCTATGACACAAGATTAATATGAAAATCGGGTCACACATCTTGCATAATTGAAATATGTATTGATAACTTGACTAACATAAAAATACTAAAGTAGAACCGTCAATCGACTAATGTTTTACTAAGGCCTGGTTGCGTGAACTCAGCTAGTGGTTAAAATTTGTTACCAGAGGATGAATATTTGCAATTGTGCATGCATTGAACAAAAATTGCCATAACCAAATGTCTGAATACACATAATTGTAAATATTCAACCGCTGGTATTGACATTTACCATTAATTGAGTTAAATATCTATCACGAAACCGGCCCTAAAACAAGTAACAGCTTGTTATACTTATTTACTGGTCGTGTAATAGTCCGCATGATTTCTAATTGCGCTTAATAAAAGAGATAGCGAATGATTTACTGGCAAGCGAGCGTTTCTTTAATTAGGAACTCTAAATCTTTCCATTGTCCACATTGTCTTGGATTAACAAGAAAGCAGTTTTGTTTTAGAACGAAGCGACTTATTATAACGGAGTCAAAGCTCTTGCACCATTATTGTAGTTTTCAGATTACGAGCTTTTTGTTAAAAGGAAGACGTGGAATAGGAATTAATTATTATTTCTAGTAAATTGTAAACTGTTCTTAATATTTTGTCAGACAAAATTACTTATGATGTAAATTGTTATGGTATTGCATCAAGTTATAACATGGTTATTTTAACTTCTATCAAACATAATAATGTAACCTCAGTAAAAAACTCTGTACTAATTTACCACACTAGATGGCGTTGGGATAGTTTTTGGATCAATGATTTTTAAAAATAAAATTTTGTTTTTAAAAATCATTATTTAGTATCATTTTTTTCACGTTGCCAGAAAACCATAGACAAAGAAAAAAAGTGCGAAAGTAAATATTGTAAAATGCGTTTTTGACTTAAGGATAAATTAAGATACTTATTTTTTCGTCATTATTATGTCCTTTATTTATTAAAGGTTCACATTAATACTGTTTTACTATTTATTATTTACGTTGCCGTAAAGCTGCTTTACGCCAACGTAAATAGGGTAATTACCCTCTGCTATAATACTTAAATAAAGTTTAAAAAGTTATTTCCTAAAGTGACACTAGTGCCATCTTTCGATGATATAAACATATTATGGCAAGAAAACTGCTCATTGCCTACATAAGCTTGCTCGCCACGCTTTTAGTCTTCTTTAAAATACATTTCCAGCTAAAACTGTACATAAATCAAGAAACATCGAAGATCCACTCGAGCCGAGACGATACGTAATGGAAAAGCGATTGCGATACTAAAGGGATCTAGACCCGCCCAAGGAAAGCTGGGGGTGTTTAGTCTTCTGTCTCGACTGAACGAGGTCTCTATACTTACTAACTGCTGTTTTATTTAGGGAACGGCGGTTCTCCGCGAATTTGCTAGCTCGTTCCAGAAACAACTATAGCTGTTTTGTTTACTAGGTAGGTAGGCCTCTGGTTGTGTTTTTGTAAAAACTTTATGATGAATAAAAAACTGTTTGTTTTTTTTTTGTTTGTTTGTTTGTGAAAGAACCTAAAAATAATAAAATTGATAAAACATCTCCTAATTCTAATTTTCTAAATATTTTACGATATGGAAACAATATTAGATTAAAGGGGATATTGTACTGCTTATTTCTGTATCAAACTGAAATGCAGAAGACACTTCATTGTATTTATTTTTGTCGGAATTTGGGAATCTACATTGCATTTAACAATCGAAATAAATAAACTAATTCATAACTTATACTAATGTATGAAATTATATCTGTTTTAAAATAAAGACTATGAACAAAAAACACATCTCTACAAACATTTAAGTGCAGCGGATTTAAACAGAAACCCATTTTCCAATGGCAGCAGAATCTATCTCGTCTCAAGACAGCCAGATAGCTCGAACACCCTGTTTCGGAATGTCCTGTGACATCGCAAAACGATAGACACTGTAGTTTTACAAACAATTTTATATTTTATCGGGGATCAAGGAAAGGAAAGAACATTTCTAAAATACGAGTAGACTTTACATACAAGTACTTTTCTTGGTCATCGGAATACGCGAATTATAAACGCTTATCCTATCTATGTAGTATGTTGTCATGATAATATCCTGCAAAGCAAGTAGAAATGACAATGAAAGTAAGGTTCACGAGAATGTTAACACGTTCCGGGGCACAATTCCAAACAATAGATGTTTTATTGTTTTCACGCCTGTAGGCGTTTACTGTCCCGGAACGTGTTAAAAAGCAACCTTATTTTAGAAGTAACATCAACTAATAGAAATGTTGCCTTGTCATAGTATAATAGGAAGAACTAATTTATAAAATTAGTACGTTTGTTTATGTTATTGCATAATACAGTTTCGTTGTACCACTATCAGTTATTGTTACTGTTCCACCCACCACTGATTAAACTCTCTGCATTCGGTTGACTGGTAGAGAATACCTTAAGGCATTAAGTCCACCAATTATACAACTTACAGTGTAATAAAGTTTAAATAAATAAAAAATCTATAATCCATAATTTTGAGTCTTTTATGGAAAAAACTCAACCGTCAAGAGCCTAGCTTATAAATTTGATGATGATGATGTACTCGTATACTAGTATTATGGAAATAGTCGAGAATCATTGTCACGAACCAGATAAAGCAAATAAGGTATAAAATAAAACGAAACAGCCAAAGGCAAAACTGTTTGGAATTAAAAGCACAACACCAGATTTTCCCCAGACGGGCTAAGATCGCTATTTGTATAAAGCAAATGGAATGGTTGCTTGTTGCAGGGACATTGTAAGAATTGTAAGTTTGAAGCAATAACGCTGCAGCGCCCGGTGGGTGAGCACGTAGCAAGCAGTGTTGCCACTTGACAGAATTACCACATAATCGGGACGTCCCATTTAGTGAGTTTTTATTTATTTATTTTTAAAAAGCGCGAATATCTGATGAACAAAGGGGCAGAACAGTTCTAGATTGGAGACCCTTTGACCGCAGCGTAGGACGTCCACCGACAAGATGGATAGACGACCTTGTAAAGATTGCAGGATCACAACCAATTACTGTGGAAAACCATGGGGGATGCCTATGTTCAGCAGTGAACGTCTTTTGGCTGATAATGATGATGATATTTACAGAAGCAATTAAGCTCCTAACACACATACGATAATATGACTGAACAAAATTACGATTATTATAATATTTTGTCAGCAATAAGATTTAATGACGGTACATCGCATGTCATTGGAAAAATACATACCATACATACCATACCATACTACGTCGAGGCAGAATATTCATGTTGTGACTTGATACATTGCACTCAGTGTTGATGACTAGCATTGGTAAGGCAGCACAAAAAAATATCAAATAAGTAAGATACGTTTACTAAGACTATTCGGTGTTGGCTTTGCGAAAAGAACAGATCACGAAGACATTTACGATATTTTTCTTGAAAATTCTGCAAAAAAAAAAACAACTTTTACGCCGATAAATCCAACTAAATAGAGATTTGTGGGACATTCCCAAGACTACCAAGTTGGTGCATACCCAGCACTTACTCACCAACTCAGTTTAAACGGAGCCCGCGGTTAAATTGCGCTCGGATCTTTTACATTTCGCCGAATGCATTTCGAGGCGGCCCTTATTTCGGGATTGGTCACCTTTGTTCCGCCGACGTGACTTAACTGTTATTTTTATTTATTTTAACGTTTTCATTGCCACTTGCGGTCGCGTCAGGTGAAAAGTAATGACCAATGTATAAGAAGGTGGTATGGTATGCGAAAGAGTACAAAACACAGATAAGGACATCGACTTTATAGCCGTCATTATGTCAAATAAAGTTTAAAGTTTGATTTTCAGTTTCGGTTCAGCCAGATTCTGGTGTGCTATCTTGTGTACACAGCAATTCTGAGGTGGATCATTATCGAAATCATGACAGTAGTAAATACAATTATAGAATATATATAATATATAAAAATGTTAACAATTGTTTAGGTAAAGTCCGTATTTCTTAGCTTGGCTAATATCGTAAACAATCTTCCTATCATTTTGATAATAATATTAGGGAATAAAATTTACTCGACATGTTTATTATTTGATTTTTTTAAATCTCATTGTTTAACGATGAATTGTAGCGGCGTTTTGTGTTTATCCTAAAATGAATGAATGTCAAGTTGCTTACAATATTCGCCAAGCAATGAAAAAAATACTGTAAGTAATATTACTAATTCGTAAGAGCAGCTTTCCTCTTACGATGGCAACGTTAAAAAATAATGTAATCAACTGACACATGCAGAAACAGAGCTCCTTCAAGGACGATCGTGGAGCAACAACGAAATTGGTTGGAAACTTAGATTAAACCGATCAAATATACGGTAACCGAATCGTAGTTAAACTTTGGTAAAAACTTTAAACTGGTTTCGGTAGCGGTAGTTGAATTTACAAACTCTGAGATAAACTCACAGACTCATATGTTACCGGATATTAGGAAAAGCAAAGTTATAATTGCATTTTATGTTTTTTGTACCACTTTTTTTAAATTTACTAATCTTATTTATTACGGTTCATGAAAACTTAAAATTTTTAATGTGTTTGCTAAGTCTATGCAATAATGAGATGACAAAAAGACTGAAATAAAACCTAAATTAAGTGCTAATTAAATCTGTGTTTTATACACACACTTTTTCGCCAATATTAAAAAACAGTCAACAGAAGTTACTCGTACAAACAATGAAGTGATCCTATCAGGGTTCCGTTTTTAAACCATATAGGTTCAAAACTCTCAAAACCTGCACAACAGAACTTAGGAATCTGGCAACTTACAACCCTCCTCTTAAAAAGTGTCACCATTTAACAAACGACGCGATACAAGGCAATTGTGTTGCGTTGTTGCACGTACAGTTGACACTAGTTGTTGATGTGTAAGCTCCGCCTTATATGCTTGTGATAAGAGTTAGATCTGCTCTTCTTACTCTTGGGTACTCATTAGGGGATGTACACAATGATGACTTAGATCTTGACCATATCAGTTTGGGAAAAAAAAGATATGTACTATTTGGAATGAATTTGATCAAATTTGTAAACGAAGACAAAAAATGTGTACATAAATAAACATATTTTAATTTGGGAAACATATTTTAGCAATCCTGAAATTGCGGGCCTAAAATGCACACCTCTTTCAATCGATGAATTTCAAACGTCTTTTTTAACATATTAAGAAACATTAATTTACTTATTCGTTTATAATAGCAATGAGAATTATAATATGTACGAGTATTACTAGTTCAAAAATATGGGAAATCATGTCGTTTAAAAAAATAAGATTATTTTATCAGCGCGATTAACGATATAGAGGCGTACATGTTAGGCCTACAGAAATGAGTAATGTTGTTGATAACTCAACAGACAATAACATAGCTCTTCATTGTATGATGATGTAAAGACCAAGGCAGCGAGTTATACTTTTTTGGAATATCAAGCAAAGCGATTTTAACTTGCATACTGTCCTGCATACAGTACAGTCGCCAAAACATGAGGTTTTTTTTATATTAAAAAGTAATCCTTATTAAAACTGCATAAAATTTCACATAATCCTTATTCAACAAAAATGAAATATTGGGTAGGACTAGTCATCCTACTTCGAATTAGAACCTTTCCTAAGAAAGCTCTTACTTTGATTCAGGCAGGGAGTTTTAAGCTCTGGTTTAGGTTTTCTAATCTAGAATGTATGCTACGTGTGTCCCCACCTTAACTTTAGCACCGGGTGTATTCGACGGATTTATTTCGCGCCAAAGTGTAAAGGATTGTTCGGAGTACGTGTGCCAAAGTTTCATAACGACTCGTGTTGTTTGCAGTTTGAGAACCAATGCCCACTTATGATATTTTAACTGAGGTTCCATTTTGCAATGTGAGAAGAATTTTAAAGAGATTCTGTTTTTCAAAAATTAGTTATCTGTTTTGCGATTCTTATCTATTTTCTGTGGTAGCTAAAGGGTCTGTTTCTCCATGGACACTAACCAAAGAATAGTTCAAATTCATTAAAATCTTTATTGTAGACCACAGGTGAAATGTTGAACAGGGGGAAAAGTTACAGTACAGACCGTGTCCTGCCTCTAACTGCCTCTAGGGTGTACAATGACGAAGAGCACAAGTAGAAAATATGGAACGTCATTTCGTACAAAGTATTGTACACATAACGCTAATCATAACTTATTAGGACATAATAAAACAGGCTCTAAGTGTGCTATTTTGATACTTTTAACTTACGTAAAAAGCTCATTTATCGCTGAAAAATAGATTCTAAACACAGGCAGTCATTTGCAAAATTGAAACATGAGGTTACGTATCTATTTGATTTCCATCAATAAAGCAGGCAAAAGCGTACGAATGGTGTCATTGGGAATAACCCTGTTTGTTTGATAGTCGATTCAGAATAATCGATTCGGTGGCACACTTTGTGTTTTACTGCGTATTTATGGTGCATTTTCTCGCTTGCAAACAACGATATCAGTCGATGGGGCGCCAGGGATAGGGGTGTCAATCTTGATTATTAACTTACGCTGGTAATATGTCATCTTGACTGAAAATCCCAATTGTGTCATAACTTGCATTTTTTTTTAAAAACTTCATATTATTCCGTATCAAGTATCGGATAAGAGATGTAGTTTACATTCAGCAAGATATTTTTTGGACCTGTAATTATAACGAGATATTTTAATCCCATTAACGAACACCAAAAGAAGTTTCATGATAGCAATATCTTAATCAGCTCTCGTGCTCTGTGCCAATAGACTAATCTGTCCGTTACATTTGTTTTTTTTTTACGTATCTAATCATGAGCCGATGAGGTAGAAAAGATCTAAATCAAAAAACCCTTGATCAGGAGCGCAGTAAACGCAGTGCAGGACATCCGCCAGCAAAATAGTAAGACAACTTTGTAAATATCGCAGATCACACTAAACCAGTTGCTTTGGTTTGCCATGGGTAAGCCTATGTTCAGCAGTGGACGTCCTGCGCTGCTGGTTCTGAATATCTTAATCAATTAACATCAAACAACGTATACTCTCCAAGTTTGCATGAATCAACCCTGCAATGGCGCCAGTTGTACAGCAAAGGAATTGGAGCAAGCGCCTGCGTGCGAGGCACTAAGCTTGCATTTCTTACGTAAGTCGTGAGGGATGGATGACCCTGTGTCAACGGCTGATGGGTTGAAAATGCATGTAGCAAATATTATAACAAAGATGACAAATTAGTTCTGCAAGCTGCTTCACACTAATAATGGCATTATGACATTATTGCACATGCTTGTTAAACACTCTAATCTTAGGAATAAAATAAAAGTCTGTCTCTTTTTCTCGTTGTCAATTTATGTGGTCGGTACAGGCTTCATTAATAACTACAAACAATCTAATAATTATGCTTGATTAAAGTATCTAAAACGTTTGCTGTCTACAACCAGTCAATGTCCCTCATTTGAAACTATATGCAATTTGTTGTTAATGAACAAAGATGCTATACTATGCCCTTACGATATTAAAACTGGGTAATCCTTATCAAAATTTCCTAAAGCTGGAAATAACTTGTAACAAACCGTCGCAATAGTTCAGGAAAAAAAATGAGTTTTTTGAGTGCTAGGTTTTTAGGCTTCAAAAGAATTTGAAATGAGTAAGGCAGTTTTTACGATCAGCTCTACTATTTCCTCAAACGCTTATCACTTTGAATGAGCTGCTATTTAAGGAAACAAAGTCCTCGGAATACCTATTAGCTATATTGAATACTTGATAACTATTCAAATAGGACTTGAGTCACGAGTCGTTCAACTGTGGTAACAACGCTGGGCAGCTGATAAGCTATCAATGGGTCAGAGGTCACAGGATGAGATACTGAGCTAGACAATGCGACTGGACGTTGTTTTGAAATCAATCCTACTACTATTATAAAGGCGAAAGTTTGTAAGTATGGATGTATGGATGTATGGATGTATGGATGTATGGATGTATGGATGTTTGTTACTCTTTCACGTAAAAACTACTGAATGGATTTGAATGAAACTTTACCACAATATAGCTTATACATCAGAATAACATATAGGCTACAATTTTTGAGGTTTCTAATGTGAGGTCGTAAAAAACACATTTTTTGCGCTACTAGACGGGACGAACCTGAAGTCCACGCGAACGAAGTCGCGGGCAAAAGCTAGTTGGATATAATTTAAGTTTTACTTTGTAACACGGAAGGACTATTTCCACAGAATACAGTTGAAGGTTAAATTAGATATCAGGTCACTGGTCACCACAATGCCGTCCAATATTACAGTGGAAAATCAAGTACTTTATCTCGCACATGATAAGACTAAGTCTTTTTACATATTTTCCATTCTTTCCAATATTATTTCCGGATACTCTAGTTCCTCCACTGAAAATTAAATCAATCTGGAGTATCTGCATAACAAAATTTTGCTTTTACCTGTATATTTACTGTTTTCTTTGTATATTCACTGATATCAAAAATACAAACCATGATTCAGCTACATTAATTCACAAATTATTATCAACGAATACAAATCAGTTTATTGGGTGTAAATTAATTAAATCATTACTAAAATTATAACTATATTGCGGTTTGTCTTTGTAACATAATAATGGATATTGTTGTGGTTTTATGAAGGTATACCTATAGGTATAATGCTATTACGTAAATAATTTTGCATTTGGCATTTCACGTTTATTGCTATAAATGTTTGTATAAATTCAACAATTTGTGTGTAGCCAATGTTGGTTACTTTTAAGTTTCGTATTGTGTCAATAGTTTTAATCCTGAGTCTTACCAAGCTCAAATCAAACAAATAAAAAAGTTCCAACTTCGCCACGATTTTCTCTAATAAAGCCATCGCAGCATAACCTAACATATGTAATCGCTATAAATTGAATTTAATTAACTTTCTTTTGCTTGATTGTTTTCTTAGAAGCGCCCTAAAAGTTTCGATCGCGTGTTTACAATCTCTACAAAGCGCAGGTTATTATGAATGTTTAGGGATCACACGCCACCGCACATTTAGCGTAATTATTCTGTGTATTAAATAATTATTACGGAATAGCTGAGCAGTGATTACGAAAAGTATTTGACTACAGACTAAACTAGGAAATATGCCAGGCTAAGTATACCCACTGATTTTACTGACTTTTGAAATAAATTTCAGATTGACAGGATCACAGGATTCATACTTTAATGTTCACGCTAAAGAAAAATATTACTGTGTCTTCAGATCTTGCAGTATGAGATGTTGCATGATCCCATGCCGGTGGAGAACATTCGAAACGTCAGGCGCCTAATTTCCAATAAATGTGCGCGAAATAAATCCGTTAAATGTTTTAATAATGCATTGTAGGTTAGTTCGGGCATTGTATGTAAGCAACTAAAGTCGCTGCACTAGTGTAATAATTTTATTTAGTTTATTAAGTCCTTCTCTTATGCGATGTAAAATACTGTTTTCGACTGTTGTGTACGTACGTGTACGTATCTTTTCATTACGTACCTACTTTAGTTAATATGTGTTTTTTAAGTATTTGTTTTTAGTTTACTGTATATTTATTGTACTTTTTAAATATGGATCACAGATCTGAAATAAATAAACAATTATTTATTTGTGTTTTAAAACTTAACTTTCAAAACCTAGATTTCATGTTCTTTAATGATGTATGTATGAAGCGTTTAACACGCAATGATAGCTAACTTTAAATCACGATATCCTTGAAAAATTCGCTACACATCTCAAAAGCATCAAGATTAGCGATAACTTGACACATTTAACCCCTTTCGAACTTGACCCGAAATCACCGCGGAGGTTATGTCGTGACCGAGCTGGCGACATTGACTTTGGGCCGATTTGCCATCACGCACCGTTTTCGGGTTAACATAACTGCTGTTTTGCTATAATGCTTAGTGCCTAAGTTATTATAGTTAACTACCAACGTATATTAGGAAAATTATAGAGGCACATTTATTTACTTTGTCACAGTTAAATTTAGTACAGTATCTTAGTAATAGTAGTCCTCCTAGCCGATTTCGACTACGGTGGCCAGTCACAACGACTAACCGACTGCGCGGGACATATTATAGTGCACAAGTGTGTGCGCAAACACAGGTGCACTCTCTATTCCTTTCACTCTCATAGCCCGATGGGACAGCAATCTGACACGACCGGAGAGAGATCAGGCGCAGGACCAACGGCTTTACGTGCTTTCCGAGGCACGGGGGTGAAACACCGCCAACTTCCAAACTCCGGGCTACCTTGAGAATTTCTAAACAGAAAAACTTCGGTACATATCTTTGGCCCGACTCGGGAATTGAACCTGGGACCTCCGGCGCAGCCGTCGCTTTAAAATGCGACTCTCTCACCGCTGCGCCACCGAGGCAGTTATAGTTAATTTAGTATATATAGTTAGTTTAGTTATCTTAGTAGTTATACAACAAAGAGCGCTTGCTAGAAATCGTTAAGAAAAAGAACATTATAACAAATAACATATTATAATTTAGAAAAAGTAAAAGTAAAGAGGGAAGAGGAAGACCTAAGAGAAGTTATTTCGACCAATTGAAGGAAAAAGTCAATGTCATGTCATACCAGGAGGTCAAGAGGAAGGCAAACAAAAGAAAACAATGGCGGTTACTCCACCGACAAGAGCGAAGCTCTTTAGTTGAAGAAGAAGAAGAATTCAGTTGGGCTGTGATCCACAGAATTACCGTAACCATTTTGTTAAATTAAGTTGCTTGTAATTTTTTGTACTTGATGGTAGCTAATATTGTTTAGTAGCTAACTTGACGACGCGCTTGGTGTACTGGTTAGCGCTCCCGACTATTACGCCGGCCGTCACGGGTTCGAATCCCGCAAGGGGCAAATGTTTGTGTAATGAGCACAAACATTTACAAACGGGCACCCGCGCGGTTTCATACAAATTTACCCGCGGGGAGCCACGCGGGTCAATTTTGTATGAAACCGCGCCGGTGCCCGCTTAACGCAGTTTCTGCCCTAAGTCGTGGATGTTATATGTACATATATTTAAGTATTTATTGGAGACGCCCTCGTCATAATCGTTGCCTGGTACTTCATCATAACACAGGGAAGAAAAATCCTTACCACAAAACCAGACAATTGGTGTGTTGTCTGGCGCATATTTATTTATATTATATTATTTATTTATTTAATACTGAGACATACCATCGAGCACCTAATTCTCAAAATCATCAGGTGCTAACTCATAAAGAGACATTGCCGCATATTTCGTCCATTTCATACGCTTACAAAGGATAAAGAACAATAGTATATCGCTGTCCCAATTAATGTAGGCTTTGTATCTATTCAGGGCGTCCCGTTTCTGTCCCAGACAATAGTCTGGCTGGTAATGACGAGTATTACCTCTGAATACGACATTATTGCCCACACTTATCACTGTAATACTTTAAGTATATTTTATACCCTACTCTAGGCTACATGTGTAAATGGGTTTTGTAAAATTTAATTTACTTGTACGTTTTTTGGGACATCTACACAAACCCTTTTTATATTCGAAATGGGTTTGCTCTTCACTATACACTAGACCTTATTGGGCCTAGACAGAGTTAGCGATTAAGCGAGCTCTTCTAGAAGAAGCCTGTTCACTCTGACTTTGAAAGATCGAAGTGAGGTGATAAGTATTATCTAATACTAAAACATGCTACTGGGACCCTATTTCAGGCCCGGATATTCATTAATTTACTAATTCTACGAACTTATTAATTAGGTTAGTAAACAAACAACATCATTTGAATTCTCAGTAAACGAATGAGACATAAATATTGGTTGAATAAACATTTCCAACACGAAATAATTACACAAGCTGATATTATTCCGACGCCCACGTCTTTGGTAATTTATTGTTTGCTGGTAAAATAATAAGATGAAAAATTATTAAGTGCCTTGTCTCGTGTAGTAAATACCTAAAAAGATTTATAATACCAAGGGTATGGATAACAACATAAGATTGAGGGTTGTAGTTTTCAAAATATCGAGGTATATCCGACTGGTCGAACAAAACTATTAAACCTGGAGATTCTAAAAGTACTACTAAACGATAGTTTGATAGTTTTGCTGTAGACATGGTGACAGCAATCTGTATAACAACCTGCAAGATGTTGAAGTCGTTCTGCGGTCAGCTTTATACGAAATTGACCGGAATCCTGTGTGCACACATCGTAGTGTGTCATAGCCTAATGTTAGGTAAAAAAATATGAAATGTACCCACAAGTACAATGTGCAATACCTACTTGACAGACCTTACATGTTTTTATTAAACTTTTCAAGAGCTTTCCTCATTGTTCGATGCCAACGAACTTACCTATATCTCCGGCGAACCTTGCGGCACAAATTGGAATAACAAACAACAGCTTAGTCACATCTTCATTGAATAACTCATACAAATGTATGTCCAGTCCAGACGAGACATGCGGTTTTCCTTGCGACCTGTTAAAGGGTCGTTCACTCCGAATACAATGCACGGATTAGGACAAAGGACGGATCTGCTCCAGTCTGATAAGGTTCTAGATTTAGTTTGAGGTCTTGTACTTACATTACTACACCTACGTACATATGAAGTACACTTGGGATCACAATGCAAGCATAAACGTGCATTTGAATTGTTAACTTACAACAATGTTGTAAAATTACCTATACCAAGCAATAAATATATAAAAAAAAAAAAAAATGACGGAAGATCGTGTTTATAAGTAAATCAATATTTGAAACTGTATCTTGCAACAACAAAACATAATAGTTTTACTAGTCAGGTAATTGTTTCATTACGAGCAACTGAGGTATTTTTCACAAAGTACCTGGCGGTACCTTTTTTGAATTAGACAACTCATCCCGCTGATATAATTTACGTCTTGTTGTCTTGTTGTCTTCGTCGTCTTTTAAATACAATAACACAACCACAAACGTACAAAATGCATTGTATTTTATTGCTTGAGTAAAAAGCAGTTGAAGGTTAACTCATCGGGTTATGCGAACACCACTACCCCCCTCCAGCCAATCAAAGACAGGAAACTTATCGTAATAGGTAGGTTTAATTGCATCTTTCTAATTTTGTGTTCCAATAATACCTCGATATAGAGCAAAAGAATTGTTAAAGCATAGTAGTACAGACCTACTAAAACTGGTCTGGGAACAACTTCAAAGCCAACAAATAACATCGCTGAAAATTAGTAACAAAAAGCTACGAATGTTCCAAATTATCAGATCAGCGGTCACGGCTGCCACAGCCTGCCTGACCTCAAGGTTGGACTAAACGACCGAGTGACGTATCCTAATCGCTGATGTTAACCGCAGACTACTCTTAAATATAGTTCCCTTCCAGTGAAATAAGTTTTCAGTACCCAAAAATAAATTTCTTCAGAAGCAGGTATAGATGTGCCGTTGCCGATGGGTGTATGGAAGCAACATTGCTTCAGTTGCCGGCAACTTTGGTAATTTAAGAGAACAATTAATTTATTTGTCATCTTTTGATTCAACGCTAATATGTTCGAATACAAGGAAAACATAAGATTCTTGTGTCAGAACGTTTTGTCAAAGCCAAGATAATATTAGTTATAGGTCCAAAAAGTCCAAAAAGTCTGTTCTTAGAAATATATGTAGCAGGAAGAGAAAAGCAACAAAATCATATGCGACATAGTACCCAGTAAATACTGCAGTGTCTATGACACTAAGTTGTCTATGGTTAAGTCCAAATGCCTTTTTTGTAGCCGATACTGTCGAGTCGACGGCTGAAATATGACCGGCGTTAGCCCAGAAAATGAAAGTGGGTGAGAAATATACGAGGTTTACAATATCTGACAATATGAGTCCGGACTGTGGGGCAGTGATATATCATCTGTATCTTGGATGAGGGAAAGTTTAATACAGCAGAAAGCTGGATTTTAACATGAATATTTGACTTTTAGTTTATTGGTTTGACTATAAGGACAAAGCTTGTAAGGATTCCATTTATCAGCTAGATAAATAGAATACTTTATTATGTAGTTGTACGTACGCATTGTAAACCTGCCTATAGCCCCACCTATAGTTATACCTGCTCGAAATCTTCTGGAAACAAAATACATATCAGGTAGTTTGCCGACTGTGATGAAAATCGAACTGCCAAACAATTGACAAAATGTACATTATCAAGACGTTAACTTCCACATAATCTTGCATTTATTTTGTTTGTATTCTTTTAAAATGCAAATTAGCTGACAGCATGTTTGTTTTGGGCATCGTTTAATAACACCTCGTCGACGATCAATAAAACATTTAATAACAGACAAAAGAAGCCAAAAATATTAAAACAAGAGTGTTTGTTTCAAATAACAATATTTTTATTATCAGAAAACTGTAATTCGATAACTGCTCGCATCCGGCTCTGCCAAATGTTGCCCAAATATCAAATATCGATACAAGGATGTCTTATAATAACAGTATCAACTATCGCATTCACTTTCGTTCCAATAACGTAAAACGTGACCATATTTTTTGACTCTAAACTATTACCACGGTAATTACTTTCTAAAAAGCTTTTAATCGTTTTTGTAGGTTAGTTACTTGCATTGGTGTTACAAAGGAGTTTGGTTACTTCAAAACGACGGCGCAAACTCTCAATAATAGTAATCTATATACATAAAAGAAAGTCGTGTTTGTTACAACACTTATAACTCGAGAACGGCTGGACCGATTGCCATGGTTTTTGATTTGTTGGATTTGTTTCCGTCCCGAATAGCAGAATACATCTTAAAAACAATGAAAACTATGATATGATATGTGGAATGAATACTTAATCAATCTACTTTATAAAAATAAGTCGGGTTCTCCTTCCTGACGCTATAACTCCATAACGCATGAACCGATTTCCACGGTTTTGCATTCGTTGGCAAGGTCTCGGGCTCCGTGAGGTTTATAGCAAAAAAAATTTCCATAAACGGGGCCGGGGCGGGATGGGGCTGGGGGCGAAACGAAGTTCGCTGGGACCGCTAGTAAGTATATAACTGATACACAAAAACGGTCTGTGAATGAAATGGTAAGATGTCTCCATTGAACTAGTAGTTTGGAACTGACACCACGAACAAATTTCATGCTCCATAAATAGACGCCACTTCGAATCGAAATTCAAATTTCAAGGAATACGTCACAATTTTGCCGTTGTAATTGTGACACATTTTCCTTTTTGTGACTCCACACGCAGTACTAACAACTCACTTAGATGTCTCAAACATATTTGTTGAAATTCCGTGCAACTCATTTTGCCGTGCAACAAGAGGTGTTGTAGTCGAATCACCTAAGAAACTGTTTCTCTGGGAACGTTGTATCGTCACAGTACTCTCATTATTGAAGGTATACAAGCTGTCTAGACAAATACTAGTTTCGTCAGCAAACATTTGAGCAATTAAGCAGGCATCTTTGTTTGAAGACGCCTTTGAAACTAAAGACATACAATTTATGTTTGAAGACGCATAGGGATTTCTGGATGCAGAGAAACAGAATGTAAAATACTTACTTAGACTTCTACATATGTAATATAATGCGTGACGTTGAAATGGTATTTATGCAAATAATTTCAAGAAAATTCTAGTCAAGCATTAATTCAAAGATTTGTTTCAGGTTTGGTTACATATAATTTAGTAAGAAACTGTTAAATGTAAGAAAGGATGTGCAAGGAGCAAGGGTAAATCACTGAGGTTTTTAGTAAGAGCAAAGACATTGATAATGCAAAAATACATAATAAGTAGTAAATAAGATGAACAATATTGAAATGTTCTCCCAGGTATTGAGATAATAATATCAAAGTTACTGATGTTTACAAATTCAATTTCCCGTTGAACGTAAACGACGTGCAATTATTGCAATTCAGTCTAAATTAAGCTGTACTGTAACACTCCTCAATTCGCGCCTTCCAAATTGCAAATTTGCGTATTCCCACTAACTGTTGCTAAACCAATACCGAATTCTGCAAACTTCGAAATCAGCAGACCTAATCAAATACGCACCTAAACTTTGGAGTTCACTAATACAATGGGCAAAAGCCCCACCTCAAAGTTATCTTCCTAAAGGTCAAGCCAAGCACCTTCCATATTTATGCTTCTGACCTATAAACTGAGAGATTGGTCTGCGAATTCCATAACCGTTAAGTGTAACATTTACTCCAACCAATCTAACGAGACCTGCACGAAACCTCTGCATATCTTCATCTTAAACCAATTTTAGATAAGACGAGAGGGCAACAGGTCTTCTATTGAAGTGGTCAGTGTCCTCATAAAGGTTATAATTGGCAAACAATGCAGGCTTTATTATTCTGTTGTGCAATAACAATGTCCGATGCAATGCCATATGCCATCACCCCAAGGGTATACCCACGACTTACTGCAGATAAATTTGGAGCAAGCAATTATAGTTTGCAGATCATCGAAATAGGGTTGAACTTAGCACTTAGCTTGTGTCGTAGGGCTCTTTCATTTCAACACACGAAATCCCGGACTGAGAAATATTGGAGGCCCTGCGTCCGATGCAGTTCGGTCACGATCAACATAAATAAAGCTAGAATCTCGGTATGCCTTTACACCACAGACCAAAATGATCTTTGACACTTTAATTTTAGAGTTGAAATTGGAGTAGCAGTTGTATGAGATCAAGAGATGCGCGTGAGCGTAGAAAGCAGTGATCGTCCGCGTTAGAGCGAGACAAAGCAACAATTGCGTGGAACGACCAACAGATTGCGCTGCTTACATCTTTGTTTGGGATTTCGGCTTTGCTCGGGATGGGATGAATGGATATCGTGACGAACGAGCGAGACGGCAGGTTTTTTACCGTTACAGAAAAAACATTGTCGATGAGTTTTTCTGATGTATTACTGAGATTAATAGCGCCGTGACAACGCATTGTAGTAGATAATGCGGGCGATCGTTCATTTTGTGTGTCACGTATAGAGTATCGGGATAATTAAGGCTATGGGATCAATGATAGTTTTGATCTCTAGAACAGACGTGTTTGATTCAAAAAACAGTCTAATGTTGAGATTGGACTGCATATGCCACTTCAAACTAACTCTCAGGGAGAAAAAAATAAAGGTATGATGATAGCAATATATGAACATTCTGCATGTGATTTCAGTACCTAACAGATCTTGTATCTTGATAATCGACTAAATAACTTCTATACTATAAAGGCTGTTGTCTTATTCTACATTGTACATACCTACGAGTACGTATGTACATACATGTCCAAGAATGTAGGAGTCTTCACAGCAAGGCCTGACTTCAGCTTTGAACCACGAGGATCTATCTAAAATTAATGCATTAGCTAGCCTTGGTTTGGGTGCATAAAATATACGTAATACCGTAAAATGCGAAAGTCTGTTCCACTTTCATGGTCAATATTCCGAATACCATGAAATTTTACCATTGTCATGCAGATGACCGTGGGATATTAACGTCTGAGCAGAATCAATTTCTCGACGCTAGCATCATTTTTGGCAAAACAAGAAGAAATCGCATGCGAAATTGCAATATCACAATATCTTGGCGCCTAGTATGAGTTTGGAAAAAACAATTCCATATTTGCATGCAATATTCATAAATTGGCTTCTGAAAGTGATTTGTAATGGTCAAAAAAACTAATTAGAATAATTTATTGCCATTATTGATTTGCTTGACGAGTCTCGGTTTTTAATACGATTATACAATTGATAGCTGTTTTTGTTCAACTTTTTCTTAAGTATCTAAAGTTAGATTGCAGATGACACACTAGCAATTACCATACCACTGCACCGGCTCACTGCGAGACACTGTCACTGATTATAAAGATTCAAAGCTATTAACTCACTATTATATATGAATCAAATACCAACGTGTTTAGTCCTAGCGAACTTCGTCCCGCCCCGGCCCCGTTGTATGATTTTTACCCTATTTTGGGCTAAGACAAATCCAACAAAGTAAAAATCACGAAAATCGGTCCACTCGTTTTCGAGTAATAAGTAGTGATAAAAATGTCCTATGTCCGTCTCCTGGTTCTCAGCCAAATCGCTTTAGCCGTTTTTGAGTGAATAGTGTAACTAACACAAATTGCTTTTATTTTAACTATTTTAAATTCTCCCCTTAAGTATACTTGGTCAAAAATACATAAATTACTTAGAAGTTTGCCATAAGTATAACCATTTAGGCCCTCTGCACACGGACGATTAGTCATGGACTCGGACGATTTAGTTTTGGCAATAGCTAGTATGATTGTAAGTATTGTTACTGCAGTTCAAATGCAACTGTTTTATTTGAATACGGCGACCCTTGTGTTACTGTAATCATACAATATTTTAGCAGGCGGAGACTAAGAAATACTACATAATATCAAGTGTTTATTCAAATCCTTTCTAGCTATGTTCATTTTAATTTTATCAGTATCAGTAAGTTTTAAGAGGAAACATGATCTACAGCCAGAGCTTTATTTTCTACTAGTGGTCCCAGCTAACTTCGTTTCGCCTCTTCCCCGTCCCGCCCCAGCCCCGTTTATAGATAAAAAATGTACGTACGCCTCCTGTTTATAGGCTTCCTTCCCACCAATTTCAGCAAAATCGGTTAAACCGTTCTTGAGTTATAATTTTTTTTTAAATTATAAAAATCGAATCCATTTTAAATAAAAATAAATAAAAAAATAGTGTAACTAATACGGCTTTCTTATATATGTATAGATATTAATGGTTTTTTATCATAGGACATAAGATATAAGTAGTGGTTTGTAAGAAAAAGAATAGATAACTAGGGCCCAAATAATAAGAAAAGGGCAAATAAAAGATAAAACAGACAGTGAAAAATTGTGACATCCTCATATAAGTTTTCGAAGCGAACTCTACGCCTCCACAATAATTTGAACTCAACAAAGAAAAGTTGTAGAAAGTTTACTAGTTATAATGGCATAAGTCGTCACCAATCCGACAATTTAAGGGAATCAGATTCCAAGAAACTTAACACTCAACTATGAACCTTATTTGAAATGTTACTAAATTCCAAATTCGAAGAACTAAATATTTCAAAACAAAGAAATTACTTGTATGAATCACGCACATTACATTTTACGGCACGGTATATTTCTTGGTGAGAGCGTTATATGGAGACATCAATAAGTTTTTAATTCGATGTCCAGATGGCAATAACATAATGCGTTACACAGTTAACCCCTGGAGTGAGTAGGTTAACTCAACTCAATGATGAGCGTGATAAGACCCGTCGTCACGATGTATTGTCAATGTCATAAGCAACTATGCTTATTACTCGTAGAAAGATGACAAGATGTACGAAGGATTTTATTAGTAACTTTATAAATTCGATAATAATAAAATCATTTGAATTACGATAGGATTTGATAATAAAAGATGTTTTCACCATACCGTGCTATAATTTACAAGATTTAGAGTTTGAGGAATGTATAACTTTCATAAATGTAATATTCAGGAGAACTGTGAGAATTTAAGAGGTTATTTTCTTATACTTTAGACATTCATTTACAGAACAGAAAAGGTCTACAGTAATTTCAATTAAACTTGGAAGAAAAAGATGTTATTGTAAAGGTCCTCAAATTTTACTGTGGCTCATATTTAAAGAATCAATAACGCTGACGCTTACATTTTATTCTACGATGTAAAATAAAATGTTTCAAACGAAAGATTTCCAGCTAAGCACTTCAATTTAGGAGGTAATTTTATGGTCAGTTATAAATTCATGAAGACATTTTTATTTGTTTTACTTTGTTGTTTAGGAATTTGGAATCGTTAACAGTTACAAAATAGTCAAACAAGACAAAGAAACAGGCGAACTTATCTAGCTTACATTACAATTTGTAAAACAACTTTGCTTTGGTAGATAAACCAAAACGTTTTTAGATTGTTGTATCTTTACAACTAAAATTGTGTGAAAACTTTCGTAAATGTATTACATATGACTAATTCATGTACTAACCTAGCCAATAAGCTAAAAGATTTAAAAAAAAAGATTACCTACCCCACATACAAAATCAATGAAAAACATAACGTCTCATTCGTACAAACACAGCCGAAACTGGGTTGCTCCAAATAAAACATTGTAAAAAAGCCCACATTAACCCTCTTAAACCGTGAGAAACCGCCGTTCGATTACTATATTTGTCCGGTATTAAGGGCCCGAGAGGGGTTTAATCGCTTTCGGCTAGGGTGGCCACATTAAGAGACTGATTGGGTCCGTAAATGATTTAAGATCATTGAATACCGAATTGTAAGGGCTATTTTTCGCTAGGACGTTAGTACATGAGAGTAGTAGTAGAGGTACTCATTTACTTATAAAATTTCAGATTTGTAGACTCAGTTAAATAGTAACGCTTGCGCTTTACGATTGTTTTTACATTATTTTCTAACCTCCTACAAACCGCTAGTTTATAATAGCCTAACCAGTATGAAAAACTTAACATCTGCGATTTACTATAGGTATATCATTTATACACATACTTCACATGACAGTTAGAGCCCAGACTTAAGAAACTTAACACTTTAGTGGACAATGAACGCCTATAGATATAGGCGTGACGTGATAAAGATAACAATATAATTACTATTGTGTCTGGATTACTGTCCACTAAAGTGTAAATTATATTTCTTGCAATTTATATATGCTGTTGGTGTACCATATTTAATAAAAATAAATAAATCTCCGACTCTCAATCACCGCAACATAGTTTCTGTATTTTTAAGAAGACTACTTCCCGCCAAGTGATTTAGAATGTTTTTAACACTCAGTGTCATATTTTTAACACACAGTGTGATATTTCATCTCTAAGAGTTTCAGTCAAGTCTCACCTAACTTGCAATCATGGCAACCCTACTGCTATGACTCCCCAAGTCGCCCTCAACTCACGCGCAGGTCGAGGGAGCATTACGGCTCGCACTTTAAATCTTAATTTAGATTCACGGAGCTCTGCCCACCCTTTTATTGCAGTTTGCGCAGATTTGTATGCACCGTGCGATGCCGTGTTTGCATGCGTCGATAAGTTGCATCTGAGGTCAGTGTGAACGGTGTGCTGAGCTGAGCATCATGTGGCCGAGGATAGATTTGATTGCAAGTTTTTTAAGATAATTAAAAGATGGGACACGTTAAATCATGTCTAAATATTTTTTTACTAAATTATTAAGTTTTTTTTCTAAATCTCTTTATTATCTCTGCATTCCCAAGCGGTTGGCATTAAGTCCGCCAATTGTACAACTTCAGTGCCATAGATTTAATTTAAATAAATAAATCTGTCACAAACGAGAACAATGATATTATGAACTGTCTGATCAAAAACACTCGTAAAAAGTAATGATAGCCTATAAAGATTCCATTGTTGGGCAAAGGCCTCAAAAGTTTACTCTTTCATTTAAATGACGTCTCTGAAGCTTGATTCGAAAGTACCTCTATATTTCCGATAGCAAATGAAAGGTAGAGTGTCGACGAAAGTAGTTTTCCGGCACTAACAGTGACGCGAATACTTATTCCATTAATTCCGAAAACTTCCTTATCATTTCTTGAACGTTTTCAACCACGGCATTTGAGAATTAGTTAAATTACCACACGTCAAAAATCAACCTCAAGATGCAACAGCTACCAAACATATTAACCTTTTTCCTCCACCTCACATATTGTTTTCTTCAAGCTCGTCAATCGCTTTGTCACGCCTGTGTCGGTGCCCTTAGAGAGGATGACTGGGCACTATGGCTAAGTATTAATTCATTGTACCCCAATGAGAGGGCAGTGAAGGATCAGTGGCTGTTTCTACCTTTATTCCCTAAGTAGGGACGAGATAAGTGTTAAGAGTATCGATAAATTGGTCGGTAGATCAATTTTTATATGAAACATGTATGAACTTTATTGTTTAATCACTCGCTTTCTTTCAGAGTTTTATATAAAATCGAAAATAACAATAAAAGCACAAAAAATGACACGCACTTAACCGGTTTTTTTCTAGTGACAGTATCACCACCAACATATAAATAATAGCAAAAAAAACTACATGAAAATGGGTTCATCCAATTGGGAGCTACGATACTACCAGACAGATACACAGACAGACACATTAAACATATAACACCCCTCTCTTTTGGCGTCGGTGGTTAAGAAATACGTCTAGTCAAAAATACTGTACAACTGGCAAGAACAAATAAGCACTTTATCTATGTTTTAACATGTTCGTCATACTGACAAAACTACTGATATTGCATACGCAATATTATGTAATCTCGACGTATACAGAATGACCTCCCTAAGCATGAGCTTGTGAGTTTATTCATCCCTAAATCGCAATATGTATTAATATTTTTCCCGTCGTAAATATGTCTTTGTGCTAGGCGAGGGGTCCATTTGGCCCCATATTACTTTTAGCGCGTCGAAATCGGGTTCGGCTTAGGAAATTTAGCTGGCACAAAAAACTATAATAGTGTTACTAATCGTGATAAAATTCTGTTAAAATGCAGGGTAGATGCTATTACTGATCCGCTGACGAAGAAAAATTTTTGACTTTTGAGTAGCGTCTCGCTTGAGTGAAACAGAAATGCACTGCACTAAGGGTGAAATTGCAACTAAAAACTTGTAGTCAGATAATCCTACTACTATTATAAAGGCGAAAGTTTGTAAGTATGGATGTATGGATGTTTGTTACTCTTTCACGTAAAAACTACTGAATGGAATTGAATGAAACTTTACCACAATATAGCTTATACATCAGAATAACATATAGGCTACAATTTTTGAGGTTTCTAATGTGAGGTCGTAAAAAAACACATTTTTTGCGCTACTAGACGGGACGAACCTGAAGTCCACGCGAACGAAGTCGCGGGCAAAAGCTAGTTTGTATATAGTCTTAAATTTATAGCAAACTAAACTATGAGATATACCAATTCCTCATTAATTTGTCCAAGTAACCTTGCTGGGTTTCGGAAATGAATCGTATCGTAACATTTCGATCGTCCGTGCGTGTCAAACCAACTATAGTTTTCTATTGACTGGTATCTCGACATCACCCGTTGCCTTTACGAAATGTGTGCGTTTTGGCAGACCCTAAAGTATTGCATCGTTGCATAATGCACACGAGAACAATGCCAATAAAGTAAAAAAATGTGAACTGTTTTAGGATAACTTGTTGATGAAAACACTTACTATATCGAGCAAGTCAATTGCATTGCATTTATTACAGAAACATAAAAAAACCGGTTAAGTGCGTGTCGGACCCGCGCACTGAGGGTTCCGTGCCACCCTTAACTTAATTCAGGGTCCACTTACTTTCACTTAACGAAAACATCACAATATATCGCGACAGCAGAAATAACTTTGTTTTTCATAGTGTTTGTATGGAAGACAAAGTTATATTTGCGGTTGATAAAAATGTGCAATATCTCTAAAACTACTGGTTCGATCTCCTTCAAACCAATTTTCGTTGCAAGTTTTTGTTGAGATCTACATTACATATTTTTTTCAAGATTTTCACTTTCTTAGTTCAAAAGTTAGATGACGCCCATTTTACTACTTTGGAAGCGTCTATATCTCAAACCTTACACTTTTAGAAAAAATGGTTTTAGAAACCTCAACATCATTTTAAAAGACCTATCCATAGACACCCCACACGCATAGGTTTGAGTAAAAAAAATATTTTAGGTTTTAGTTTCATGTATGGGAGCCCCCCCTTAAATATTATTTTTTCTTACTTTTTGTATCTGAATCGGAAAGCGGTGAACAAAATACACCTACCTACCAAGTTTCAGCTATGTGATGCTTATAGTTTCAGAATAAAATGGCTGTGACATACGGACGGACAGACAGACAGACTTGACGAAACTATAAGGGTTCCGTTTTTTGCCATTCGGCTACGGAACCCTAAAAAACTTGTCTTAATAATGATTGAAAAGGAAAATTATTATGGGATAGGACCTTGGCTACGTTCAATGACATGTCTGTTCATATATTTGGTTCTGAAGTTTACGCGAATACTACTCATTAAAACACAATTTTAAAAATTTTGATTTTGATTTAAAGATTGATTTCATCAGTAAAGCATTCGAAACGTCAGGCATTTAATAAAAATAAATTTTCGCGAAATCAATCCGTAAAAGTGTGTTTTCATGTCTGTTCATCTCCGTTTGTCGATATAGGTAAAGAAAATGGTTGAATGGTCTTGAGGATTACCTGTAGCTTACTTTAAAGCAACTTTCTTCAAGCTTTTTGCATCTTCGACTACTTTCAGTCTTGACTTTAAACTGCTGGCTTCGATAAGGTTACGTCAGCGTACCTTTTGCTAATTGCTTAAAACATTTTGCACTAAGTTTCTTGCCTCTAGCTAAACACGATTCAGAAATGGCAGCCAACTGGCATATTGTTCATCTTTTTAAAACAATACAAAGATTAATGTGCCGCCAGCGGCTCATCTACCTACTTTTATGAATTCAGTTTTCGCAATCAAATTTCAACCTACAGTTTATTTATATATTTTTTGGTATATTTTGACAGATTTGGGTAGGTTGATATGCAGCGTACGTTCTCCTAATCATGCACCTACAGACAGATATAAATCTCACTCATAGCGCTGTATTTATTTAGAAACATAATATCAGTTTTTATGTATCGAACCCAGTAATGAAGGTCCTACGCCATGATTTGTCGGCAATAAAAACTGATATATGGCATAACAAGCTTTAAATTAACGGTTTAGTGTTTATTTTGTTTATCTATACAGATTTAAGTTGAGTTGATACTAATTTACCTACTAAACATAGTATGATAAAGCAGACTTAAATTAATTTTAGAAACAAAAGCATGATGATGACTGAAGGAACCGTATCAAGCAGGGAAAAAAGCGTTGTAATTAATTTAATTCCGTGATTGATCTGTTTACTCTACATTTTAATTTTTGGATGAAATCCTTAAGGCTTATATTTATTTTCCAGCTAATCTCGTGATCTCATATAAGGATATCTTAGGCCAGCTGACTCATACAAAATCCTTATCATTATTTTTATCACCTACAAATACCATGATATTTCCTTCAAAGGTCAACTTTAATTATAACGTGATACGGTTCAAATCTAAGCAAAACTTGATTTGAGTCATGTTGTTCTAAGTAGAAAGAGATGTATGACGCGGGACCAGTCATGCATTTGTTTGTATAGCGTTATTTATTAACTAGCTTTTGCTCGCGACTTCGTCCGCGTGGAATAGTGACTTCTTTCTCCCGTTTTTTAAACATTTACCACTATATCTTTCCTCCTATTGGTCGTAGCGTGATGTTATATAGCCTATAGCCTTCCTCGATAACTGGACTATCCAACACAAAAAGAATTATTCAATTCAAACCAGTAGTTTCGGAGATTAGCGCGTTCAAACAAACAAACAAACAAACAAACTCTTCTGCTTTATAATATTAGTATAGATGAATTCAATAAGCCTGTCGCGACTTGTTGTGTGTAAGCATCTACATTTATATAGGTAGGTATGTTATTGTTTTGACTACTTATTAGTAAATGATTAATATGAACCACACGACACACCTATACGCTACGCTACGAACCAAAGGCTCCAAAGTACATTTATGGCTTTCATATTTTCCCTTTGCCCTTTGCGAAAAAAGTATTTTATTGACACAGAGTATGTTGACATTTTTTGCTTATAACTTAGGTAATTACTTATTAGTATTCACCTTAGTTGTGAGTGAGTTTCCTTAAATAAAACTAAAATAGCACAGTATCACTAAAGTTTTCCTTATTTACAACACTACTTTGTACGTTTAATTAAAATCAAGACAATCAAGAAGCTACGGAAAATAAATTCATTTCTCACACCGCACCTAAGACCCTCTCGAAATTGTAGGTACAAGTAGAAGGTACATATAAATCTTATGTCTCAATCTGCCCTTTGATTAGAATACGCAAATACCTGCGGAGCCTAGTTAAAGGCACAAAATTCAATTTAGGTCGGATTTAGCCACGCAGAGGCGACATCTCAGCCAGCCAGCCAAACAGGCGTTAGCTGCGGCTTTCGCTGAAGACAATCCGGGAGTAACTTGCTGGATGACTGTCACACCGTTGCGTAACAAAATGCCTGCGATAGCTAAGTAAGTAGGTACTGGTGTGGCTGGGGCAACAACTGTTTGGAGCATTGACGCAGAGAAGTTTGAAAAATTACTGCAAGCGCCGGTCTGCGGTCACTTGTCAAAAACTGGGGCAAAAGGTATATCTGTTCTAAAATAATGTGCACCTACCAAGATTTAGAGTGGACGTTTCAGTAGTAGGTGCACGAAATTAAATTTAAGTAATTTAAGTAGCCTTGGTGACACAGTGAAAGCGACACCAAAAAGACAATCTTGATTTAAGGAGTTCTTGACACATGATTCTCCCATCGATACGTGACTAAGGTGTCGCTTTCTTTGGATACAATTTCATTATTTTGCTGACATGCCACTGTTATTGAAACGCCAAGAATAATACATTACCCTCATAAAAATAAATATTATAGTATATTACCGATTACAGATGTAAAAAGGTAAACAAGGCGTCTATCTTTTATCGCAGCATCGTAGCCAAATAATTGTTCTATTCGGTGTGAGGTACAGCCTTCGTCTTTTAGTTCAATCCAGTTCAGGGCTCCTCAACTCATGGCCGGCGTATATCAACAGTGCCCCCGGCACTAACTAATGAGATTTCAACTGAAACTGGAATAGAACTAACTAATTATTCATCGCTGGACTGAGATATTCCAGGAATCGGAACTCTGTACGTCCATTTATTGCGATAATGGAATTACTGAATTTTAATATTATATCAGTGATTCTGAAAATATTTGATCCGAAGTTATATTCCGATAACCACTGCATGATGAAATTTTATTGTGTAGATTAGCGGTTTATTGCAAGGCCAGGAAATGATGGATGCATAATTCTGAGATGATACCGGCACTGTCATAGTATCGCCAATAAAGGTCGCAAGAGGATTTCACGTCAATGGTTAATTCATTTTTGAGATTATTATTAAAATCACCAATTGACAATAAAGTGCACTTTTTTTATTGTATTTTGAAAAGTTATTCGTCTGATTTAAGATTCTAGAAAAACTCTGGCCTCTGTCCAAAAAAATAATTAACTTTTTTTATTAATATAAAAATATAAATTTAATATGTAGACACGACTATATAAATATTAATCACAGTCAAAATTTGCCATACAGAGCAACAAAAAACTAATCTTGTTATTACATCATACTTGAACAGTACGGTGCGTGTAATTTAAAACTTAACATTTGTCAAATCTCTGGGGAATCTCGAGGAAAAAATCTAATTAAAATATGATAACTAGTTTAATGTTCTACAAGTTACTTTTATTTTAGGTATAGTGATGGAAATATTATCATCGAACGTTGAAATGATCTAAGTATGACAAAAAATATAAAGCAAACCATAAATATTGAGTTGAGAGATCCTTAAAAAACTCAATTTGCTTTTTTTTTTCATTCTTGTCAAATATTTTTCATACCTATTCTTTCGAAGAATAATGAAACATATAGGTACAAATTGTACAGCAAAAGTTTCGTCCAATCCAACCCTTCTCCATGTTTGATTGACATACAATTTTACAAGCATCAATACACCATCGATTATTCGTATTAACACAGTCGTATCTTAATGCCGCAACGATGATATCATCGAAAAAGTATCGTCACATTTTTTTGTTAACCATTAAATCACTTGTTCGTGGAGCAACGCGTGGGGTCCAATACAACTCACACGTGGGACAATAACTCCCCTAGAATCAACCCCTCGATACTTACCACCAGCCAAACATGGTCTATTATACCCTAAGATTTCATAAACAAAGTCCTGTAAATAAGGTTCATATTTGTTTGAAACGAGGATCAAAAAAAGTAGCTCAGAAAAAGTAACAGCTGTTCCGCCGAACAGTCTTTCGAGTAGTTTACTTCACTACTAATAGTTTGATACGTGATCTATCTTGCGTGCAGGTTCACAAACTTTTATAAACAGTTTGGGTTAAATAGCAAAAAAGAGTTGCTAGTTTTTTTTTTACTTTTTGTTTTAGGTCTCCCGAATATCTGTTGGGTGAAATTCTTTTGAGTTATCTTTGAAGAGGGTAAAGTAATGATAGATTCGGGTCGGGATCCTCGGTCGATAATCCATTTGATTGGATTGCTGAAGATAACTGAGGTTGAAAATAAAATAAACCTTCGCTGACCTAATAGCGTTATTGGGAGTGTTGGAGAAAAATAACAAATAACGGATGAATCTATCCGTGACTTCAATATTTATGAGTGATAATGTGAGTATGTACGACGGTGCTGATATTAATAACCACGAGGAAGTCACATCGATAGCAGCTATATTAACGGACTTAACTATACAATACATTATTATGAACATGGAATAAAATGAAACTATTGATAAATAAATAATAAATAATAAATATGCGCCAGACAACACACCAATTGTCTTGGTTTCGAACTAAGGAATTTGCTTCCTTGTACTACGAATACCAGACAACGATAATGACGGGGGCGTCACCCATAAATACTTAAATACATATAAACATCCATGACTCAGGTACAAATGTTCGTGCTCATCACACAAACATTTACCCCTTGCGGGATTCGAACCCGCGACGCCGGCATAGCAGTCAGGAGCGCTAACCACTACACCAAACGCGTCAAATAATACTGTTTATAAACATACCAGTAATATGCAACTTCTTGCATAGTTCGTATTTTTTTAGTTAGATACTGCCCCAAGTAACACATTAGCGCTAAGATAAGCATTATATGGCCTGTACAGTGGTTCTAAGTAACGTTTAAAGTGACATATCAGTGGTAAAAATTAGAGTTATAGCATGCTATAACACAGATATAACCACGAAAGAGGCCCACGTCCTTAGAGCTTAAAGTTCTTTAGTGCTTATATAATAGCGGTATATCAGAGTTAAGCTTAGTTACAAAAGTTCTACAATGACGTTACTTACTGCTTTAAGCGTTATAACAGAGATACGATAGTGGTCCTTACCATTAAAAGCGTTATTACTGGGATACAAGAGTGATATTTAGCGCTCAAATCATTATTACTGACACACAATAGTTGTACTTACCACTTATAGCGTTTTTACTGAGATACAACAGTGCTGTTTACCACTTTAATTGTTATTACTGAGATATAGTAGTGGTACTTACCACTTAGAACGTTATTTCTGAGACAATTGTACGAGTTTGTACATTTTTATTTTTTTAAACTTTCTGACAATTCATGCTCATCTAATTTGCCAGTGAAATATTATTAATGTCATTTGTGATTTTGAATTTGGAAGTATAAACTTTTAAATAATTATTGACTTATTTTAAAGCAAAATTCAACTGCGCTTATCAATTTACCGTAAATATTATGATGTTTTACATCTCAATTTCAATGCGCCCTCAGTATATTAAATATTTTGCATAAAACCACAAAATTGATAATAGGCAGTAAGAATTTTTATTACTAAATTTGCTTTTTTTTATATAATCATAACTTGATTTTATACTCAATTTAGTTTTTGTAAAATACATCATAGCTATCAATCGCAAAAATCTAGTAGAATTATGCAATTACTATTACAATGTAGTATTATTGATTGTCCTAAAAATGGCGAATTAAGGTTATTGCTTTAGACTTCCTTCAACGCTTATATAGCACTTATTAATGACTAATAGCAATAATTATGCGCTATAAATACTTTAACAAATGCAATAGACTGCTTAGTAACTTTTCTAGAAACTCTTGTACAAATTTAGTTTACATAACGATGTTAACCAGCGCTGAAAGCATTTAGTTGTATTAAAGTTATAATTATCAATGATATAGAACTCACAGATCTAACTAGAACCATACAAGAACTTTAGTAGTTTATAAGAGTCAGTTAACTCCTTTTTACAGCTTTAACTGTTAGGGGCAGCTTATAGCTATAGAAGTAACCTATATAGTGTCTGTAGTTACCGCTAATATACAACACCTAGCTATAGTAGTTGTTAGTTATGCTTCTTGTATATCTTAAAGCACTAAGTATCGCTTGTTAACTCTTCTAAACCTCTGTAAGCTGCTACTAAAACCATTGTATAGCTATAGTAGCATTTGAAACTGTAATTTATGCTGCAGTTAGCACTAATGTGTTACTTGGGTACTTACAAGTATGAAATTGAGAACAAAATTATCACTAGCAAAGAACATTTCAAATTTTTTTTAAATTGGGTACATCAATCCCGTGCTTGAAATAATTACAAATTGTGCAAAAGCAAATTAATGATTACATCGAATGGTTAGTTTCAAATTACAATAGCTGTCAATTAAATTCCACAAAGCGTAACGTTTACCTATTCACAAAAAATATGGCCCATGTTTTTGTGGGGAAATCAATTGTTACATTTCAAACTCACTGTTACGAAAATGTGCGTAATAGCTTTGGTTGCACGTAAAAATTTATTTTTATTGAAATCGCAACTCAAAAGAGAATCAGGATTTAATAATGGAATAAAAAGAGATTTACCAATAACTTGAACTTTAATTAACACCAAATCATCGGCCTTTTTGCAATCGGTTCCAATTAATAGGAAATAATCCCTTTCACGGGTATTAAGGTTTCAATCAAAATTGTGCTCAAACGCATTTCAACAGGGCTTAGTATCGGATGGGTGACCGCAAACAGTTCGAATGATTGGAGGTTGATCCGTGCGGATTTTAGATACGATCCTAGCTTAGAGCATCGCTCATTCAGAAAACATCCCATTAAGTAATTTTTTCTGCCCAAATCTAATGTTGAGGGTGGCGTCCATATGGTCCTCTGGGATACATTTGACCTCTCATCGCAAACTAAACCGTAACTCTAGCCAACCAAAACTGAAAATAGCTATTATGTAGTTGGTAAAAATAATGTGATGTGTTCACCCCAAGTCGGGAGGCAGCTGCCATCAAATGCACTATGCGATTCTAAGCCCCCGAATGCAATATTGTGTAATAATAGTAAATCTACGAAGACAAGGCGTTCTGCAGGGGCCAGTAAGGGTTGCAGCAATTATCGCCGTGTTCCCATGTGTAAGAACACGGAATGAGGCAGGAATACGCATGTCGAATGGAATGACGATTTAAAATGCATATCTTAGATCCCCTCCTTTGCTCTGCAAATGCTTACTGCCAAGTAAAAATTGAAGAAGGTATAAATGGTAATTCGATTTTGTTTTGATATCTTAACAATTTAAACATTAATAATAAGGGTTTACCAACTAAATATAACATAAAAAAGTTGAAACATAAAATAGAGTGCAGCTATAAATGATCATCAGCCCAAATCTTTATCTTTTTGGAGTTTTATGTTTTAATCATTTTTATCTAGGAATTCCTGCTTCGATAGACCCATTAAAGATGTCACGATAAAAATAATATATTGAGTTGATGGATTAAAAATATACCAATTTGTGTACACTCTAGGACTAGTACAATTAGTGTACCTACACTCTTGAAATTATGATGGCGAAAGGAAAAATCCACATAAATCTCAAAAGGTTTTCATACTTCTACTCACATTTGAATCCCTTCGATACCAGAACCACTCTCTATAAGAGCTGTATTTAAATGCATTGTGTTCGGAAACTCTTTGACGAGGGCTACACGCAACCAAAGCTTAGGCAGTACACTCGCTCTGAACCGATGTTATTGTACAATAATAAGGCACGAATATATTTAATTCATAATTGAGGACATGAAGGATTTCAATGTTCTTATCAAACAAAATCCCGTTTGCGTCATGATCGATGCAGAAATGTTCTGAAACTACGGAGGGCGTAGGTAAGAGAATAATTTTGGAATGTAAAAACAGCTAATTGTTGCCGATGGAATACATTAAGAATCAAAACCAGGCAAGGCAAGGCAGGCGAACTCGCTACTGAACTGAACTGAACCATCAGCAGAACGGTAAAGCCCTATTATGATTTCATATTAAACTGGTACAGCAGTACAAGGAACATTTCCTAATTTCCTGTTTCGGTACCAAAATTGCAGTAATTCCTACCACTCACACATATTTTGTGAGCAAAACCACGACAGTGCTTACACCATAATCTATTTGCACAAAGCGTCGCCTCACAATATGAACCCGATTCACAAAAGAGTGTTTACTTAAACCCCTTTCACACCTCTATTGTTCGGTGTCCAACCCAGAAAAAGCTCTGGAGACGCGTTCAAATGTCCCTTTATGCTGACGTTTTGAAGATTTACACAAGAGCAGGGCAGGTCATAGTTCGCTGGTCATTGAGTGAACTGAATGGGTAACACTGAGTCGGTCCCTCTGAGTTTGAATACAGGAATTTTGAACGTGTTGGCATTATTTGATGTTTTATACGAGTGTCAACTAAATGGCCAAGCTTCTTGACACGTCACCTATGAAAAAATCGTCTGAGAAATATCGGTTATGCAGAGAATGTTTGTAAATTGAGTTTGAAAAGTGAACAAAATTTTTCTACGATAGTAGAGGTATTTCGAGTCTGCTAAATATAACTTAGCTAACGCTACTATACTATATAAAATCAAACTGGAACTAATAGTTAAAAAAGTGACAAACACAAGTTCAACAACACTATTGGACGCACGACATCGTACACATGCCCGACATTATAATTAACTTCTAAAAAATACGTTAAATATTTAACCTGGCATGTCGCAGACATGACATGTTTCATTGTTCTGTTTAATGTATTCAAGTCAAAATGTAGTAGGCAGAATAAATACACTTGCTTTTATTTTGACATCAAGGTCTTGCTTGTATAAATATGATAAATGTCATATGTCTGTTACGAATCGTAATAAGACAGACCAAAAGCCTAAATAGTTATTTTCAAATAGGTTGCTTGTCTGATAAATACACAAAAAAGAAAGAAACGTGATGAAATATTATAAAATCAAATTTGATTTGGGATGTACTTGATGTTATTTACTTTGTATAGTTTAGAATTTACATCAATTCAAAACTAGAACACTTTCGGCAGATCATCGATCATGATAGAGCTGGTGATATCAAAAACTTTTTTTAAATTACATTTTTTACTAAACTTCACTCATAACCACAACAATAGTGCCCATAATCTGAGGGTAAGGTTTCCATTGTCGTTCGCTCGTCTCCATAATACCAATGTTCAGCGTGATTTGTTTTGTAAATATGCGGTAGATGGCGTAAGTCGTTACGGCCATTGTTCCGGATATCACAATGCGAGTATACTATGCACGTTATGTATATCAAATTCCATGTGTAAAACGACAAGGGTGAAAGCGAAAGGGGTTTGACGTAAACAATACAGTTACTTCAGCTGGTAAAAGAGTTTTTCGATCGGTGGTAGATCTACCCTGGTCACGTTCTTAGGATTACAGGAATATCTTAGTACTGTAAAGAAGTATAATAACTATAAGTTACAAGAGTATAACAGTTGGACTTAGAATAGAACCTTGAGAGAGACCTTAGCAGGAAAATACTAACATATTTTCATGGGCAAAATAAATTGAAATTAAATTGTGAGTTATTTATAAGTTAAGGATAAAATTCGGTACCTATTGGTATTGGTAAAGTATTTTGCTTTGATTCATAAGATGTCAATGAACCTGTAATCGACAAAACATTGTCATGAATAGCACAACACATGATTTAGTTCATAATTTAACTGAAAAAATAATTTCATAATCTTTGAACTACTATTACTAGCGTATGGAACTGAGATCACGAACAAATATCTTCAAAGGTTTCATATTCAAAATTCAAGTTACGAGAAAACGTCACAATCATGTTGCGTATTCGCGACACATTTTTTGCTTGGCTAAGCTTCTTTTTATTAGTAATAACAACTCACTGGGTATAAGTCTATGCTCACTGGTCATAATCAACTTTACCTACACAAGAGCAGACTAGTCAATATCGTGATTACCTTGCGAAGTTTACCTTTGCTATTAGACAATAATACAACCCTTAAACTATGACACAAAGTAAACATCATTAGTGATCTTTATTGATTCTTAATCTTTGTTGCTGTAATTTCAAGTACAGAAATCATTATAAGTATTTCTGGTCATTAGACATAGCTAAAGAATGTGATAACAAAATAAACTATTTAACAATCTTATCACCGCTACATTACGTGCTAACAATAAATTGTGCCGTACCTTATCTTAAGATAATTTCGTTTCCTATAAGCGATTTGATGCTGATGAAGCTGATGAAATTTTAAAGATTACAACGTATTACCAGTAATATACCGCCCTGCAGGTAATATCTAAACTTCCTAGACACGTGAAGCCATTTCGAGCGCAATGTCTAGGACAGCTGTTTTCAAACTCTTACATTACGTTTATAGTAAAACTAAATCTAAGAAAGTTAGAACCAATATATTCAGCAAATCCTGGATGTTTTGCGAGCATAATGATGAGAATTATTAACTCCCGATGCAAAAAGAGAGGGATATAAGATTAACGTGTCTATTTGTGGTACCGTAGCTCCTAAACGGATGACTGATTTATATTAGTTATTTTTTGTGTCATAGATAATTTTATTCCGTGTGTTTTAAGACATGTTCCATGAAAATCTGTTAAGCCTTTTGAAGATCATCAGCTCATTTCTAGATGTCCGATCGATTCGAAATTTCGTACCGTGTTACTTCAGTTATTTTGAAGGTATATGGAAAGGTAACTATGACCTGATCAGCCGTTTGAAGATTAACAGCTTTTAATAATTGATTAAGGGATCTGACTACCTTCCATATGTCCTCTCGATTCGAAGTTTGGAACCGCGTTACTTCAATGATATTGAAATAACATGGTAAGGTAACCATGACTTTAAATATGACATGTTTTGGGAGGGTTTTTATTTTTTATTTAAGTTTGGATAATATTAGTACTGTTGTTATTCTCAATTGTGAATGCTCTGGTCAACAAAATAATGTGGTCGGGTGTAGAGAAGTATAAGAAAAGAGAAACAAAGAAAAATACATAAGGTCTAGTGTAGTGCATGTTGGGCAAATCGTTTCTAAATCATCAATAGAAAAGATGAGATTCCAAACACATTGTTACGCGTTTGATGCAGATTGTCTGAAAGATATTAACCAGACCTCTCATGAAATTCTTGTTCTGTTGCGGCTATAAAACAATTTGAGAACCACTGGTCCATTTAATTGGCTGGCCAGACAGACAGACGCCCTAAGAGCCAACAGAGGGGTCTCAAGACATCAGCCGGGAATCGAAGCGCCATAAATCGTGCATTGAAGAGGAATCAATCTTACAATCCCCAAGGCATCGGCGCAAGAACGTTCGAAGTCACATTTGTAACAGTTAATCTTATTTGATTTGTCCTTGTGTCGCAATTTAACATTTCTATAACATTGTTGTATATCTTTACTATGTATGTACGATACGTTCTATAAGTGAAAACTCGATAGGCTTATTAGTTTTAAAACTCCTGTTAACATTATACATGTAACTTATTGCTGTTTGTTTTCCAACAAGTAAAAATAAAATAAAATAAAATAAAATTATAGGGAATCTATGAGAGGATTGCTGACCCCTCAATAGTTGAAGTACTCTAGACATGACATAATGACTGGGGATTAGGTAGGATACTTGATAAAGTAAATAAAAATTTCGAAGCTAATAATTAACCCTATAAATAAATATGTTACTACGTTCAATAATGAAATATCATGTTTTTACTCTGTCTTGTTCAATTTTATTTACCCGGTCCACCTAAAACCCACACCTATAACCCAGTATCTTTTGTATCCATATCTTGCAATAATATAATAGTCCCCCTAGCCGATTTCGACTACGGTGGCCAGTCACAACGACTAACCGACTGCGCGGGACATATTATAGTGCACAAGTGTCTGCGCAAACACAGGTGCACTCTCTATTCCTTTCACTCTCATAGCCCGATGGGACAGCAATCTGACACGACCGGAGAGAGATCAGGCGCAGGACCAACGGCTTTACGTGCTTTCCGAGGCACGAGGGTGAAACACCGCCAACTTCCAAACTCCGGGCTACCCTGAGATTTTCTGAACAGAAAAATCCAGGAACACTTTTTGGCCCGACCCGGGAATTGAACCCGGGACCTCCGGCGCAGCCGTCGCTTTAAAATGCGACCCTCTCATCGCTGCGCCACCGAGGCATCTTGCAATAGACCTACCTTAACCGGGGGTTGTCTTTGGGTGCACTTGTTAGTGCATACAAGGATAATCTCCGGTTGGTGTCAAACAGCTTTTAGATCAATGTTGTCAAACGGGCCTCTGCGTGTTGACTTCGGCCCCATGTACGCCTTCCAAATTCCATTCCATGGTCTCGAGAATAGAAAAGACACAACATAATAATAATAATACAATCATTAACAATTAATAATGCAGGATAACGTCTTATATTATTATTAGGTAGTAGTACAATTGAGGCGGTATTATTTAACTTTTTAATTAACAATTACCAGATCTGTCTACTACTCATACCTAAATAGCTACAATTTACATCACGTGTCTAAATCCCTAGTTAAAAACCCTAAACAGCGGAATCCAATAATGAAATATCATAAACATAAACCTAATTTGGTGTTTTGATCAAATATTGATGAACCAGCAGTTGATTTTCGTTATAAAACCCATGATTGCGCAGCCGATAAACATTATCAATTTGCTAATTAAGTGGTGTGTGTATTGGAATTCACTGCCACCAAAAAGCCACTACATCGTTACAAGCATTATTTGTTTTAGTGGCCTCACAATTAGCCAGCGGAAACAAAGGATACAGCGAAAACAAACGCGTAACTAACTATACTTAACTAAACTGCGGATTAGCATAACTGACAAGCGGTTTGTCAGCATAACTGGGGCCCCATAAATAGTAATATTGTTATTGAAACAATAATTCCATTAGACCCCCTGGTAAGACATTTAGATGTGACAACTGAGTTGTACATGGAATTTGAGATCATAGTTTAGACAAGTAGCCACGATGCTTGTTTATGTAGGTATACTTAAAAGGTCTTGATTTAAGTTGACAAATTATTGTTACTGACAAATCAATCAATGGATGGAAAACTGCGTGAAATGAAGAATGAATGAATGAAGTCGTTATTTTTAACTAAAATGTAATCTGGATATTTAAATGAGAGGAATTAAAGAGTTAAACAAATCAATGAGGTGATAGTTATATGTTTGTTGTGTAGGGATATTTATTTTGAAGTTTCAAAACTATAGTAAAATAAGCTGAATCCTAATCGGTATCAAATTGTCATTGGTCCTCACTCAACATAAAGCTTATGGTAAGACATGGCGTAATAGCATTGTTGGCATACACGATAAAATTATTTGCCGTACCTACTAACAAACACGAACAATACCCATAGTTTCAGTGGCTACGATCTTGACAAAGTTGTATGTTTTTGGGATACATACTCGTAATTGTGAAAGTTTTAAAATTAACATTTAATATTAATATAATCGTCGATTTTTACATGTTGTTTTTATGACGAAATATGCTGACCTTAATTTTACTGTTACCATATTGTATCATATTTCAATGTGAATAAATAAATCTTGAATCTTGGAAAACCTACACGCGTTTTACTCAATATTTGATTACTCAGAAGATTACATGCGTCATTAATAATTAAAGAAGCAAGCTCAGATTTCGTGGAAATTAAATCAAATTACTCTCATTCATGGGGATATCAAACTTAAAACTGAGCCGATTTACGTCATTATCTTACCACAATGATTACATTACAACTGGTATTTTAAGAAGAACAGACATCCAAACAACAGACATTGCTTCTTTCATTCGTGTGCTTAACATTACATAAAGCAAAACTCTTCGATAGTTAAGAGACGAGATAAAGCGTCGACAGAATAACTAAACAAAGAATGCAGCATAAGAAGAGGAAGAGTATAGTAAAAACAGTAGGTATAAAAGGGATAGCAAACGTCTCTTGTCAACAATGAAAGATAGAGTCCGGGCTGTAATGTGAGTATTCAATGGACATGAATGCCAAGCTAAGCGAACACTTGTAACAGAAAAGGCCAAGCAAATACGAACTTTAAGACTTTAGTGATAGACTTTAAATTAATGTTTGTGAGCGGCAAGAGAAATGGTCGAGTCAAGTATGCATGTGTCATTGACTCATTGATTATTATCATATTCGACCTAGCCTAGGCGATGCTAAGTGCAGGCATTATGAGAACCGATGTATACCTGCAGTTAGCTACGAGTAGCTATTGCATGGTAGGGTTGCTATAACTAAAGATTATAACTCATTGCTGGCTAGTTTTGTAAGACTACGAGTTCATTATAACGAAGTACTTATAGAGATGACATTGTTAAAGTTAAAGTAAAATAAATTGGAACAAAATTACAACTAAAACTATCTATGTTGATCGCCAGAATGTGCAATGCCACGAGTACCTACATGTTCTTTGCCTCCCTACCTGAAATATTTAGATTATTTAATTACTCTAAATTCTAATAATTGCATTCATTGCGTATGAAGTGAAGACAAAGTCAATGAAACGGGACTATATATTTGACTATTTCTTTGTCGCACCGCCTACAATCATTTCTGCTTAGCCCAAAGGTATGACTGGTAGAGAATGCCATCTGGCGTTAAGTCCACCTTTTGTACAAACTGTGGTTGTGCAATAAAGTATAAATAAATAAATATATTTCAATTTAAAAAAATGTAAGGATGATGTCAGTTGTATACGTACTTTTTGTAGTGGGCGGGCAGCCCTGTTTCCACACCATTGTATGAAAATAATCATAGTATTATCAGCTAATGCCATGCTTAGTTTTTGTGAAGGCCGATCAGTTCTTAGTCATTTACATAAAGATAGGTACCTAACCATTGTCATGATCTAACTTGAGTTGACTTTTATCAGTTTACTCATCTAGCTTTAACATTTATGTTGTCAATTGTCATCAAATGGCCGATTTTTAATATCACTCTATTTAAGAAACACGATATCAATCAAGTTCTTTTTGTTACCATCCATCCATCCATCCATCCACTATCCAGCTGACCCTAAAATGTTTGTAACCAACACTATTTGCCAACAAACTTTCACTCAACTACCTAAGGGCAGAATTAGTTCCCATCGTGTAACAGTTCAGTTCAGTTCAGCTTAACGGAAAGGTCACAAACCGTTCCAGATCCAGTTTCCTCATAGGCAATAATCAGCAGACGGAATCTACAATCGAAATGAACATGCAACAGCTAGCCAGAACATCTATAAATTCAGAGTTGCAGATATTTGTCGAGTATTAATAACGACTCGCAAAGGGCTTAAGGTTGCGCACATACGGGGTAAGAAATGGTGCAAATAATTTGTTTGGGTTATATGCCAATGAAGGGTTATTATCACGCGCGTGTCGAATAATAAAACTCACAAACCGTTTTTAAGGATATTCAATTAAAACTTGAAGAGATAAGCTAGCTTCATTATGGTCTCTATCTCTGCGCCACACTAGGTTTAGTTAAGAGAAAACTAATACTTAATAAAGTTTTTAAAGGCAAAATAACCATTACAATACATACAGACCTTTTGTGTTCAGTATCTTAAAACAAATCTTATACTATACTTTAATATCACGAAATAAATATGGGATAGTTCAATAGTTCTGATAGTGATAGCAGGGTCTATCTAAAATGACGAATTATATCAGAAGTTAAAGACATTTAAAACAGTATCTCAGTCAGATTCAAATACAATTTAATTTTACTCGTCTGCGTCTACCCTAAAAGGCATAACTCATAGAACAGAACCTCCTTGACCGCACATTCGTGAGATTGTGACGATTTATTGCGTCTTGGATGCTTTTTGCATAACGCCAGCCTCCCGCGGGTACTCTGAAGGGAACGGACTTAAATACTTTGAGTTTGGTAGAGACTCTGACTTAGACTTATGCGTTGATATGGCGTTGTAATAAATGTTTCTGTTATTTGGTCTGAAGTAGCTGAATTAACCTGTACTACCTGGTTTTCGTTAAAATGGACCTGTCACTGTCACTGCGCTGTGAGAAAAGTTCTAAAATGAGCTATATTGAGACGAAACAGACGAACGCGAGTGGTTGAGCGGGGAAGCGGAAGGAATGTGACATGTTGGACAGGTCCATTCTCATCAGGGTAGTATAAAATGTACATAAAACAACACATCATGTACAACTATGCTTGTCTAAGTACAGATGCAATCCTAGGTAAACAAAATTAAGACACCCTTGTTGTTTTGGTAAAAAGGGTGAAAGTTGAATGTCATTTCAATGGAACACGATCACGACCCTCAGTCATCAAGTAAATGATGATGAAGAAAGAGTTTGATTTTCATTAAAGTCAAAATAATGGATACTCACACAAATATAGCATAAAACCACACTAACTACCAGGTTTTAAAAATCGTTTGTATGAAACCGTTTTTCTGGGTACAGCAGCCATATATGGACCTTAAAATTTAACAATGAGAATTACGCAATGGTTTTCCAATCTGCCATATCGCCACCGACAAACGCAGCCACGAAATAACTCTGGCAATTGCCGCGTGGGGCCATTAAAATTAACATCCGCGGTCAGCGCCACGACAGATGCAAATCAGTTTCAGTCTGCGGTCAATAGCACTACAGTGCGGCCTGTCTGGCCTGAATGAGAACCTACTCTAATCTTTAAAGCAACGTGCGTAGATAGTTAGGTACCCATAATGTCAATAGAGTATCACGGTTGCATAGAGATTATAACGCGGACGCGTTGCGATTCTATGGCCGCTGTAAAAGACCAGCTACTAGATATAAGATTTTGTTAAGTGTATAAATGTTCTATCGCTAAGCTTTTTTGTGTTTTATAAAAATTTAATGGGCAATAGTTGCCCTCATTTTTGCAGTACTTACGCTTTGTATCGCCATACCCAACTTGTGACTTGCAATAACTTAATCTGAATAAGCCTCGCCTTTAAGCAACATCGCAGTGCGTTATTGTCTTACAAACATCACTGCAGCTAAATAGACAGCTACTAAAATTTTTCAAATAACTATGCGACTAGACCGCCTGAAAAAAATCGCAGTAATTAAGACGAAGTCTATATTTTCGAAGCCTTACCTTACCTTATCTATCACTCCTGCAAGCATAACAATCAAATATGAAATAATAACCATACATTCAAAATATACTAAGGAAGACGATTTTTAGAGTAGGACCTCTACTATAGACCTGGAGATTTGATGCTAACTGCGCTCGTACTTAGAGCTACCTAGACTGTTTATGAATATTCGAAAACATTTACACGTAAAATGATGAAATATGAATTCATGAGTAATTTTACAGTCAGTAATTATTAAACATTGATTTAATTCAATATTAACTCAATATTTATAACGTTTACCGAATAGAAACTAACAAACCTTGATGCCGGAATTTCTACAGCTAATTATTTCTACTTCATAACAAAATATTAATTAACCAAACATTTTATTAAGTATACCCTTATAGTATAATTATCTATAAGTAAGTAGTCAATAAATAATTCAATTTAAGCTACAAACTAATGCTTCATAAAGTATCGAAATAACCCAGTAATTATCGTAAATAAAAAATCACTAAACAATTTTTTAAATCAATATTTCCGAATTGAAAATAATTCATATAACGACACGATAAAATATACCTCCTACTAATAGAGCTGATTTACAGCCTTTGTACGGCTTAAAGACATTCAATACTCCTCCAAAGTGCTTTAATACTCCCAGTGATTTAGGTGCGGTCACATTACCTCTTGTCACTCGTTTATTAATGGAGATTTATAGGGACCGACCTATAAAGAATACAGTATGACTAAAGTTAAAATGAAACAGCAAGGTCATTGAGCCAGCGAAAGTTCAGAGTTAGAAAACAAGCTGCTAAAAATACTTATGAACTTTGCTTGTAATTTTCTAATCTTTCATTACATACATTCTTAAGTTAAACGCCAAGGAGTACCAAATAAAATTATAAAATCTGGCTACAAGATTCACAAGCATCGGTTGACAAAGCGACCTGTACCTAGAGAGGAACAAATATCTACCGGACATACAAAAATATTGCTATCTATCTATTGAAACAGAGACAATTCGCTCGCGATCCACGCTTACTTAGCGAGCAAGTAAAATAATGGCAGTAAAAACTCCACACATAAAAAAATGCCTCTCATTAAGAATAGGTATTATATTTTCTGTGTATTGGCTGTTATCAATAAAGTATGATGTCACTATTACTGGCCCGGATCCAGGACATTATTGGGGTCTTTGTGCGTCCCTAAAATGTTGAAATGAGCTAACAATACCTATTCAAGTTACATGTCATGGAGTACCCGAAACTCTCATGATTCATACTTATAGAAAAATAGTCTGAATGTGCATGAAAAAATTTATCGACTAGGTTTAGTAAGGCAATTAACTTCAATTCTATGCTCCGATGATAGTTAAAATATCAAAACTCTTGCTGTCATCTATACTTTAATGTTTACTCTCTCTCTCTTTCTACTTAACAGATTTCTTTAAATAATAAATATGAATAAATTTATAAACATTTAATATTTGCATTAATAAGAACATTATCAAATCGTTCAGGTGTTTTTTACTACAATTACCTTCCTGAATTACATTCCTGAAATTACCTAAGGAGTTTTTTATGATTCAAAAAATTATCATACGTCTACTAAAGCTCTAAGAAAGCCTTTTAGCCTTCCGCAAGATATATGAAGGTTTTAAAATAGGCCTATAGAGGAAATTGCACGGGTGATGCATATCACCAAGTGTGGAACGAAGAAATGATAAATTGATAGGAAAATGTAATGTAGCAGCATTATCATAGAGTGCTAGGCGATTTATAGGGGATTATGGGAAAGTATGTGGTATCCTATTTTATTTGAACGTAGATTTTACTATAAGCTAGATTTTTTCTTTTACACTGGTTATAATGTTTGTAAACTAATGCAAATAACAAGTTACCTATCTAGTTGTTCATGTCCTAGTAGGTAGAATGAATGATTTACCTCCGAATTAAAAAAACACAGTTTTTTTTATCGAAATAAGGTCCTTGACGTTTAATCTTTTCTTTTCAATTTTCAATAAACAGTAGACAGTAAACTGTACAAAACCAATCAAGTAAACAATGGTCTAGAAACAAAAATAGATATTTTAATTAATTTCATTGTAGAGGATATGCAGCAGGCTATTCTTATCAAAATGAAACAATCCATTATATTGCACCATATTGTGGTTTGACCATAAGCCTTCCTTCCACATGAATTGCGCCAACAGTCAAGTTGTGTCATGCATTATGTCGGGTGGAAGCAATCTGTTCCATCATATCAGTGCTATCGCTACATGTATCAACGTTTGTTGTGATTGAAGCAGCGTTTTGCTGTGGCTACACGGGAGATTGAAGGTTGGGGCCAAGATTAGCTCTTGGCCAATATTGGGACCAAAATGAGTTGGGTTTTCACTTTTGTCTAGTAACGTACCTGTGATGTTTTCTTACTACAAATGTCTGTATTATTTTGTATTAATCTAAAGGATTTCGGTTTACTCGTAAAAATGAAATGTTACTAATATTGCACAAAGGTAGGAGCAAAGGCCCGTAATTGTCACAGCAAAAAAGAATGTGTACACGGAAGTACTCATCTTATAAAAACCATACAACCCAAACCGAGTCATGTGGCCAGTCATCACTTTACCATCTAAACTAGTTGCAATCCATTCAGCTTATAGTTTGTTTATTGGTATTGGATCCAGCTTCCAGACAAAACATTTGGCTAATGTGGTTTGGTATTGGCCAACATGGTTTTGAATTAGTGTGACCCCAACTTTAGGTAAGGCGGAGAACCAGCATGTACTACTGATTGAATGTGCTCTCGATGTTATCGTATATCGATGTCTTACAAGTATTGTGTGAAGTTATTGCTGCACTCTTATTTCTTCAAATAACAGAACACATTTTCTATCGACTTTGAAACTTGCACTTGCAATAGTCGCACCAACAGAAATATATGTTTTTCGTTTATTATTATTTATGTGAGTCTTTGGTTCATCATAACTGTTCATAAGGGGGTTCTGCTCGGTATTTCGGTAATAACGGACATAGCCCTGAGAATCAGTAAGCTGAAATGGCAATGGGCAGGACACGTAGCGCGAAGAACTGATTGCCATTCGGGCAGAAAAGTTCTAGATTGGAGACCCATTGACCAAAGAAGCAGCGTAGGACGTCCACTGACAAGATGGGCAGACGACCTTGTAAATCAGGATCAAACTGGATGCACTCGACGCTTGTGATCGGTCGCTGTGGAAAACCGTGAGGGTGCCTATGTTCAGCAGTGGACGTCCTTTGGCTGGTAATGATGATGGTTCATGGATTATCCATGTCAAAACCCATCTAACAGCAGTGATTCTCGTTTATAGAACTGTAAAACCAGGCTTTCATTATGAAACCTGCAATTATTCAGGATTTTCTTAGCCGTGGTAGTTAATGTATAACGTGTAAAACAATAAGCTACATCGAAGTCACAATTTTACAAACTCATTTTGTTTTTATTCCAAACAGTATTGGTTATTGACTTTTGCCTAAGTGGGCTTGGCACCGAATACAGATAAGTATTGGTACCTATTTAGAAAAAAATATATCATAAGAACGCTCGAAATATTTAATTAGCCATGCGCAGGAGTCAAATGGCGCCTCAAACAAAAAACACTAGTCTACCGATAGCCGTCACGTAGACTGTACGTTGACAGTGTTGACAATCACAATGTGAGCCTTAACGACATACACATAAGACGGTATACGTAACCTCACGTAACACCGTCGCAAGGTCGTTCAGAGACTCTCATGAATAAAAAGCAGTGTGTCTGTGTTGTGGTTCAACCATAAGACAAATGGGTACCGTAAAACCCAACACGACAGAGACAAAAGCAAACCCACATCATATTAAAAAAATATGATAAATGGCCTTTGCGTCTATTACAGACGGTCTATGGTGCAATTAAAAAAAAGGCGCTTTTCGTGGTTAAAAAAGCTAACGCGAAATCAGAAAAGTTTCTAACTCGAAGAGAAGTTAAGGGCCAGATATTCCATTTTTACGATGTTTCGATTGAGTTTAAACATGGAAACACTAACAGTCTTACTACAAATCAACCGTTAAAACTGGTTTTAAGTCATTTTTAGTTAAAAACTGTTTTAAATTTAAAAAGGGTTTAGAACAGTGTTTAACATTTTGTACCACAAATAGGTATTTGGGCAGTTTTTAGCTAAACACCAGTTTTAGATACAAACATTCATTCATTCACTCAGTTCATTCATTACATTTCCTAGTACGCAGGTTGCATTCAACACACTTCAGGGTAAATGAACAAAAGCTTCTTGAAATGATGGCTGAATAGTAACAAAACCCAAATCTTAAAAAAAAAGTTGTAATGACAGAAGAGAAGAATGAGAAGAATCTGATTTGTTTTGACTTTTTACAGGAGTTTGTAAAGAAAGAGCGCGTTTTCAATTCATTTGTAAAAAGTCGTATTTTGTTGCGTATTGACTGATTTGTTTTCAACATGAATCAAAAAAAGAAAGATCGCTCGGACAATTGGACAAAAGACGAAAAGGTAAATCAAATGGATAATAATAACTACTACATAGCCGCCGTATGTGGGGTTTGGAAACGTGATATGATAGCATTATAATTGTTTATTTTATTTCAGGATATCCATAAACAGCTTAAAGAAAGTTCGAAAGACGCGGTAGAAAACAAAAACACGGATACCAACACAAACCGTCATAAAGTTGCTGAGTGGAATTTGATTTTACAAAAGTATGACTAAAATAGTGTCAAATGTGTGTGTTGTTTTGTTTGTTTGTTGATTAAGTCCAATAAATCAATTGTTGTGAAATCAATCATCCATAATATTTTCTATAGGAAAGCACGAATTTGATTTACCGCGAAACGAAAGTCAAGTTGTCAAATGTCAATCTGTCTATTTTTTGAGGTTAAACACAAGATAAAATAGGGGGGAGGGTGTTTAACTAAAACACTGTTTAAAAGAGTGTTTTAGCGCCAAAAACTGATTTGTGGTAAGGATTTTCTTAAAATCTTGTTAAACAGTGCCTAAAACTTTGTTTAAGTGATTTGTGGTAAGGCTGTAATTATTTAAATCTCGAATCTACATATGTTATAGAAGAAGATTACTAGAAAGCTGGATTGTGGTTGGAAACACGATTGTAATTACTTTGCTCGATAATAATTGCCTCAGAAGTGGGCCCCTTTTTTTTCGTATTTTCTATGTAGTTTTCAAATTATTGGACTTATATTTATGAAAATCACATATTTTAGTAGGTAATTCCATTCTACACATATACATGTTAAAATGATTTCAAAATGTTTGTTATTTAGATCAGAATAACGAAATATCTAAAAACACTTTATTTGACCTATTTCGACTTTTTTGATCTTGATTTGCTCAAGCTACACAGATGTGAGGAACAGGGGATTATAAGAATATACATTTTGACCACATAAGTGAGATCTCAGCTATGAATCAAATGATTTTTTTTTAGTTTTTATCGGTGTTATGTTCAGGCAAAGAAAGGTCCATTTTTTTCATTAGTCTGTATTCTTTCTTACAAGCAGCAAATTCTTCCAATTGTATTTTTAAGATTACTTTAGACACCAAAGATGTTTAGGGCGTCCAATCGTTTTTTTCCAGTTTTATTAACATTTTCATTCATAAAACACTGATTTAGTGATTCTCACACTTGTGAGGATGGTGATTCGCGCAACGACTTTGACGCAACAGTTGATCGTCGTGTCATCTCTGTTCTATACATGCAAGCAGAAATAGCGCTATCTTTTTATTCAAATGACAAGCACGAGATACCATTTCCTCATTCCCCTTGACGCCACTGCGAACGCTGGACCTATGTCAATTTTTGCAATTTTATTTGCGTACTTAATTACGTAAAACACCTAAGAACTAATAATAGCTAATTTCGCCGCGCCGCGTCACGCTCAGTTGGATCAGCACCAGTCTTATACTAATCAAAGGTCGCGAGTTCAAATCGGGGGTATCATGAATCTTTTTCTACATAGTCACAATATTTTTTTAGAAAACGAAATAAGTATTTATTTTAATTTTTGGACATTTTAACATTTAAAATAAAAAAAATTAAAAATAAAAACTAATTAAATTTTTAGGTTTTTTTTTAAAGTAGCAAATCCTATTAAAAAAACTACATAACAATGAAAATAAATTTCAAAAAGAAAATTAGTATCAAAAACATCATCACCATGCGGATAAATCTCCTCAATGCCATGAGGATGGAACCCCCAACCTCTACGTGTTAAGCAAAATAAAAAGAGAAAGGCTGTAGCGACATATATAATTGTTGTGAATAAATGAACTATATTTTTGTACCAATCGTAGAGATGAATCCGTTTCTATAGTAACAATATAAACAAAAAGCATAAAACACTCATGTCAAATTATTGTAGTTTTGAACATTTTCTCTATTTGGAAAAATCAGAGCTAAACCATAACTGTAGGTTTAGCAGTAATCTCAAATGCTAAAGCTGTGCCCTGGTGACTCTAGTATATTGGAGACGAGAAAATATTATATGAATTTGAGGGAGGGAGAAAATTATTAGGTGATAGGTCTATATTAATTTTATTTATTTATTTACATCTAGACTCCTGTGACAAAATACAAACATTGGAGGTTAAGTTAAGGTCGGTCTAGCTCTCTTCGTGTATGGAACTCAGGTTTCCATGTTATTTACGTACGTACGTACACATTTTCTGAATCGTGTAGTAATAATGCATTGACTATCTATCTCTTATTTGGTGACATGGACTTGAGCGACGAACATGGAGATTACTCAGTATAATCCAATTATATTTGCATTCAGAAATGTCAAATCTGAATAATTTTTTCAATTTTGTTCTGTCGAAAATGTGTGGAGACTGTCTTAATTTTATTTTTATAACCGTTCCTCAAATTGCTGTTACTGAATATCCAAAACAACGTTGGTGTTTGTGACACATAATAATTCTATTAATCTTGTAGTTAGCGCCAATTGGCGCTTCGGGGTCACGAAGGGTTCCGTACCATTATCTATGAAAATGGCATAAACATCATATCTGTTGTCAGGGAGTCCCATACAAAAGATATGAAGTCCTAATAATGGGGCAGCCCCTCATTATTATCATTATCAGAGTAGATAAGTTGTATGAGAGCAACCTGAAAAAAAAAAACTGTTTTTTAAGTTTTTGTTTTTTCAACGGCAACATGAATACATCCTTCCTGAAAATTTCAACTGTCTTACTATCACGATTCATGAGATAAACCCTGGTGTTGCCCTTTCGGTGTAGGAACTCATGCTCATCATAATTCATTCCTTGTAGGGAGGGGTCTCAAAAATATTTTAAAATACATATTTTAGGCGGTGTGATTAGGATATAAAGAAACCCATGCCAAATTACAGTTTTATAGTAAAAAAGGTCTATAAGCTAGACTACAAAAAGTCAAACATGGCAAAACCATATATGGTTTATCAAAGTAATTGTGTGGGTGCGGTGCTCTAATTAACAAACCTAGACACTTGAAATATGGCATCTAGCTAGGTAATAATGTGTAAGCGAAGGAAAAAATCTGAAAACAAAAGAAAGTTTTTTAATTGTATGGTCTGAAACCGTTATAATTAAGTGGATGGAAGCTTGCACAAAATGTGTATTAATGATTTATGAATAAGCAAATAAATATTTCTATAAAAAGTTATGATATATCAACAAAAACATCAATGTGAAAAATGATAGCCAAGTTCAATGCTCAGTATATTTGATAGTGAACTTCGCCGAAAAAAGTATTGCATCTAAATGAGAGATTACTACTAACTACTTTTGCCTTACTAATTTCTTACTTTCTAACACATGATAGTCAAGTCATTTTTATAGTTCAGGCTGATATTAAGCGAGTATTTTAAGCGTGGTGTGGGTGACCTCGATAGTAATTACTTTAAACCATTAATTTACTTGAACCATTTCACGGGACATCCAAAATATACGCGGGCGACGTCGCGGGAGACGACTAGTAAATAAAAAACTTTGATATTATTAAAGGATTACTGAAACGATAAAGAAACCTTTGTCTTTAATTTAGCTTTCCATATTTGTAATGTTAAACGGAAGCGTGAAACATACTGCGCAGACCCTAGATAAACTGGGAACAGGGCAAGAGAATGATGATGATGATTTGAAATGTTATGAATTTCAGTGTGTAAAAAAAAACCATGACAAAATTCTTGTGATGGGTGAACTTTGACTTATATACCTACTGGTTTGTACGGAACCCTAAATTTGAAGTGCCATATCTGTAATGATCTTCAGTCATCATCAATTGGAAGACTGATGGAAGATAGTAGTGAGACTATAACTGTGTCGACAAAAAGGATCTTAATATAAACCACCTAAATGTTATTACATTACATTTCCTACACCTATGGGTTGGCTGGAAGAGGTATCTTTTAGGGATAAGCCCACCTTTGTTCACATTGTGACTTCTTGTACCTATTTTCTGTACATCTTATAAGTGCAATAAAGAATATAATAAATGTTATCGGATATTCTTTCTTGTTTTTATAATGGTTACAGGTTGCTGGCATAAAGTGCTGACCAGTCGTGTGAGAATGAAATGCCACTCTTTGCGTTCCTTGTTCTTTCGATAAACGTTTAGACTAAAAAGCATGTATGGTGTACTAAAGAAACCATTTTGTAAAAGTTCTTAGGGGTTCTGCTAGATGGCGTGGGTATGTTATTTACAAAAGCGCATGAAGTATCTTATTTAAGAAAATTTCGTTCCTTAAATAAACACTAGATGGCTTAATTATACACGAGATTTGTAAGACAAAGTTGACAGAAAAAGTTTTGAGCGGGGGTGCTGGTGGGGGAAGCGCCCCGCACTTTTAACAAGGGGGCGGGGCTTATGAGATAATTTGACGGAATAAGACGGCCTTAAATTGACGTGATTTACAACAATAGAATATTTTAACAAAAATAACTAAAGAACTTCCAATCCATTAAAAAGTTACTGACTTGGAACATAGACAAACATTTCTGTAGGTTCTGAACATAGCGAGCTTTCTAGATCCATTTCTACTGTGGTCAATGCCATCTTATCTTCGTGTGCGTGAGTGTAAGCTTACCAGTGCGTAGGCGCAACACAGGACTGATGTTTTATCTCAAGTTTTTGTTGGGAATGCGATCTATTTTGAAGTCAAACTCAAATAAGGCTGCGACTTTCACGAGCTGATAAATATTCGATGTTCTGAACCAGACGGTGCTGGAATGCCGTCAACATCCGTAACTCAAACTGGTTTGTGAATTTCATGCCCGTACACGGATTTCATATAAATAGCCGATAAAATTCTTGGAATTTTTAACTTGCAGTCCTGCTTTTCATATCTTAGTAATTGAGTTTTTGTTTACATTTGTTACAATCTTTCAGTTCTCAGTTTAAAAAATTTATGTCGTAACGTTGTCCTTAAAACCGCCACTCTACTATGAAATCTAAAATCCGCTCTTAATACTATAAATCTGAGTTGCAGGTCCATCTTTACATAATTTTAGCAGTTCTTAAAATTCTTCGCTACACCCAATTAAAACCCGATGAAACGTAACTGAAAGGTCATATGTCAATCAGTGATCACAATTATCATTAGCTTGTCACAGAGAATCAGTCATGATGTCAAAGTGTATTTGCAAAGTACCCTTCACGCTTATAATTATAACTTGTGCGATGAGTTTTATGTCAACTGTCAAACACATCATCATTACCCTTAATTATAAGTATGTTTGTATTATATTGCTGTAATTGTTCTGGTGGGCGTTAGATGGTAGGTCATCTGTTCATACACATCAGATAGTTGTTGTACCAATTATTTTATGTGTAGGTGGAAAGGTACTTGAGAGATGCGATGCCCTGTGGATGAAAAGAAAAATTGAGGTTGCAGCGTCATTTCATTACGAAACGTAAAGCACCCTCTATCCAAGATAATGAAGCACTGTTTAACGGCCGTTCCCTATATTCATTCTATCTGTGGTTTTGCCTTACTAGAGATAGAAATGGTCATCTACCTTTAGATTTTTGTCCCTATAAAACTTCTGGCAGTAGGAAATCCTATCTCAGGTCAAGGAAATCTTATGTCCGTTCCAGGATAGCTATCTCTACCTTTAACTAATAGTTTCATATATTTAACGGTCATTAGTATCTCTGGTTCAGTTTATTAAATTTGAATGAAACAGTCAAGAGTTTGAATTCACTCAATACAGATCGTTTTATTGGTAGGAAATAAATGTAAGAGTACCAGTTTTGTTTGTGAATGCACACCTCAAATGTTAAATTAGTGTTCTATTCATCATTTGCTATGCTTATTTTACCAAATCGCATGTAGAGTGAGATGATAACCTACTCTATAGAAGGAATGACGCTATATTACGAACTAATTGCACATAAAGGGACCTTTTCTCTAAAAATTCACTCGCTAAGATGTGAACAGCGAACACAACATGAGCAATATCTAATATCTTCGAATTCCTATGTCCAGTTTTAAATTCCCGTTGCCCGGTATATTCCTCAATAAATATCGAGACGCCGATAGCGCTGTTTATCTCGGTGCATTCACAATACAACGCGAATTGCCGGACATTGATAGGGCTGCCACTCAATAATGTGTTTTATGACCTAGAGCTTAGAGGTAGTTGTTTTATTTTGTTTTGTTTTTTAGAATTGAAAGCTGTTAACGCTGCGCCTGATCTGCGTCCTGTAGAAGCTATCCTGATAAGATATTAAATATCTAAGAATAACCAATGTAGAGTACAATTGCCGTCCGATTTGGAGAAAACTTGGGAAATTTTTGATCACGATGAGAAAAAGGAAACCAAATCGAAAAGATGAGATAACTCTATATTGCACATCACACAGAATGAAGAAGATGATACTAGTGGGTGAGGAAAAAGAAAATGAAATACAATTCAAAGTAACTTACCTAACCTAGGTAGGTAACCACATTGTACATCAATGTTATACAATTTTACCAAATTCTGTATTTTTTTTCAAATTCTCTTATTTTGTATGGTCAGGATCTGGAAAGCAAAACATTTGCGAAGACTATCAAGCCCTAAACTACATTGGCGGGGATTCCAAAAAACTTTGATAGAGACCTTCTCCCAGCATGGTATAGATTGACGGCTAATAAAAGTATCATTTCTTTAGGTAAGACCTGTCCGTAAGTATTGCATTTCATTTCACCATAGCCAGCCCTATGCCGCTTTACAAATTGTTATTGCATACCGTACGTATTCGGTGGTGCATTTTAGAGTTTATTGCCCTAGGGGAAAACCTGGTGCCGACACGACATTATTGATCTGGTCAAAGGTTATGCCCTTCTGACGGACAGGCTGGACTGAGTAAACAGTGGTGTGGGCATGGATATTTTTAAATTATATTTTTTGAATTTGAATTTAAAATCTTTATTTCAATTTAGGTCATGAAATGACCCAAAAAGGGGACCCATGAAAGGACGTCAAATATACAGTGAAAAAAATAAAAATAAATGTGCCGAAACATGTCCCTTATCTTTTGGGCCTTACCAGCGCTTCGAGGCAGAACACAGACAATTAGGCAAGTGCTAAGAAGAAACGCCGGAACAAACTCAGTCACCACTAGCAGTTGGTGCAGGCTGGACAGACCACACATTCGTGTCGTTTAGATAGTCTTCAGTACACATCTAATGACTCAATTAGGCATACATATGAATGTGGATGGGGTGTTCTGTTACTGGTCAGACGGTTTCTTAGGCCGTATTCTCGCTTACTATCAGGTGAGATCGTGGCCAAATATTTGAATATTTGAGAAAGGTAGGTAATGCCCCTGCACTTCGCTTGACACGGCTTTGGCGGTCCACTAACGTGGCCCCAGCAGATATAAAAAAATTGGTAAGGCCTTGTAAAAAAACAAATTAAGGCTAGGTTTTACTTTCTGCACCATCCAAATTATAGTACGCATAATCCATATTATACCTACTGTTATCTGAAAAGGCATAAATTTTCCAATATACGGAAACATAAACGCGGCACGTGTACTTTTTCATTACCTAATATGAAGGTTTTTTCATTACGTTTCATGTTTTGCAAACTAATTAATTTTCATAGAAAGTTAGTCCAACTTGTTTTATACGCAATCGTCGAAACGGTATCGTTCGCGGGTCCGAAGCATTTCGTAGTAAGGATTCCATACTAAAAAAATGTCGGATCCGAAAAACGATAATCGTATTGTCGGATTTCGTTTCTCGTAGGACCTCAAGTTTATAGTAATAGGAAAACTGTATTGTAGAAACCTTACGCCATTAAACTGATCTTAAACCTTATAGACGACAAACGATGTCGTATAAATTGGGTCAGCCCTTCCTAGTCATAGATACACTGACATTTAGGCAAAAGTCACAAGTCGCAAAGTGTGTGTGACTTTTAAATACCAAGTGGCACATTATAAACTATTAAGGACCTTTGTTAGAAATTACAAGTAAGCTTTTAACAGCACATAATTTATCATATGTAACAGTATAGGGTCCTGTATAGAGTTTGCGAATAAACATATAGGTTTATCATCAAAATAAAATGGTATGTGTATGCATTCGTCTTCGGTATTCAAATAAATTTTTCATGTCAACGACCAACTGTTTGCGGCTTTAATTAATTAAAACACAGGTTTTGACGCCAATAATAGGCGTATTGTACGCGTCGGGTTACGCAAATAATGAGTTTCATTTTGCATACTGAACCGCAGAACAGACCAGCATAAGCTGACCTATTAGTAAAAAGAGCGATCATGCAATGACAGACCAACTTACACTGTCTATGTACAGACGACAGCGATGCATGCTAAAACCTGAATCATCTTATGCAGTTACAATAAGGGCTATTTTCCATCTAAAATATAAAGTCTGATGACGCTGGTGACTGTACTTCAAACCAAGCAAAACTAATAATTTCCACCATAACTTGGGCCCTTGGAAAATTAATCGTTGATAAAATGACAGTTCAACTTATGATGGTTTTTAATAGCTTGATTTGAAGTCGCCTGTTCAATGGATTTTCAATTTTTAATTGATTTCATTAAAGTTTGCACTCGATCGTGACTTTTGTATTGGTCTGCGGTTTACAATTGATTGCTATTGAAAGGTATGAATATGTGATTGCTTTTACACGCTAACAAGGTATATAAAAGATCCACAACTCAAAAAAAATATAATTACATGATGTATGCAACTGCCTCACTGTGTTTGTAAGAAGGACCAATTATTTTACACATTAAGTACTAAAATATAACTAATTAATAAGGAATAAAAAAATCCATGACAATAAAATTAAATACCAGTTGACCTAGAAATTAGGTATAGGTAATGTATTATTCATGTACTATACACCGACGTAGAATTTTATTCTACAGCGTAGGTACACCTATATTCAGACTTAGACAGACAATACAACACGAACCGTTGTTGTTAACCTCAGGCCAAACTTTATGCTTGGCAATAACGAAATCGTTAGCGAGTATTAATGACAGACACTGATAGAATTTACGGTTGTTAAGGTGTATAAAAGCGATTTGTCATGACATGCCATAGGTTAAATATAAACGCCAATTTACTCAAACTTTACGGTACAATCACGGATATAAAAGTAACATAGATTTCACAAAAGCAACTTTTAACACAAAGCTTAGTAGATAGAGCAATGTCACGGTATACTAAAGTGTCGCGGGTTCTTATTACGATTTATTATTAGCCTATTTGTCTGTCCTATTTAACCTTTAAGATGCAATGCACTTTTAGGCAAAGGTGAAAATTCTACAAGGAAACTATAACTGTAATCATACAAGGTACTTCTGTAACTCTAATACAAAACCTAACCTTTTCTTTCTCAGCATGAGCCTTATGAGTGTAATTTTGGTCTTAAATATATGTTAGATAAGTGCATTCCTACATAATGAAAATATTCAGCGCGTTGTCCTGTCTAACTTATTTTGTCTTTGCCAGAACGCCACCAGGCGATTGTAACCTTTTGACAGAAATATGAAAGCAGGGCCGCACTCAGGGAGGCTGTTGCCATCGCGTATTAATTGGCTCGTTCCAAATACGCGTTACACATTCGCCAATAATTTCAAACTCCTGCTTTGTATGCGTTATTCAATTTGCGAAGCGAACTTGGGTTTTCTGTAAACACACAAATACAGGGTGGGCTTGGAAACTTTTGAAGAATCTGGTATGGAACTTGTAACTTTAATCTATAATTTATTATTACATCAAACATTGATTTAAATATTTTCAATGGCACCAAAAATTTGTGGAAGTTAACAAAATGCCGGTTACTAAAGAAATAAATAATTAATGATGCGGTAATTTGTAATGCAAAGTTTTCTGATCACGTGTCATGAAATGACACCATTGCTTTTTGTTAGATAGAATATACTAGCCTTCAACATATTGGTGTAAATAAACTTTGTACACAGGCGCACATACTATGTTATTCTGACGTAAAATGACGTGCATTATTATATCAGTTTATTTATCATGTTTATCATTTATTCTTCCGTCCGTTCCGTCCAATTTATATTTTTTCTCATTTTTATTTTGATATCTTTTGTTTTTGTTATTGTCCTTGTTATTTTTATAATAGCACCTCTTGTGTGACAAATAAATAAATCATTCATTCATTCATTCATTCATGGAAACAAAAACAATATAATATTTGACAAGGAAATTTTCTTAGATACCTAAGTCATAAAAAGTCGTTTATTTTTGCATATAGACCCACTGGGGGCAATTATACACGTCCCGACATAGGCCCTACCACAGCTTCGGGACAATTGTGGGCTAGTGCTGAGAAGAAGCTGCGCAACAAACTCTGTCACTATTGTCACTGCCTTTTTTTCAAGGAAAAGGCCGAGAAACTACATTTCGACTAGTTATTTTAATTAATTTCAAAACCTGCGTTGCCACGGATTTAACTATTATAACAAGCATTTTAATTGGCTTAATAATATGCATCAAACTAAAATCTCCGCAACATCCACGCCCCTTATAACTTTGATGTCTCTATCAACAAACAATACTCCCTGAATGTTTGTATGGAAGCCTCGCTTGGTATTAATTAAACAGTCTGCAGAGCTGTATAAAGTTTGATCGATCAAAGATTCTATAGATAGCATTGTTCGGCAGTACCGTAACATAACTTGTTACGGAATGCTCGGGAATAGCCTTGTTAGCAACAAGGCACTTTGTTCTCATGTTTACTAAAGTGTAGATGCTGATGATCAATTAAAATTATCTCGAATTTCTATCGAATTTTGACGGTTTGGTGCCATCGTTATGAATTGAGGCTGTCAAATTTAAGATAATGATTTCAAAGCTATTTTAAAACATTTTCGTAGGTACATTTACTTTGATATCTCAATGTGAAAAACCCTCTAACTCGGTTTTACGAATCTTGATTTATAACCAAACGGCTAACTAAAATATAAGGATTCAAGTTTAATTTCGATTCAAGGCCAAAAGGAAGAAAAAACTATTTAGTACTGGAATATTGTGCCTCGCCTCTATTATCTTTATCATGAACCACCAAAATAATGTGTCCAAAGCTGAAAAGAAATTAGTTTTTCAAATTCATTTTATCCGAAAATCAGGCAATTGCTTTCATACACGGGCCACGTAGGAGTTCAATATTAACAATGGACACGAAATAAAACTACAGTTAATAAAAAGGTAAGGTTCATGAGGAAAACTGGGTTCTTCCGAACAAGTGCCCATAAGCTCCGAACGTCGCTAACGTTCGACAAAGATCGGCGCTTGCAATCTTATTTTAAGTGCAATTGAATATGATCTTTCTTGTCTAGACAGAAAAGTCTATTATCGTCCAGTAGCTGTTTACAAGCGCTTATAAACAAGTTATCTACATACCAAGTTAGAAGCGCTTTCACCAAACTCCGAATTGTTATCTGTAGCATCGACCTTAGCACGCTACACGCCAAATGTCAGTCCGCATCTGATCAATTAGCCACCAATTGTTTACTCATTACGAAATAACATGCTACTGGACATTGGTAGGGTGGCAATCCCATGCAAACTTATTGGAAGACATCCGCTCGCTGAATATAAATATCTTTTGATAAACTAAGGACAGCGGGTTTTCCTAACGCTATTGTTGTTGCCGTTACAAAAATAAATAATATCCTACTACTATTATAAAGGCGAAAGTTTGTATGGATGTATGGATGTTTGTTACTCTTTCACGTAAAAACTACTGAATGGATTTGAATGAAACTTTACCACAATATAGCTTATACATCAGAATAACATATAGGCTACAATTTTTGAGGTTTCTAATGTGAGGTCGTAAAAAAACACATTTTTTGCGCTACTAGACGGGACGAACCTGAAGTCCACGCGAACGAAGTCGCGGGCAAAAGCTATTTCAATATAAACCATCTGCAAAATTCTGCATATTATAGTACTTGCCTGTTTTCTTCACCTTTTAAGTCCGACAAGACAACAGTTTGACAAGACTGGAGAAAGCAAAGACCAACATTGAGACGAAAAACTTGACTTTCAAGAGTTAAATAATTTTCCTGTTCAATAACAATCGTATTGCTACCCCATTCATTACGCGCATCACATTCTCACAATTGACATCCGAACCTGTTCTCATATACATCCATCTTTATGCCATGACAATACGATTGAATCTCCTCTGATACATCCAATGACCATATTCGCTGATGCACCGTTTGTTAGCTCCTTAAATATCGCATGAGCAGGTGGCGACCATACTGCATTCTTCCTTGCAATACCGAATGAGTACCGGTGAATACTTTTTCTTGACTAATAATTACCGTGCATGCTTTAAGGAGCTAGTACACGTAGCAGGTAGCAGGTATGGAACTAGTATGAGTAATAGGTTTTATGCGTGATTGCGGTACAATTAGATGCGAGAAATACAACTAACTTGGAAGGAACTAATGACGTTTTCTTGTGAGTAAATGACGCACGAACGTTTTCGAATAAATGGTAGACAAATGTAAAAAGTACAAGGTTTTTTTTTGTAAGAGCACTAATGATATACGAAGTACCTACTTTAGCAATTCATTCTGTTTAATAAACTTTAGTAAGTTAATGAATAACATAACCGAACCTAACAGCTATTTACAAAGTATGTATGTAAACTTAATAATACATGGGTAGACTTAATTTATTAAAATTTGATAATTGCATTTCATCTTTATTTCACCTAGTTCATAGCTTCCACTAACTTAAAACAATCATGATAATTAACCATTTAAGTCGGTACCGACACTTTTTATTGCCAACATTAAAGTTTAGGTGCTTATCAGAGCTACCATAGCTATTAAATCTGCTATTAATATAAATCAAATGCTCCTATTACAACTCCAACACTTCCCCGCTGTGTCCACGCCCCTGCTTTATAGTATAATCAAGTCTAATGAAATGAATCTTGGATCTTTATTTAAAGACATTAACTCAATTGAGCGTAATACAGTAGTTCCTCTACCACAATTATTGATTTCTCAAAAGCCTGTGGACACTTAACATATTATTACTCTTACATGACATTAATCTTGAGCCAACAGAAGCTTTTTCAATGGTCGACGAAACAGTCATTGAAAATGGTTTCATCAAATTAGCCCAGCGTCGGCTATCCAGATTATAAGATGTTGAACTCTACATCTTTGCAAACTTACAAATATCCTGTGGTATAAAGGTTGCTCAATTCTTAAAGCCTAAAAATCTTGGTATTTGTAAATGATTTTTCTTAAGCACTTAAATATGAACCGCAACAGAATTTCATCTCCCAGTATCCAATGTCCTTCCTTTGATTTGACTTTAATACCAACATCTAAAACCTTTGAGTAAAAGCTACCGCGTTTTTTCCTATTGTATGCCCAAGTTTAGTTTAGTAGCGCTCAGTAATATATCTTAGCAAATCCAAATGACTGCTAATAAGAATTGCGCATAAAGTGTAACTTCGTTACTGGCTATTCAGCCTTATCTAGGCTATAAAGTAGATATAACGGCCCGGACTTTGGGCCCTCGTAATTGTGAAGCCAAAAGCTTTAGGCGGACCACAAACTGTACTAACAGATACAGTTAGCTGGCTCTTGTCAGGATTAGGAAAGCTCGGGGCTAAATTATATTTTTTCTTTCTCGACACCAAAAAAAAAATCAAGAACATATTTTGCAGCCTGATAAAATGTTTTTTGTTACTAACAAAATATTTACGGTACTTTGTTTCTGACCATAAAATTGTTAATTTCAATAAAATAATGCTATAAGTTAGCACGATACTCATTATTTACATGTTGCCAAACATTTTAATTTATTGAAATTAATTTAAATAACATCGCATTTGCATGTTAAAGCGAAAGGTAAGGTACGTAAGTGCCTTTTCACATTGCGGCTTTTGGAAACGATATCAACGCGATCACTGCATAGATAAATTTATCTATTCAGTGAACGCGATAAATCTTCTACACGAGATTACAAGACGCACGCATTTCTATCGCTGCAAAAAAGCGCAAAGAAGATTTAAACCGGGACTATATCATCCAAATGTAGAGGTAGGTTACGTCACTTAAGTGACATGACACAAGTGACATAATTTAAAATTGTTTGGCTTGGCAAAGCTGGGTTTGACTTGGTTCTCTTTTTAACTCCCGACGCAAAAAGAAAGGGGTGTTATAAATTTAACGTATCGTTCGTAGTATCGTAGCTCCCAAACGGATGAACCGATTTTCGTTTAGTTTTTGTGTCATAGATAATTTCATCCTGAGTGTGGTAAAATCTGATAAGCTGTTTTTTTATTTGCGACGTTTTTTAGTAAGACAGTTACAGTATACATATTATACTTTATTGCACAACCACAGTTTGTACAAAAGGTGGACTTAACGCCATATGGCATTCTCTACCAGTCATACCTTTGGGCTAAACAGAAATGATTGTGGGCGGTGCGACAAAGAAATGAAATTAATTATTAATAAGTAGTTAAATTATAAATTCAACAATACATAAACAATCTATACAATAAAATTAAAACAAAATAAATACAATTACCTACCAATAAATACAATACTCACTAACATGATATTACATATACATAACACAAGCGATAAAATAAATACATCAATAATAAATAAATATATATATCTGTATATATACATATATACCTATATATATACCATAATATATATTACGACGACGTTGTAAAAGACTATGGGATGATGCAGCTATGTTGATGTTTCCGATATATGAAGGAAGTGTGTACGGACGAGTCTCTTAAATGTGAACTTACTGGGAGCATCAAGCAGACTTTGACCCCACGAAGCAGGTGGTTAGTCAAATTATTCAGTCATAAGTGGAATAACATGATCATGTTTATGCAAAAAGTCTATACGAGACGCGTGTCCGTGAATCAAAATAAAAGAGCATGGGGTATAATTAGAAGAGTTAATTTTATTAATTATTTCCCTGCTGCTGCTCACGGCTACTGATTTTACCTTCTACGCCATGGGCATAGTTTTATTTTACCATATTAAAAGGGCAGAAGGTTTGGGGTCACGTAAAGGATAAATGTTTGGGATGCTGTGGAATAAACCATTTATACGCATATGCGTAAACAGAAATCTAACAAATATTTATGGGTTAGTTACGAGTAGATACATACGTGCAACAAATATGCTGTATTCAAGCGGTGAAATACATTTTTTTTAAAATATTGTTTTCTTCTTTTCCTAATCTTAGTAAGTTGCGAGGAGTTTGGCGGCGACTTTACGGACTGCATTTGGCAGCATTGAAGAAACTAATACAGATTTGTGGAGAAGTAGGTTTTGCTTTTGCATTCAATTATTATGAACAAATTAAAGAAAGTATTTTATCATATGTACGGTACCTATGTTACACGTAATTAATATTCGTCGTCGTAATATAACACTACGAAATGTGGGCCCCTGGTTGCGATCCCCTGAAAACCTGTAAAATGGGGCGGTGTAGTTTCTCAAATTGATAGAATGTAGAATGTATGCCGGATCACACTGGATGCAGACCGCTTGCGATCTGTCGCTGTGAAAAACCGTGGGGAAAGCCTATGTTCAGCATTGGACGTCCTTTGACTGTAAATGATGATGATGAATCATGTAACTTATTAAAAACCATATAAGGTATCTTTTCCACGTCTACCTAATCAGAATCGTCAGCGCCAACTCCAACAGGCCCATTCTATTCCGGATAATGCATCAGCGTGTCAGTGTGTGTGTGACCCACTTCGCCTGCTTAGCTGCAATATCGGGGGATATTTGCCAGTTCCTGTCAGCAAAACGTACATCGGTATTTTGCCTAGCGTACGAACACAAATTGTTACATTCAGCAGTCTTTCATACTATAAACAGTGGCAAGATTTTGGAAGCCAGTTACTTGCTCAAGTAACAGTACATTTGTGGATCACTGTTTTGAGAATAACCATAATTTTTCATCAAGAATTTTTGTAACTTCTTTCAAATTTAGTACTAATCTGCCTTGACATTGAGTATCGTGTACTCTACTATTATATGTAGGTCAGATTTTGCAATAGTTAGATAAGAAATATGCGTCGAAAAAAACATAATGTGGTAAATTTGAAAACTTCACCTATTTGTCAGCAATCATTTATTGCCATTTTAATGGTAGGGTAAGGGTAAAAACGACATCTTTATCGTGTTCTTTCTAGATTCAGAAATAAAGTTACCAACCATCTCTACATTGTAAAACGAGTACGTTCCTATATTTCGCGTACTGTTTCAGTACGGATCAGCAACTGCCAATAGCCGTGTCGAACGACTATTGGAAACTCGGCGATTGTTCAATCCACCCATGGACTTGTGATAACTGATGGTTAAGGGATGATCTGAAAGGCAAAATGTCAACTAACGGTGTTTAAATCAAGACCTGAGAGATAATAATATCGAATAGAAGCCAAAGAATTATTGACTATTCCTGGACTTGTAATAATTGAAGGTTTAGGATGATCGGACTGAAAGGTGAAGCGTCAACTAACTGTGTTCAAATCTCGACCTAAAAGGTAATAATAATAATAATATAACTCTTTATTGTACAACACAAAGTAAATTACAGTTTATAAGCTCAAAGTAAATGTACAACTAAGGCGGCCTTAAAAGCGACGATCTCTTCCAGATAACCTTTGGGTAAAGGAATAGACTATTTATAGGAAGGGTGGTAATTTTGAATAGAACCTTACTAATTATTGGCTATTCCTTATTTGTGTTTTCTGGTCTAATAATATCTACAGTAACTTTGACAATAGTGACTGCTTTTCTCTTTAGCTAAAAATAAATTGTTACAAAGCAGTGTTTAGAGTGTCTACGTAGAAAAATATGGTCTTCAGTGATCTGTCACTAGAAAAGTTACTAAAAGTAATCTATGTTTCAATTTATCTAGATTTTCAAATATCAAAGTGCATGGTTTGTTCTTTTACGATATCATCAGTGTAACTAATGAACGGCACGATAAGATTACGATGGATACGATATTTATCATTCGACTGCAACTGCAGTCTGTAAATCCGAAAAAGCAACAAGAAAGGCAACTTTCACAAATGAAATTTAGGCCACAGCACAGCAGAAGCTTTGGTTCATAAATTCCTTAGCCAATCCACAATAGAATCCTTACTTCATACCCTTATCCGTTCTGTGTATAATTCAAACAAAATATAATCTACGTCGACAGCTCTTGCTTATAAATTTGTAGCCAGCAAATCTAGGCGGCCTTTATTGCTTGTCGCGGTTTGTCTATCGTCTATGCTCTATGGTTCTACGAACCGATCAACCATAACCTGGGATTTATGGCACGACACCTAATCAAGTCGCAAATGCCCTTTGTTATAGCAAATTACGATTTATTGCGATAATCGGGATAGTTGAACCTGTAATTCATTTCCATAACGGAATATTTTTATTCATAAAGTCACCTGCCATAATGTGTACTGACTAATGGTTAAGTGAGCTTTCTTTTCTGACTTGAGACGATCCGTTAAAATTCATTAATTTTCATAAGGCATTTATTATTCTGTTGTTTGACTCAAATTGAAATCTGTATAATAAATTATAATTATAAGAGTAAATGTAGAGTATATGTAAAGTATTATTAAAGTATATGTTAAGCATTTATTTTGTATATCCTTTGACCAGAGGCGCAGCGTAGGACGTCTACCGACAAGATGGACAGACGACCTTTTAAAGATCGCAGGATCACACAAGAAACCGTGGGGGAGGCCTATGTTCAGCAGTGGATATCTATAGGCTGATAATGATGATGATTTATTTTGTATCAAGCCCGACCACTGCTTCCTTTTCCTAAAAATCATAGATAAAGTCGTATGTATCATGCTTCAGTATGTTCTCCACAATAATGTTTCTCTTCTCTATCTACGACTAGAAATAGTCAACATCAAAATAGTCATGCGTAGCGTGTCTATTTCCCTCCTACCTCCTAGCCTACCAGGGGTAGCCAACCATTCCGTTATCTACTCACTCCGCGCAATAACTTAGGGGAGATACCATCTACCTCCCTATAAATCGGTGGTCGGTAACTTAAAGGAAGCATTGCTAAGCAAACCCGGTTCACTACTGCTGACGTACGTTTCAATGGATCACGTCATTGGTGGCTTGATGTGAAAGTTATAAATAGCCCGGGTTGGGTTTTTTGTGAGTGTCATTTGTCTAGCTAGAGACACCTGGGAGCAAAAGGATTACTATGCAAAATCCACCCATATATATGTTTTAAGAGGATGACCACTTGGCACAGAAATTCATGTTTCTTTTGAATTCTTGTCCCCATACGAACAAGCACCAACAATCAAAGTGCATTTTGGAATGTTTTGGTTCATGAACATTGAAGTCAGAGGTTGAAATAATCACCAAACCACAAACATTACACATACCGTCTTCCAGTTCCATTTCAACAACAACAAGTCTATATGGGTCACCTACATAAAATGCTTTGTTACTCAGAACAGATAATGTCTGTTTGTCGAAGCCCACAACCAATACTTGTCAATCGACTAGTTTCATATTTAAATGGCGTGTCAACTGGTGAGTTATTGTTACTGGATTGACAGTCCGATTGCTAGCAGGAAGTGGCGTTAACTAAATGTTTTTGTTTTAAGGAAATGTTGCTGGTCATTAACAACGACATGTCTGCTTTGATTTATTTCAGTGGATTAGTAGAAACTATTTCTAACTACGTGTGTATATTTAGGAGCAAAGTAATCGATTAGGTACCACCGGCTCTAGCAAAGTGGAAAACGATTATACCTACTTGATTAGAGAAAAAGCTAAAATTGTGTATTGAAATGATATGCACGCGACGAATGCGAATAAAATTTCATGTGCCTTAAAATATCGGAGAGTTGGTGTTAGCGTATTGTGTTGTCGTTTGACACATTTCTACAGTCACTGGCATCTATAGATTCTGCTTCAACTTGATTTCGGTTAAAATTAATAAGTTGTTTGGCACGATCGATGAATAAATCTTGCTACTTCCGAAGAACTTTAGGTCAACTTTCAGGGAAACCTTTACTGAAATTTTAATAAGCCCAAAAATCAATATTCGATCTCCATTCAAAGTGTAGATTCCATCGACCTACTGAAAAGGCCGTGCAATGGCATTCCCTGAAAATGGCGGTTTAAATGCAAAACACCAATAGAATGTTCGCGCGAAAACTTTGAAAACATGCAAATAGCTGGCCATTCCTACTGTGAGCTAGTGTTGAGTGTAAATGTTTGGTGTCCTGATATGGGTGGACTACGGGCGGGACATATCCGTTCCTAGTTATTACTGTCGTCTTTTACCTCTTATGATTTTTTATATTTTTTGGATTATTCATATATGAGTCGGTTACTAATAATTCTCGCTAAAACCAAATAAAATATGGTTAGTTGGTAATACATATGAAAACATATAGAAAGAACTAAAGTAGTAAATGTAGAGTCGAAAATAAATAGGGAAAGGTTATATTATATGGTTGAGAGTTTTAGGCGACAAAACACTTGAGTTTGAGCTATCTATAGCAAAGTTGGCACATACGGCAAGATTAATATGTTGACCACATAATTTCTTGATAGTTTACGTAGTGTCCCCACAGACCCGTTTACTGTTGTGTGACAGCACTATCGTTGACCTAGTTTCATTTATTAGTTTTCGGGACGGACGCTAGACCTCGGATATTGGGATTTGATACGTTTTCTATGCGTCTGTTGGGTTTTACTATTTTCCTATCTCGTTAGATGGTAGTAAATTGGTTGGATATTTTTGGCTCTAAAATATTGACGCTATAGCAGCTCTATGCAATACATACATGAGTATGAGTCATGAAAAAAAAATGTGTTGATGTTAAAATTACTGCGTGCATAATTCAAAATTCTGCACTTTATTTAGCGAGCTCTGTACATAACGAACTTGTTACGCATTCTGCTATATTTTTTTAAATGGGTCAACCACAGCGCACCCAAAATTAAAGGTAAAGCCCCAAAATAATTCTAACCGCATTACCACTTGCGTAACCCGACACTTACCAGATTTTGTCATAAAAACATGACTCTCAGCGGGAGTCGAACCTCGAATAGACGAAGTGGAATCGACGACTACACCGCATGCCGTCAATTACGGCTGTTAGATGGTAATTAGAATATTTATGGGAGATAATTCCATGAAAGCGCTTGTAAGATTGTAAAATATGGCGTTTAGAGGCATAATAACATAATAATTTTAAAGTATAAATAAGCATATATTTTTATAACCGCTTATTTATACTCATATTTTGTGTTTATGTTAATTGGTAAATAAAATTGTTTGTTCTAAATTTTTCTAAAAGGTAGGTGTCCAAGAATAGGGAAAGAAGGAAATAAGGGTATTTAAGACTGCAGGCAGTCTTTTAAATGTACGTTATTATGTCCAAGTTTTGTTGGATAAATAGAATTTCAATATACATAAATACAATTTGTATAGAGAGACACGATCGTCACTTGACTACCAGGTAAAATAATCACAAGTATGGAACAGTCCATTAAAAGAGCATGCTAGCTGAACGAGGCACATTTCTTAAATTTTCACCTAAAAGCTCGCATGTCTGGTATCACCAATAAAAACTTATCCACGGTTGTATTTCTCCAATTATTAATACACTGTAGACGTCGGAATGCGTATAAAGTGACCATTAACGAATTGAAGATGGGCCGTTTGACCATAAAGCACACGCGAGTTGACCACACACGAATTTCAATTCTACTATCAGAATATAAGGTTGTTTTTTCAATTTAAAAAAATCTTTATCAGTTAATCGTCAGTTAGACCGGTCAAGACTCAAGCATGAGTCAGCGTTACATCACCTTTACCATATGTCGGTGATTCGGGCACAGGATATAAATATATCATTTGCCAAACGAGGATGTGACACTTTTGTTTACTGATAAGGCAGTTCAAATAAATATCTGATGTTCCTACTAGAATAAAGGTCATTGAGCGTTTAACAAAGGACGAAATACATGACCCTGTTATAAAGATTTTAAAATGTAACCATAATATTTTACTATTCAACCTAAAATTTGTTATTTATCAAGACGTTTGATTAATATCTGCATCTTTTATTTCATTAATTTAGATTTTTTGGATAGATAATCTTTATGGCTCTTGCTTTTCCGAATAGCATTCACTTATTTTCTTCCCAGCCATGTGATAAGGGTATATATTACGAACTTATTTTGCCGACTCGGCGTGATTTCTACATAAAACGAGGCGTTAAATATTCGCTCCTTTACGCCACTTAATAAAATCCTGGCGACTTTTATGGGCGGTACGTGATGACGAGGCTAGAGTACACGAGGCTAGAAGTCGCCTTTGACCTCTCATTTTCATTTTTATTAGGCAATATCTTCGTTATTACCTAGGCTTATGAGATGACCTACAGCGTCTGTTTATACTCAGATTTCGAGCTTTGACCCCATGGAGTTATTGAAGTTTTCTTTAGGATGATATAAATAATTTATGGCAGACACTTGTTTATAGAATAGTCTTGGAGATATCTGTAATGGTGTTGGATGGTATGAAGAATTGCACGCTACACCCTGGGGTAGTAGTATAATAAAAAACCGGCCAAGTGCGAGTCGGACTCGCGCACTGAGGGTTCCGTGCCAACTTTAACTGAATTAGGGATTCTTACTTCCACTTAGCCAAATTACCACAATATTTTGTTGACCGCAAATATAACTTTGTTTTTCATAGTGTTTGTATGAAAGACAAAGTTATATTTGCGGTTGATAAAAATGTGCTTTATCTCAAAAACTGCTTGTTCGATTTCGCTCAAACCAATTTTCGTTGAAAGTTTATGTTGAGATCTACATCACATATTTTTTTTCAAAATTTTCACTTTCTTAGTTCAAAAGTTAAATGGGGGGGACGCCCATTTTACCACTTTGGAAGCGTCTATATCTCAAACGTTAGACTTTTAGAAAAAATGGTTTTAGGAACCTCAATGTCATTTTGAAAGACCTATCCATAGACACCCCAACCGCATAGGTTTGAGTAAAAAAAAAATTTTAGGTTTTAGTTTCATGTATGGGAGCTCCCCTTAAATATTATTTTTTCTTACTTTTTGTATCTGAATCGGAAAGCGGTGAACAAAATACACCTACCTAACAAGTTTCAGCTATGTGATGCTTATAGTTTCAGAATAAAGTGGCTGTGACATACGGACGGACAGACAGACAGACAGACAGACTTGACGAAACTATAAGGGTTCCGTTTTTTGCCATTCGGCTACGGAACCCTAAAAACCTCAGCAAAGAAAAAAAATAAGCCTTCTTATCTTAACTACACCAAATATTAACACCCCCTAGTTAGTTAGTTAGTTAGTTTGGCTGGGGTGTTTCCGCACTTAGCCTCACGATTGGGCCATTGTACGTATATCCCTCTTTTTTCATTCTAACCACCCCAGGCTCTCCCAGAAGGCTAGCAAGCTGCCTAGATTGCTAAAGACCTCTGGGAATGTAGCCGGGGATTTGAGAAAGTTTGCCCGTTGTTCCACCACACCCATACACTCCATGAGCACATGCTGTGGATTAACACCCCCTAAAGAATGTTGAGATTCTCCGGAAAAAAAAACATCCATTTGTGATGAATAAAATACAGAGATGCCGGCACAACTTCTTAGAAGTATTTTTTTTTAAACAACACTAGAACTTTCCAAAGACAAGGACGCAGCTAAGTTTAAAATTCTAAACAGTACGGTATTTGATTTTATATGAGATCAGAGTTATCGTCATTTCTAATTAGTATGACTAATAGTGCAAAAAGTACGTCACAGACACGTTAATGTTGTTTCGCATCCATACATGAGTCAGTACAACATTCAATGACACACATTTTGTAATCGATAGGCGTGAAATTCTAAGTAAGATAAGAGAATTTACAATGTATAAAGGAAAACCTTAAGTTTTACGCCTGTCTTGAGCCTTTAAGAGTTTGTTTGCAATCGTATTTTGTAGTTAACTTTGAGATTCTTTGTCTGAACAACCAAAAGATTACTTACCTCCCAAATGTCAGTAAGGAGTTAGCAATGTAAAGTTAGCTTGTGTACATCCCACTGCTGGGCAAAGGCCTTACCTCCACTGTGAAGTTGTTTGAGTAAGGAGTATCTTCTATGTATAATGACAGATGACAGAACCTACCATAATCTGTTCAATTAAAAACGTATGATATTGAACTTTATGCAAACTATGTACGAGCATAATATCAAGTTGATATGACATGGAACCGCCTGTACTTGCGTATTCAATCGGCCTCCGAAAATATTCCAACCTGATCCTATCACAATATGTTTCGAGTTGTCCACATGGTTCAGTCATATCTCTGACCGCTATATTGCAAATATTGTCCCGTAAGATAGCCTGGGTCATCATTCGCACCCGGACGAGCTTATCGGCCGATAGCCTATCGACCTTCTGTGCTTTGGGACGCAGATTTATAATATGTTGGCGGTAAAGTTATTTTTTAATTCGGTAAGTAAAGTCTGTTTTTCTTTGCTTGTCGAATATTGCGAACAATCTTGATATTCCTTTTATCGAAATAATTCATTTTAAAATAAACTAAACACAAAACTCACAACTTACATAGGCCAGTTATCGTTGAACACTGAGATCTTTTCAAACAAAACAGTTTAATAATATTCATATTATTTTAAAAGTTATCTAAAAATTGTTTACATTGTTCGACCAGCAAAGACAAATGCACTGTACCTAACTGCTTGGCGGGGTGATATTTTCTGTCCAAGATCAATGATGTATGCGAATATAAGTAAGGATTAGTAAAAATAACTGTTTCGAAGCTGATAGAGAGAATGTAGAACACAATGACATTATTTGGAATGGAAAAGGAAATGGAAAATTGGAAAACATGCAAGCTCACGAAGCTTTCGCTGCGAAATATTATATTTTAGTTTAATTTTTTTTAATGAACATTAAAACATATTATTATAGGAATCCGTTAACTATACTCAGCATTCTTGAAGTGTATTTCCTAAGACTATGTTGCACCAGCGATTATTATAACTCACAATGATGGCGGCACGCAGCAACAATGTACGGCGCGTCAAAAGCTTCAATCTCCGTTCGTCATTCACGCACTTGCGCGAGCGCAGCTTACTCCCCTCCCCCTCCCCTGCCGGATGTGGGCCGTCACGTCAACCTGCGTTGTTTGCCCTTTGCTTTCGTCGCATTCTTGTGATCGCTTGGTACTGGCGTAGGGCTGCTAAGAAATTATCCTTGAGGTATGAAGTGTAGTTTTAAGGACACAGCGTTTATTTAGCCAGGAATTTAATTATCATAATACAGTGTTTATTTATTTATAATAACATAGACTTTAGATTGTAGGTACTCATTTCATATGCTTCCATATTAAAAGGCAACTATTTAGTTCGCGTTGGATTGCGTCATGTCAAATTAAGGAACCCCTTTTCGGAATCATAGTCTTATCAATGAAATTTATTTTACATTGCTCGAATTCGAATTGTAGGTATTCCTTGTCAAAATCAACACAAACACCACCATTGTGGGTACTTTGGGAAGTCTGAATTTCTTCATATTTTCCCAGTTACTTACCATTTCATCATATTTGACAACCCTAAATAGTTACGGGAGGGCGACGATGCGGCATGAATGTGTAAATATGTTTAGAGAATAATCATTAAAATGTTTGGAGATCATTTCTTTGGATTCCATCTTAGAGGTTTCAAGAGGATCCACAAACGGAGGAAGAAACCACTAAATGGTGGTGCTTTTTTAAAAGTTCAGTGCAGGCGTCAGAGCATTCAAACAACGCTAAGGTAGAAACCATAATAACTTTGAATTAAGTAAGTAGTATTATTGCTTTCTTTAGATGCCAGAACCATTGCTGGCACCACCAGAAAACGAAGATCAATTAAATCAGCGAATCTTACAGTCACGAAATTTAGTTACACACCTTGTTATATGTGCTATCTTATCATAAAAAGTTTATAACAAAACGAATTCCGTCAGCAAATGATCGGTCATTCAAGAATCGTGCGTGATCCATTTCTTAAGGCTTTTAAGAGTATTAACTAATGAACATTTATTGCTAATCTCATTTGCGATTGAACTACTGACATACTTTTATAGACGTGGAATTATTTCAGTGAACGATTGTTATATCGACCCCGAGGCAATGGCCTTTTCATCTATTTCAGACGATTTATGGTGTAACGTTGGTCTTGAAGTACAACTCTTTTCATGGCTTAATAAACCAATGCGAGAGCGGCAAAGTCTGCCACAAGCTCGACAAGAGAAGTTTCGACCCCAGACAGTAGATTTTTTGATTATTTCGTGATGGTAAAATGACTTATTTTTATTACCTACTTACAGGTTTTATAACTTCTAAAAAGACCTCATTTTATATTTGCAGATTGTCGTATGACGCTGCAGAAAAAAACGTTATGACCAAAATGACAACGCTTAAAAATACCTATAAAACCATACATATTTTGGGCTCTACACAGGTAATTCTGTTCTGAGTGAGAAAGATAGAGTCAAACGGAACGTCTCACCTTACGGAATTGGGATCCCATGGCGATCTCGTGCTCTAAGATCACGACTTTATGGTGAAAGGATTCAGAGGCCCTACTCAATGAAAAATCGTCAATATTTCTAACTATATGCCTCTTTCTCACTCACATAAGACGCTGCTTTGTGCGAGTAGGACAGCAGCTGGACTAGAGATCTCTTAGAGTTGACCCTCGCTGAGATTTTTTTCAACGTGCATTCGTTACAATATGCCCGAGGGTGGGGCATGACATGACCCAGATGTACGCCCGGTTAGTTCTGGATATCGTCTGTTGGTATGCAGTTTTTGCAGGGCATCATTAAATATGAAATACGAGAGACGAGACCCGCCCAACGTATTTCCTATTCCTCTCCACGTTATTTATTTCTTTGAAAACTGCTGAGCTGGATTTGCTGTACTGTTGGTGCAGTGGTTAGCTCCTGATTACTGTACCAGCGGTAGCGGGTTCGAATCCCGCAAGGGGCAAATGTTTATGTGGTGATCACGAACATTTGTACCTAAGTCATGGATGTTATATGTATTTAGGTATTTATGGGAGACGACCCCGTCATAATCACTGGTAATTTGAAACACAAGGAAGAAAACTCCTTCATAAATTCGAAACCAGAGAATTGGCGTGTTGTATGGCACATATTTGTTAAGTATCTAATGACGGTATATCTAACTTATGTACCACTACAATATATAAATACAAAAATATTTCTACATTTAGGTAAGAGAACCACGAAAATCCAGAGATGTCCCTGACCGAATTCCCCAATCACATCTTGGATGCGCCCAAAAACACACTGAACATTCCACTTGTAACCACTAGACCTACATACGTCATGTGATATCTTATCCGGCTCTTATCAGGCAGACAGCGACGGATGTGCCGATAAACACATGCAAACTGTCACCGAATGTTTTCAGATACGCCGAATAATGTGATTCGGAGCTGTTATTTCATATGTTATCAGTATCAGTTAAATTGGAGCAATGTAGTTATTGTGAGCATATTATGTAAACAATGTTTAATTATAATGTAGATTATGTAATTATTACCTGCACAATCTCGCTTGGGAACAAAGGCAATTGGTGCAATTTGCAAATCAAGATTCAGAAAATAGCGAAATTACGTGATTTGACGTGCGTAAATATAGAGGTATATAAATAAAATTGTTGGTTACTCTTGAATATGAACAAGAAAAACGTTCCAATGCACATATTTAATCCATTAGGCAATATTTTATATTTTGTAAAGGTAAGTAATAATGCCTAACTAGTCGGAATGTTAATATGAAACTATTTAGGAAAATTTCACGTATAATTTAAACTAAAATAACGCTACTTCATCACTTACACAAATTGCTTGTTAGGTTAACGCGTTAATTATTTAGACAGCTATTACATTCTAGTGTAACTAGCCTTTGTAATTAAATTACAAAATCGCTTGAGGCTTTTTTAATGTATCCTGCTTAAGTAACCGCGATTACACTTGTAAGTAAATATGCATACAGACAGGACAGGCATCCTGTCAGGATGTCGGATTCCGTTGGTCTGTAAGACTTGATTATAAATTTCTTTTGAGCGAATGAAACCGTGAAAGTAGGCGAATTTATGTAATAAAAAATTGCAACGTCCTAAGTGCTGAGTAACTTTGTTTAAGTACAGGAAATAATGTGGCTTAGAATTATGCTTCCTCATTAAACAGCGCCGAAATTATTTAAGTTGGAAGGGGTCTCCAATTATGTTAACGGTATCAAACCACTTCCCAAAATTAGCTGGTTCGTACCATTATTTATTACCTCTATACTAATACCATGAATACAGTATCAATAAGAAGAACTTAAAGTTAGTAATATGATTATGAATGTACCTACACAAGTGTATTATTAGTGCGGAATAATTACTTAGTAACGGCATTCCCATACCTAACTTTATCAAATAAACTGGTGAGAACTTCAAATTGAACTTTAGAAGGTAAATTATTAATGTTGTGTTGGTATTGGATGACGTCAAAGAAGTTGAACCAAACGATTTTCCTTCCTACTAACCCACAGACATTTTCCTGTTATTACTCAAGTCAAATCACATTCAAACCGCCAAACAGAACTAGATTAAAGCCAGTGCGGTCATTCATTCACAAAAATGAAATTTGGTATTGTTGAGTATAAATCGTGGCGTGCAATTAACCTTCAACGATAGCACTGGAGCAGATAAGGAATGTAATTAAGCAACCAAAGGCCAACCACTCGAAAGTTGGAAGAGTGGGTCGTTGGATCCGGTTCTCGAGCAGATCCTTTTATAATTGGCAGAATTTAAGGAACATACATTTTCGACATGCCCAGACAAGTTTATAGTGGCCGTCCGAAGTAAACGTCTCCGTTGATTCATTGTTGCTAGTCAATGTTGCACCATCTAGGGACGGATTACTGGGCATGATCGGATCAAATGTCAGACGGTGGATTGTAAATTATAGGCTACGGATTTGTCATCATTTCATCAAGCTAGTATCTAATGTGAGGTCTCCTTTGAATTATGAATTAAAGGGTTTGACAAGCTTATTCGTAGAATATTGAAATAAGAATGTATAAGGCATCTCAAGTACTTCTCAACCAAATTTTACCTGAAATGATCAAACTGAGGAGAGTACTAAATTGAAACGAATAATTTTTATCGATATAACTTATTGTTATATCGACTTCCGAACGGCCTCAGTTTAGTCTTATTTATCGTTCCACTTATTTCTCAATTGTTTAAGACGACTTCTATTTAATTAAACCCGCTGACCTCAATCAGGCAAACTCAAGAGTTGATTATTGTTACCCAATAAACCGGATAACTGTCTGGTTCAGGCAGTTTCCAGAAACTTAAACATCAGCACAAACTCAATTGAAGACCCAAACTAAATAACAACTACAGAAATCTTGGCAATTCATCAAATGAGAATAAAGACTTGCTACCTGGTTTCGGCATGTAAATTTTAGTTGTATTAAATATTCAGCGGTCGTACCGAATAGATAACCTTAACTTTGACTTTTAGATGAGGCCAGATGAGACATTACGCAATAGATTCAAAAACGGCACGTGAGAATATCACACGCCACAATCACTTTGACACATACACTCATCGTAATACCGAAATAAATTGAGCCATCAACATCAAAGCAATTGCTCATAACTCTGTGAGCATTACTACCGGGAATAATTTAGTACACGCAACTATTACACAAACTAGACAAAAAAGTGGCCAATTATTTTTTGTTTGTGGCATACCTCCGAGTTCATGCCGTTATGAACAACGCCGCTGTTTCATCCTGCTCTCTCTTGCCTGTATCTGAGAGGGATGTCGAATAAATCAAGTCCGTGCACGTTTCCATCTGAGAAATCGTGTCCCTTCGTGCCGAAGCCAGGTAGGTAGTGGCTATGGGCTTTTACGGTCAGAAAAAAGTATTTGAAATAAAAGCACGCGGTTCATGACGTCCTTATCAGTCTAGGCATCGTTAGTGGGCGAGCCTCTTTTGAAGAACTAGACTCTAATTGCTGTCATCATTTTCAAACTTGTTTAATGTTAGGGCTTGATATAAAGTAATGAGCTGTTGAAATCCGACTGGTGAATGATGCGTCAATTAAAGCGTCCGAGTACAGAAGATAAACAAGGATTCCTTTGGGAGTTTCATTAGCATAGCTGCCAATGGTGCTTGGCTGCTGTCATCAATCATCGGCGTCTGGTTCGGCAGGATTCCGAGTAAAACACTCATCGTCACATGGCCAAAAAAACAACCCGAACGTTTAAGGATCGAATTCCCAAATTGTGAACCGGTTTTGTCTTTCACCGTCACCCTCGAGATCGAGACACTGAATGAATTAAAGATTTTGAATACTCCCAAAAGACGAGTGAGGGATGTAAAGAAATAATTATCTAAGTTCTCATAGTTTGTATTAATTATGAAGCAAAAAACTTGCTTCACATGAAAGCGTTTTTGGAAGATAAATATTTTGAGACTGTTCTCTGTCAGAGCTTGAAATTGTTTTAAAGTAAGCAAACAATCGGATCGGGGAGGGTTATTTATATAACAGTTATCACCACGGGCTTAACGAGTTCGGAGCGCAGGCGCAAACGGAGACATGCACCAGACCAGACCATTTCTGGCGTTCTAAATAATAAACAAACTGACACTAATTATAACGGAGCACCGTCAATTCCGGCGTAGAAATAACTCTGTTTAAGGTGATACGAATATTGAAAGGTCGAGAGAAACGCTAACACAAGCAAAAGCAAACATGAATGCGCCTAAAAACTTCGAGTTCGAATTCAATGTTGATCTAACGCAGTGTGGTTTAGAAGTTTTTTAAGTAATCGCTAGTGATGACTCATGTGTTGAAAAAACTAAAGACCTGCCGCTACTAATTCTATTTATAGATCGAAATTAAAGAATAGCAAGTCTTTTCAATAAAAGCATTGGAATCATTTGTATTTTTGCCACTATCGTTCCGGACGCCGTGAATCAGAAGTCTCCAATTATAATGACTGTGTGCGTTGCATCCACTTATAAAGTGTGAGTAATTCCAGTAAATAAACGAAACAATGATTTACTCGCTTAATAAAACGTCTAAAACACAAAGAGATGCAGCTCAGCCTGGAATCCGACACGTGGCCACTGAAACGTGTGGAAGATAAAATTAATTTTATTTTTAGACTGTCGCTCGGATGTCGTCGTCGAAAAATATGATTCGGCATAGCTCACTCAGCATTGACAAGGCAATGCTTCAGTTGCAAACAATGGACCACACGCACACATGGGCAACTTAACGCGTACTAACATCCCAAGTCGCCTATTGGCGAGAAAGTTGGACAGACCACAATACGACGTCGATGTGGTTTTATTGCAAGAGTTCGCGCTCTGCTCTAGTGCTTTTGTGGTAAACTAATGTACGCACATGTTTATTTGTTTGCAGGTCGATACGGGTTCAGCGTATGCTAAACTCGTCTCTTCCTCTGTTCGCTATACGGTTCACAATTCAAACGACGCTTGATCCCACGAGATGGTTTCTTGTGAGTTACCCGAACAATTTCCCGAGCTCTTCATGTGTATCTGTTAGTCATTTGTTGTGCCAAAACCAGAAAGTAGGAACGACTATGGTAGAGCGACCGTACCATATCGAATGTTCCGACAAGTTTCGACGTTGACGCGTTCATACTAAAAATAGCAGTTCTTTATACATTGAAGGATAGTCTATAAAACCGCAGTTGGTCGCTGACACAAACCAGTTCTTTGTTACGAGATCACGAGTATAGCGAGCCGACTGCGGCAACATGGCGGCTTACACGGCCGTACAGCGGACATTGAGCGCTATACTTACATTCGTAATACCGACACTCGAACTAATCGGATCTCGTGGTAACTGCCGTCCTTGCCGCGCGAAATCACTTCTCAAAACGAGGACGCGCGGGACCCGACCACTAGTATTCTAAACGGAAACAACAATCCTGATACCATCTCAATTTCAAATGTAACTGTTGCAAGATAAAACAGTACCTCACAATACCTTAGCCACTACGCAAGACAAGAAACCTTTTAGAATGATTCAGACGGTTCACTTCGGTGAGCGTTTCTTTCAATAATTCATGAAATACAATTTAAAGATTGCGGAACAATACAGAACTGTCTCGGTTATGTGAGACGCTGAAAATATGTGCATAAATATTGCTAGGTTAAAATTGAATGTAAATAGGTCAGTCAGTATAAACGGAACAAAATGTTTCAAACTTGTTGTCCAACAAAATGTGTGTTTTCGAACAAAATAAACAAAGTAGTTTGCATCATTCAGTATTTTGAACGTTTGCCAATGCTCGACTTCACCAATGTGCGAGTATCTTGTCTTTGAACCTGCATTAACAAGCATTAAAAATAGTTTGTGTTTCCTTCTGCACTCGTCTTTTTTAGTATCCTAGTACACGGCTGATGTTATTAACGTTAATTCATCCGTCTCAGCTCTGTGGAAACGAACAGTTAACCACTTCCAGCTGTTAAATGCATTAAACGGTCCTTAAGGCGTGTTCTCCATTACTTAACCGACGCGTTACAATTACAATTACGGGCTATGTTGGCTAACAGGTGATCAATCCACTGCCCAAAGGAAACCTAACCAGTTTCAAAGGTATCTAACGAAATTGACCGCACGATACTACGGAATGACCGGGAAATGAATCACAGGTTATTGAGAATTAATAAACATGCAAATTACAAACTCAATCGATAAAGCAGATAGCAGTCCGTAAAACTGGGAGGATGCAATGTGAGTCACTACGATAAATATGTGCATCCGAAATATTGTGAATGAGCAAACAGTAACGCCAACAGCGTAGGAAGCTGTTCATGCAACCAGTTTTTAATTCGAATTCTTTACTTGAGCAACTTCGAATATTCGATTTTGTGCAGAAACAAGGCTGCCAAGTTCCGTAGTTTAATTACTAAGTTGCTGGAACTGAAAGCAGAAGTTCTAGTGCTACTGTTTGAAGAATGTTGCACGGGGCTTCGCGTAAACTTGATAATAAGCAATTAGCCACAACAGCTGTTTGAACAGTACATCTGTCTACATCTACAATATCCTCATAAAGGTGTAGTCTGCAGTGGTCTCCAGCTGCAATTACAAGATTATGAGAGTCAGTCATCCGCAGGAAGGTTCCAATTTGACTGCCCACCGCGACAATCGAAGGATGTGGAGTAACAAAGGCTTCATAACACAGAGTCATGTCGCAATCAGAAATAATGACCACGTACGTAGGTGTATCGGTGAATACATCAGTCTTTCAATGTTAATTTCTGTGCGCGTGATCGGAATGTTTGAGAGACATTGATATTGTCTGTCTGGTTGGTTTGGTTACCTTAGTATACTGTTTCGTCGGTGTATAAAGTATAAAGGTGTTATGTTTCATGTGACGAGGGCGCTGGAGCCGTCGCAAATGGCTGAATACTTGAGAATGCCTGGGTGGTGCCGAAACCAGTTCTGCGTAGTGACTGAAAAGCCACGTTTCGTGTTACAGGAGACGGTAACCTCTTGGTACCGCAGCTATACCTTGAGTTAGAATTGTGTTAAAATTGCAATTTAATGTTCTTTAGCTCTCATACAGGGGTGTACAAAATGTCGTGTGAACATGTTATTCAAAAGACTTCTGTTTACAAAATGTTTCAAGAACGAATTTATAATAGGCCGTTTCCGTAACAAATTACGAAAAAGGTCAATTTCCATAGTGCTGTAATAACAATAAATCATAAAGCATTGGGAATTGGTACGTTTTGAGGTCAGGGTAAGTGTTATAATAAGTTATGGACATAATGGCCAATACGTTTCACATTTTTACGCAGCTGTTAGTCCGCTTATTTAGTCTAGTTCCTAGCTTACTTTTATTTCTTAAAAATACTTACGATACTTATGAATTCTATTCTGGACGGAAGAGCTACGATAATAGAGGTAGTCAGATTTACAGACTAGTCAGGTATGTAGGAAATTGAGATTGTATTTATAACCTTGTTATGACTTAGACACCGCATAGATAGAGTTTAAACTTTATCTATGCGTTGTCTAAGTCATTCAAGTGAGGCTTCAGCCTCAGATCATAGAAACCATTCTATGGTCTGAGACTCTGAGTATGTAGCCAATAATTCGATCATGCATTGTAGCAAGTACATTAGGCGGCTTGTGTACATAGAATATACCTACCTACAGTACCTAACTACTCAGTTAAACCAGATCTAAAATCCGGAATTTTTCGACTTACCATGTGAACCCAACCGTGGTATACCGACAATGGTGCTTTCACGCTTTCACCGCGGGCAAAAATGTCGAAGCGATCGAATGTGAGCGTGGCAACATGCAAATTCGCTTGAAATGCAACGTGACACGAGTGGAGGGGGGCATTCCTAGCGCGGAGAGGGGGGGGACCGGTCATCGACCGTCCTCCACCGGCCTGGCATAAACTACAGAGGCACGGACCACAGACATTCGAGCCCGACCACTCGCTAAGGTCAATACAGTACGACCGGTCTATACACCGTAACAGTTTCGAAAGACCATTGTTCCATTGACGGACTGGTGCAAACCGAAAATCAATTACATACACACACGAAAATCTAATTTGACCGCTTGCGCAAGACTTTATCTGCAAATCTGATACATAATTCCTTTTGTCCGCGAAACGGTCAGGTTATGATGCGGTTGAGAAAACACTAATCAACTTAGCATTTTACATCATGTATGGTTAAATAAGTGTATTTTAGCATGGTTACGCTTAAACATAATTTATTACACAACATGCACTGGTACTTGTATGGGCATTATGTGGATGATGTCATCGGTAGTCTTTGCAATGTAGAATATCTCAATGTCGGTAAATATTTCCACCGTGTGGACTTGTGATTCATGCATGGTGTGTACCTTAATAGTAGTAAGTAAGTCGCTGATATGATAAATGACACACGGTAACCATAATCCGTTTTTTTTGCAAGATAACAACAATGATAACTTTATCCACAAGACAGGTATCTTACTTACAATGTATCGTATGATCAAATATCGAGACGATAAATATAAATATTGTATTTGAAAAAATCTGGTTGTAATGATAAAATCGAATTCTTTCAACGCGAATTCGACTAAAATCTAAATGCAGCATTAATTCATGATAATCACGCTACAACAGGTTCCAAATGTAGGTATTGAAATGTGGAATGTGCATAAGCAGTATGTTAATGACCTCACCGATTCCGTATTTCAGCATTCCATTACTCGGAATTTAAAGTTTTTTGCTTCAATCCTACTTACCTCCACGTCAACGCCTGCTTTAAAATTAAAATAAATGTGGTCTGAATCCCGATGCAGAACATTTTATCACAAAATTGACAAGAATTCAACCACGTGGCACAAAAAAGTTCTAAGCATAATTTGATATCATCATTAGCAGATTAATTATGTATGTGTATGTAGAGCAAACTGAATCATTACTACAGCAGAGAAATTGTTAGTGTTGATCAATACTATTTTTTAGCTTGACGTGTCACATTAAGTTTATATATTACCATTGATATTCAGCTCCTATTCATTGAGTAAAAAGGTCAAAAAGAACATACGAAGATCATAAAAAAAACCATTGCAATAAAAGTTTGGAGACGCGCCAGGCTGACAATGATCTAACGTGTAAAAGTAAAATGTTACAAATTATATCGCGCTCCGGAGAACAATGGTAAAAGTTTACACAGAACACAACTACACACCATAGTCGCTGTTTTGCTTATCATAAACGCAATCTGAATGGTGAAACGTGCAATTAATTATGCTGTTCACAGTTGAACACATGGGTTTCTGCAACAGATCGGGTACCACTTACGCGCGTGACGCATGCTCGTAATGTTTTTTTCCTCTCTTTTGCAATCGTCAGTATCCTCTTAGCCTACTTACAAATACCTAAGCTACGCATCACTACCAGCAACGTTTTGGCGAGGTAGTTTTAATCGTCCTAATCCAACGTGTCGAGTCATGGCGCGCCTCCGTAGATGAAACTGACTTACTTTCATATCCCGCCGCCCAGGACCACAGGGACACCATCGCCAACAGCCAGTGATACATAAGTCCTTCGATCTTCCAATAGAGGGGGGCGAACAAGGGTCTGACGAGGCGCAGCGCCATCATCCACACGACGTAAGCCGGGATGCAGTATATGTTGTTCACGATCACGAATGTCGTTCGCGCCACGATCCGCACGTACCGACTGAAACAGCAGGGCCGCGTCGGTTCATCTCTGACCTTCTCGCCGCACGACCGCCCACGAAACCCTCAAGGCCGGGCCAACGCAACCACAAACACGATGATGGTGACATGAATGATGAGTGCTAACACCGAGTGACCGACCGAGGGGGTTCCGTGAGCTAGCGAGAGGCGAGAAGGCACCGCACCGCGTTCTCCCTGCCGACAGCTGCCTGATGCGGGGGCTTTCGTCGTGCGTGACACTGACGCTGCGCCACCGTATTCAATCAAACACAAGACGTACATTCGACGATATTTATTAATGGAATTGTTCACCGGTTCACTTTCGGTTATTTCGTTAAGTAGATTGCGAGTACAAATTTAAAAATCGCCCGCCGGCGAGCGATACTCGTCGCTCGCCGACGAGCTCACATGCGTTTTCTTTTGCGACACACATTTTACACCGATCGACGTAACATTAACTCGTACGACGCGAGCACACATAGACAGACATACACAATTTTAGTTTACGATGCATACTGTGGCACGACCGCGGCCGGCCGAGTTCGTCGTGTAAAATCAATACAAAATTCATTTATATAAAATTAAAAAAAATCGGATCGCTGAAATTATACAAAATTACAATATTAAGACTGTACACTATCTAATATATACAAAAGTTGCCGGCAGAGATATGTGCGAGGGCTTTATATACAGGGCGGTGGGTTCGGTGTCGCGGGCCCTTGCCGATCACACGTTGTAGTCGTGCGTCATGAGGCCGTGCACCTGCTCGAGGCGGTAGGCGAGTCTCTGCTTCTGCGAGAACTCGTCCTCCTCGAGCGTCACCATCAGCTGCTCGTTATACTTCACCGCGTACGCGTACAGCTCGTTAAGCGCGCAGTTCGTGTTGAACTCTTTCGTGTGGAGGCGCGACTCCTCCGCCAGCATCGCGTTCATGTCCTGGTCGGATATCGCCGGCATCAACTTTATGTCCGCGTAGTAACGCTCTACCCACTCCTTGTAAACCGGAATATCTTTCGCGTACAGAAGCTTGGACGAGGGCGAGTCCTTACCGAGGATGTGGTCCGACGTCGAACACGAGTCCATGAACGTTTGCGCGATAACAGACAAGCAAGAATCTACGGTATTAGACTTGTGAACATCGAATACAAAGTTGGGATTCTTAATCAGATTAACCCAGAAGCGCAGCGGAAGGGAATTGCTCTTCCAAGTGTGAACTACCTCGGGATCGGAGATTGTATGTTGTAGCGCTTGATCGTCAAGGAAATCGAACATATACTTTATGGCTAGGGGTAGCGCGGAGCCGCGATGTGCTGTGCTAAAAATAGTCTCGAATAAATCGTCGACGAACTTTTGCAACGTGCCTTTGGTGGCGAGAAGGCGCGTAAGATATATTTCGGAAACCATTTTGTTGCCACGCTCTCCCTCTTTGTGCGCGTCTCCGTCGTGGTGCCTAACGAGATGCCAATACTTGAAAGCTCCTCCGTGATCGTACTTCAGAGGGCTCGCCGGCGGACTAGCGGAACCGTATTTACCGCGATTAAGAGTTTCATACGTATGAGATTTATCGTTTTTCTCCATATTGGAGAGATTGTAAACTGAACTCTGCTTAGCAACAAGGCTGAGGCAAGCGCCGTCTGGTACGCGGTAGTGATTTAGAGTATTTAGCTTGCGCCATTCGCCCTCGCATTTAGTAGTACTATCTTCGTCATACAAAATTAATCGACCACAAGCGCCAGTGCGCCATTCCAAATCAAGGTCGTCACGACTCGGTCTTTGGGAATATGGAGTAGCGCGATAAATAGCATCTAAACATTTCTCCTTCACTTGGCTTATTGTATCACAATCGAGAACTTTTACGTGGACGTTCTCTGTAGTAGCCTCTAGTCCACTAACGAAAATGGTTTGTTGTGATATCGATACGCTAACGGTCAAAGCTTTGAAATCGATCGACTGCCTAATGAGTTTTTCTTCGCTTAGAGAGTATCGCGCCTCAGAAGAGATTGCGTCCACGGGGCCTTTGTCTACCTGACCTTTCATCGACCTAAACAAAAGATAAAGCGGTTCGCCAGCGCATTCGCGAAGGAATTTATATAGTAAGAAAGTAAACCATGCGCTCAACATTTTCTCGGCTACGCTCTCAGTACGCCGCAACAACAATTTTGGATGACTCTTACCCTCCATACATTTTTCTATAAGCTCTGCTAGCAATGTCTTTAATACATCAGTACAATATTCCATTTTACTCTGTAAAGTAACCATTATAAGTGAAGCTACGTTAACACGATCGCGCATAGAGAAATACCTGTTGCTTTCTAAAGTACGAATAAATAATAAAAGGAATGTTTTATTCATAATAAGTTGCCCAAACATTCTGAGACCTTTTTCTTTTCTCATAAGCTCTGGACGCTCCCACTGCAGGACGGCATGGTCGTCAATATTTGGGAACAATATTTTCATGGCGTAAGTGCGATAATCCAAGAATGGAATGCCGCCTGTCACATCTCCCGTCAAATCCGTCATTTCGGTTTGCAATTCAGCAAATGCCTCCTTACATTCGGCAGCGACCCTTAACTCTAAAATATCCATTTGCTCCTGCATATTCTTCAATACCCTAATATTTTCAGTTGATTTTCTCCTATACATAACTAGAAAAACGACAAATACTAAAATGAGTATCACTATACTGGCAATAACGCCGAATAATACTGGCTTGCCTATAGCGGCCTGGAGGCCGGCCTGTGACGAATAAGATAATTTCCCTATCTTGAACGTGAGGGCACGACCTACTTTGACAACCACTTCTGGTGTGTCATTGCCATCCGGCAATTCGTCTCGCGATGGCGGCCGGCAAGTTAATTGGTGTCTTGAAAGAGAAGTTACATTACACAAACTTTTACCTATATACACTTCCACGTCTTGTTCCGTGCAAGCCCTATCTAAGTTTTGACCATTAATAGTTAAATATTCAGACTTATAATACTTGACGTCCTCATCGAACTTTTCATAAAAGGGATCAGGATAAAGCAAAAATGCCTCACCTGTCTTGGAGGTGAGATTTTGTACACTCAGTACATCGTCCATGTTGAAACCGTATTCCAATTCTAAGGGTCTATCCATATCCAGATTCAATCCAGCGCTTTCTATCCCGGGAGATTCACAAATGAGTTGAGTTTGAAAATCAAGCCTATGACATGGTGCGATGTATGGACGATTGTCGTGATAAACATAAATTTGTGGAAACTGTATTGAATGGAAATTGCGACCTATGACTTTGATGTTAATTCCTCCGGATGGAATACCTTTAGGTTGCTTGCGTTGCGACATAAGAGGCGGACCTGATTCGACGGACACTACAACGGGATCTTCTATGTACTCAAACTTTTCACGCTCTAAAGTACGCATTCCGTTATCAAAACGCATTCGTAATGTTCCCATTTTCAATTGATACGAGTGGCTGGTTCGACAAACAGCCTCCTCATGCGATACGGATAAAATAGCACAGGGCAAATCGTCAATAAACGCTTGTATGTTACTGCCAGCATTGAGATATTCGCCTGTGATCCGAAGTTTAGTGCCACCAGATTGCGGGCCATATTTGGGTTGGATAGAATTTATTTTCGGGTTTACGAATGCGTAGTGATGTTTCGATTCTCCACGATAATCCGCGACGCGAACGACTACAGGGCCATCCCGCGGCACTTCCTCGCCAGGACCGTCTACAGTGCACACAATACGCCTAGTTTTAACATACAACTCTATAATGGGTTGACATTTAATCCCTGCTATGGTGACGCCATTGTAAATATCAGATATATTACGACCTAAATTAATACCTTCGATGGTAATGTTAGTACCGCCATCCCAAGGACCTAGCTGCGGCCTAAAAGAATGAATTTCAGGATTAGGGCAAGTCTGAGTACGATTTAACCATACGCTAGGCGCACCGCATTGTTCCTGTACTTCACATCTATCAGAGCCTTGACACCAACCACACCCGAATTTCTCTGGAAGCGCGAGACACATTCCGCAATTATCAGCCATGTCATTACAGCGATAAATGAGAATGTGGGTATTATCAGGATTATCCAAGGGCTTGGAGCCACCCCAAATAACGGCGAACGACGCTGTAATATTAGGAGCGCGCGACGTATACGTAAATTCTACAGCTTCGCAATAAATCGTATCGGCAAGTAGTTGAGCGTTTACATGTGTTACGCGACCCTCAATATTGAACTGACATACGAATCTGGTTTGGACTATAAACTGGCCGATAATGTGGACTTTAACTTTTATAGCTTTCTTTACACCGGATGGTACTAAAATTTCGTTTGTCCCGTCGGACGTAGAGTTGATAGTGGGACAGAAACCAGGACCTGAACGATAGCTGGGGCCGACTCTACTAACACCGGTAACTAGAATATCATTACGGCAGTTCTCAGCAGTGTCGTGGGTACAACGATGCCCATCGACACACCAATCGCAAGGAAACGATGAACTGACGCACTGAGTGCACGAGCTGTACGTGTTGCAGTCAAAAAAGGTGAAATTCGTGGCTACAAAATCAGGTCCCTGAATGGTACGCACCGACAACTTAGCCGTGAAATGATGTTGACCGGCGGGAATCGGTGGGAGCGTGTCGGTACGCGGAGTAGTACAATTAACACCGTAAGGTTTCTTAGTAGCATTGGTAATTAAAGTACGGTCTAAAGCTGTAAATGCACACAAGAATTGTCCATTAAGCGTGGGCAAGTTTTCAATTACCAAATCTAACGTTCGAGCCGTCGTTCGTTGCAATTGAGTCGGCGTCACTTGAGTAATCGTAGTGCAACGACCGCTGCGATACGAGATCCAATACAGAGGATCTTTAGCCGCATCCTGACAGTCCGATCGCAGACTACACTTATTTTCAAGAGAACACCATCCACAGTAAGGGTCTTTGGCGCCAAGACAAGTTAAACATGATTTGTAAACGCTACACTCTTGAACTTTTACTTTGGACACTTTTCGTTCTGTCATAACATATAAATGCATCAATTGAGTATCAAAGAATAAGTCCTTGTTCACTGGTGAGCCTTCATCGACTACAATATCTCCGTATTCGAATGCAGAGGTCGCGCTTTCTACGACGATCTTTTTCAGATGTCCCTGTGCGGTTCCCGCGAACACGACAGTGTAGTCCCCTGTGGCTGTTGCCGCGACTGCCGTCAGCCTCTTTTTGAATACAGCCACCGGCACGGCTTCTACAGGTTGTTCGCCTCCCAAAGGAGTATTCACATCTAAGCCACAAAAGTCTTCGCTAATCGACTGCAATTTAGTTCCAATGCAAGCGTGTGACGGCGAAATAAAATCCAGACCTCTTGAACCATTTCCACTAAAGCACGTCTTAATGTTTTGCATGAATTTACGGCGAATAGCTTTCAGCGAATATACACAGAGGGCGGAGTGATCTGACGGGGTGTTAGTGTTTATGGTTTCACTTTGACTAAATGCAGCGAACAGCACATCGTGTTGAGCTGTTATTCCGAGCTCCCCAGCTAATACTGATCCGGCTTTACCGACGAAGGCAGCTTGTACTAGGTTATATCCAAAGTTGCCTCCTCCTTCTCCTGTACAAGACATAGGTATTTCTGTGTACGAGTAATAGTTTTCGTCATCATGACATACTCGGACTAACTTGCTGTAATAGTTGTCCGAGCCGACACCTCTCAATTGAGTCGTCAAGAAGTAGCTGAATCCCTCTGAACTAAAGCCATAAACATAGTTGATAGGATACCGTTCTCTAGATAATGAATTGACGAACATTCTTGTACCGGTGGTCACCGCCGTACGTGCTATCATGAAGAGTCGATCATCTTCGAGAGAGCGACTGCTAACTGTAGGAACTTCTGAACGATAAGGAGAATTTCCAGTAAACGTGACTCCCACGTACATGACCTGAGTCATCGGTGGATTCGGTGGCCCCGGCGCGATAAATGCCACAGTAGACGCGGTCGCATTGTTCGCCACGACCGGCTCTCTCACTTCACGCACTTCATGGGAGATATTATTCAAATTCCGCACAGAACACAGTCCCTGCAACACTGAGCCGCACGTGATAAGGCGACTCGTCGCGTAGTCTATAACGAGGGCTTTGTTCACATTATCCGTAGGTTTCTTCACGAAGTTCGCGGGGCAGTCGAAGGTGCAGAAGGCGGAGTCGTTCACGGGTCCAGTGACGATAGACTGAGCGACCTCCAGGTCGGGGGAGAGTTGGTAGATTCTGTTGACGGCGCCCACGTAGACTCGGCCAGTGTTGCGGTCGACGACGAGGTGGTCGAACTGGGAGGTCGGTGTGGTCACTGGGTCGGTGAAGGTGCGCACCACGTCCTGCGAGGCGTGCGCGGCGGCGCACGCGGCCCCCAGGGCCAGCAGCACGCGCCACATGGCGCGATGGCATGTGGCCGGCACCCTACCGCTCGCGCCACCGTCCGCTTGCCGCGCCGCTCGTGCCCGTCCGCTCCTCGCATCTGCAACGCGAGACACCCACTCAGGCGCACTGTCCGCGCCCCGCGCGCCGCATCGGCCGGGCGCGCGCCGTCGACGCTTCGATCCCATCGCACCGCACCGTTCCGCCACCTGTTACTCGCCTATCGGATCCTACGCTATCCGGTGTATCCTAAACGAATTCGGACACCTAACTCCGGTTTTACGATTTGGATATTATAAAAACCGCGGTGCGCACGAGTACACGCTATGGCTCGGAGAGGTCCAGTGCGATCGGAGCGAATTCGCGAGCTGAAGCGACGACGCGCAGTGACGGTCTTTCCAGATAAGCGATATCAGTACTAACTTATTTTGCATCATGCTGCACAATAATACTATGCCCATGAGAATATTTTCTGCACGGCTATAAATAATAATTATCTTCCCGCAAGATATGTGTGGTGAACTACAATAATTGGTTACACCGCACATGAAACTGATGACAGTAGTTCATATAAACGTCACTGTTCAGTAATTTCGGTGATCAAAAAATGACAATTTCGCAATATCGATCATAAGTACGAATGATAAACGCTGTCTGATAGCAGGTGATATCATCAAGATGTTTATCGTAGAATTTTCGTACGAAAATAGGTTAGTACTAGGAAAGAACGATCACCGGCGGCCTCGACGCGGTCAGTGCACTGATAAAGTCACACGCCGACGAAAGCCTCAGCATCATCAAAATAGGGAATAAAAAAATAATAACTTGGCATGCTGTTCGTAACGAGGGAGTGAACGTGGTAGCGCAACGATAAAACAAAATACATTGGAGGAACTAAACACATCGATAGACTGACATCAAGTAATACTCACAGAATGGACATGTTGAGTTTTTCTCGGGCTTGAATGAGTGTTTCAACTATAGATCATAAGCAAGTGAGGCGCACTCTCATAATGTGGCTGCGCTCGTCGGGTTTTGAATGAGACCTGTAAAAAGAGAAAATAGTTTTAAAGCCCAGATTTAATAAAAAGATCAGTTCCATTATTCTCACAGCTAAATGTAAGCTTACTTACTAAGAACGGTTAAAACTTCAGTGAAAGAAAATCACTCGATTTGTACTATAAATAATTATGTTAATTGAATATTTATCTCTTGTTTTATGTACGTTAAATAAACATGTCCTCGTGTTTATCACATTGTTGTGTCTTTAACTTCATTACGACGATCCGACCTTATCTTCACCTAAACACCGGGTGCGATCGAGGTCAAATATGTGCTTAGCCGAGAATAATAATAATGCACTGTATTCCAAATTAGATAATGTTCTTCTGTGACCAATCAACTTAATTGAGCGTGATATTAATTTTTTACAAATCGTACCCATTTACTCTTTTAGGCAGAACATTGTAAAAAAAATATTGAAGAAAGTCATCGAAGTAGCTCTGTCACGAATTGAAGGTGAAAGTTCTGGTGGGAATCACAATAGCCGCTTCAAAGCAAACAATGCGAAATTAATTTGTTGCGGCTAAGCTGGTTAATGGATTAGCCATGGAATGTGCATTGTTGGGTGTTATAATTTAAGCTGATCCCCTCGATAGAAGGATTTCTTAAACCTTAGACTTTGGAGTTATTTGATATATATTTTATTACCGATAGATATAATAAATAAATCATCATTCTCTTGCCCTGTTTCCAATTTATCTGGGTTCGCTTCCACACTACTCTACCACTCGTCACTGAATCATCCACTCCTTTCTCACTCATATCGTTTTTCAAACAATCTATCCATTTCTTTTTCAGTCCTCCTCTTTCCTTCCAGCCATCCACATTTATACTCATCCTTCAGTTACATGACTTTCTTCCCTCCTCATTGCATGACCGTACCAAGAAAGACGATGACCCACCATTTTCTCAGTTACCGGTGCCACTTTCAGACTTCCTCGTATATACTCATTCCTTATCTTCTCCATTCTTGTAATCCCACACATCCATCTTAACATTCTCAACTCTGCTACATGCATTATAATAAATATTGGACGCCAATCACATACGGTGTTCTTAACGAATTCAGCAACAAGGAGATATGTACGTTAACGATATAGCACTGCAGCACTGGCAGGGCATATAGCGCGTAGAACTGATAGCCATTGGAGCAGACAAGTGATTGAATATAAAAAAAAAATTGGACACCAATCACATACATTGCTCTGATCCCAAAGTAAGTAGCTAATGCACTTGTGTTATGGAAATCAGACCCAGCGGTGGTACCACAACACCCAGACCCGGGACAATATAGAAAATTTTGATTTCTACATTGACCCGACCGGGAATCGAACCCGGGACCTTGGAGCGGCGACGCCGCCTTGAAATCCAGCGTGCTTAGACACTACACCACGGAGGTCGTCAAATCGAATGGAGATAATTCGACCAAAAGTACAGCGTCGAACATCTACCGTCATGTAATACTGACGATCTAAAGGTCGCGGGTTTACAATGGATGATGCAGACTGCTTGCAGCTGGTCGCTGTGAAAAAACCGTGGGATAGACCTATGTTCAGTAGTGGACGTTCTTTGGCTGATAATTATCGATGATGAATCACATCACATTGCTCCTGATGTCCAAGCAAGTAGCGATAAAGCACTTGTGCTATGGAAAGCAAAAAAAAACTTCCGATACATTATAGAAAATTATGATTCTCTAAAGACCCGACCGGGGATCGACCCTTGGCGATCGCGACTCCCTGAAACTAACCGTCGTAATACCACGGATATCGTTTTGTGACGTCGCGCAGACTTTCAAGTACGGATTTCAAAAGAATCGTTCATTGTTTAGGGACATCGCAAACAAACACACACACACACACACTTTTTTACCTAATTAAATTCTAAAACTCAAAGAAGTAGGTACTACACTACAGGTTACGTCTCCTAAAACAAGTCATCGTTTGAAGTATAAGCTAAGATCTACAGCATTTATATTTTTATTTTACATTTTTCACTATCATAGTTTAAAAATTGAGCCACTGAGCCCGGGTGGTGAAGTATTGGGCTCATACCACCTAATATGTACGGACAACAGCACGTCAAGCAAACACTGCGGTATCTTATGCAGTTGTAATAAGGGCTAGTTTGCAACAAAAGTGGATAACCTGATGTGCTGGCGACTGTACTTGAGGTGAGGCCTTTGCCAAGCAGTAGTCGACATTTACAGGGTAACTTTACATGACTTTTAGTTTTAAAGTTAGTAGGGGTGAAAAAGTTTAAATTTCCCCTGCTGTAGAGAACATTCTACAACTTTGGAAGCCTCTATTTTTCAGACTTTCGAGTCTTAGGCAAAATAGTTTCAGGTATCTACCATACCATTTTTAAAGACCTATCTATAGAAGAAAGAAAGAAAAGACCTATCACATGCTTAGAATTAAGAATTTTTTGTTTGTGTTTGTTCTATGTATGGAACCCTTTCTTTTTATGTCAGCCTAGCAGTGTGCTAGTAACAGAATAAATCCTACGAATTCTACCAACACACACAGAATCACGATGCAAGTAACTTTAGGGCAATGTCTTTCACCGGGCCCAGACACTGTAGTCTCAGAAATTTAAACAATTTTTTTTTTTATTAACTACGTATTTTCGGCATTATAAACATATTTGATTTACGACGATTTTAGTATCAACACGATATTAGTATATATTTAATTCAAACACAATTTTTACATAACGGAAAAGTGACAGACAACCCACCAAATGTCATAAAAAATCTTCCTTAGATTTTAAGTAACCAATAAAATAAACTGATGTAACAATAGGTTTATAAACAAAGTTTGTGTTTGCTGTTAACAAACAGTTGCAAAACAGTAATTGAAAATCAATTAATGATTCCAATGTATTTAAAAAGCAGGTGGCTGACTTTTATTGCAGTTACATTAGAAATGTAGTCTTTCTAAAGGACCGAAATATTTAATTTACTACAAACGGCTGCCTAATTTGAAATCAATTAAGACCTTGATGCACTCACACAATGTAGGTAGTGAACTGGTATCACAGTTAGAAATGTAAAAAATCTTAAAAGACCTAAGTGTTTACAAACATTTAAATATTTCCCAACACTAGCAAAACAACTGACTGAAATCAATAAATGTTCTAAAGCACCAAAAAAGTAGGTAGTCAGCTTGTATCACAGTAGTAATGTAAGAAATCTTAAAATAAAACATGACTTGAATTAAGATAGAAAACTTAAACAATTTAATTTTTCCTTTCCAAGTATTCAGAAACACATCAAAATCATCATTTATGAGGATTGATTTGGCTCAAACATATTTATTTGTTGTCAGGAAATCGCAAAGCATTAAACATTTGTTTTTTAATTTCAAATGTGCATTAATTATGTGTTTACTTGTAATAAATTATTCAGGGTGACTATTAGCCAATGTGTTGTTGCTGTTGTTGGGTTGGCTTTTGGGATAGGCAGGAGTGAATAGTAATAGTATAGTAGTCAAATATCTACTTAACCTCAAGAAAAAATATTTATAAAAGCTGTGTTGTTAACTGATCCGAATATAATAAGTAATTAACTTACGGACAGTAACATTTAACAATTTTTTTGTTGAAAGATGCAATTTGATTTAGAGGAAGAGTAACTGTGCAGTGCTTAGTGCAGAAATCTTAAAAAAAATGTAGTTAATAATTGAAGTATTGGATCCTACAAAAGCATGGTGACTTTCTGTTTTTTAAACATGCCTATACAAAAAAAAATATTTAGAATTTCAAGATTAGGATAGCTAGGTAATGAGTTTAATCAGTAGGTTACCACAGTTGCGCTCAAGTAGTAAACCCATAGCTCCTTGAACCCAACAAAAACTGCCATGTTAACACTAACAAAAAAAAAACAGTAGGTTACTATGATAAAATATAAAATAATCAAATCCTTTAGGTACTGATTGTTTTTAAGACCTTGTAAATAAAATTATACATTATACCCACCCTTCTATAAGTTTTGTGATTTCCTTTTTTTGCAAATTTATCTACATCTTCAATAGGGTATGAATTCGGAATACGCAAAATAAGTTTATACCACTAAAATTCAAGTCAGTTTTTCTTTGCTAGCTAGTCGAATATTGTTCACAATCTTTTTATAACTTTTAAAATAATATCAGTGAAAAAAAAACTTTAGCTTTATGATTTCACAAGATCTCAGTGTTGAACGATGAATTACCTATGTAGGTATGTCGTGAGTTTTGTGTTTATCTTACTTTAAAATGAATCATTAAAGAGGAATGTCAAGATTGTTTACAATATTGGACTAGCAAAGAAAACTGATTTTAGTTATTAATTTCTTGGTGTATGTTAAGGTTAACATAATAGAAAATTATGTGCTCAGTGCCTTGTTTACCTTTTGTAAACTATGGTGATTATGATAAAATATTTTTAAAAGATAAAAATAACATCCAGCAAGGAATATTGGTTACTAATAAAATACATGTGACCAAAATAACCAAAAGAAACCTGACACTTATCCTATATATTTCAGTGAGTGAAATCAGGCACTGAGTATGAGGATTATGCTCAGGTTTTTTTAATAGTCAGGTAAGTACTATAGCAATAAAAATATTGTCTCAAATGTTCATAAACCATTAAATCACAAAATAACTAGTTAATTGAAATTGTTTTATTTTCCATTAAGTTGTAGAGTATGAAGTTTCTTCGAAATAAGGATTTATTCTTATAATATCCTGCCTGAACTTGTCAATAAGATAGCACTGTTTCTGTTGTTCATCAATGTAAATACTACCATTAAATTATAACATATTTTTTTTAATAATAATAGTTAAGATGTCTTTAATATGATTTTCTCTTTTTTATTGGACACTAATGAGTTAACTATTTTAGAATCATAAAAGTAGATACAAATAATACCTACATAAATACAGTTATGCAAGTAAAATAATATAGTTTTATAATCATATTACACATTTTTTAAATGATATTGAACTATAAATTAGCTTATGATGGTATTTCTCTACATCACTCTGTGACATCTAGGTTCAGATATTTTTCAATTTCTTTTTTGCATTATAATGGTACTGGACTAGCTGATAAATTATCTCTTGTTTATCAAAATACTTAAACAAACAGACAAGTTCATGTGGCGGAAAGGACAACCTTAGAACTAACTGTCTTGGCACTTCAAAACAAGGAGGGCAGGTCACAAGTGAAAAGGGAAAAGTATTAATCAAAATAAGAATTTGGTTAGTATTATAGGATCAAGTAACTGAATGCCACTGATGATTATTTTTTGCGATATTTTAATCCTTTTGTACCTCCTACTACAGTTCATTTCTGACATTAGGCTCTGACAAATCAATAACTATTAATGGAAGGAAGACGCCTATGTCATAAACATTGTCTGGTATTCGTAACACAAGGAAGAAAATTCCTTACTTTGAAATCATGACAATTGGGGTGTAGTCTGGGCCCATTGCATATTAATTATAAATTTATTTAACTACCTGGAGTGTGAATTAATTGAATATAACTAAACTGCTACTAATAAATTAACTGAGCGATTGCAGATTGGACTGCCTACTAGCAATAAGTTTAAAACTAACATTAAAATGCAAAATTCAGTATTTTGAACATAGATTTACAAACTAATAACCATATTTACTCAACTAGGTTCTTGAACACTTGAAAACTGAATTTTATCAATTGTTGGCTTGAAAGGTATTTTAAGTGACTAATTGTTTACAAATGTGACTACAGTCCCCATATCCTTTGCCTCTGTCAAATATTTGTAAGGTCGACGCGACCGGTCAACGGCGTGATCGAGCAATGCTTAGCGTAGTGCTGCCTGCATTCTATACAAAATAATCCGCCTACGTCTTACCTATTCCACACCTACGCACTGACACGCCATATTCATTCACTCCTTTTTCCACTACTGTGATGATTGCGGTCACTTATATTTTCACCGGTAATCCCAACAAATTAAGGTCAACTATCAGTATTTGTAGCCATTCTTTTCAACAGCGGACGGAACCGACCGAGAAAAGTCAGCCATTATCGCGCACGCCGACCGAGTCGATAAACGGTAGCCATTCCAATAAAACGCCACGAGTTTCACAATCCGAATAAAAAAAACTTTATAATTTAAACATACCTTGATACAATAAATCTCTTGTGTGTAATATAACAATCCTTTGAAATCCAGGATCCAAAAGCGGAGGAACACTATTGCACCACTGCACACTGAATTATTTCTTTTGCATAAATCTCACTTATTTGTAACGAAAACACTAATCACCACAAACAACGGCCTAAATCACAACATTATACTTATAAAAATACGTCTAACGAATACTACAGACCGTTTCTGAGTAAAATATCCCGTTTGCACAAGGTGTCCACGACAAGAGCATCAGTGTTCGTACATCACCGTGGAATGATTCGGTTTCGCTTTTCGAACGAACGAGTCTAGGCGTGACACCCGAATAGTGCCGAAGGTTACCGATTCAATGAAAAGGTTCTACAGTTGGCCAGTAGAGGCAGCACAAGTACTAATTGCGTTTAGTTTCATTTATATGCATTATTATTACCTCAGACACAAAGTAATATAATTTCTATATTTTCTAAATTATAAGACGTAGTTGGAAGTACCATAGTCATAGAAGAAAGCCATAGTGAATGAAATAAATAATCATTTAAAAGTGACAGGCTGTCTTGTCATTCGATATTTTTTATCACCAAGAGATGGCGCTCTAGGACTCAGGCGGGAATACCTTGAGTACAAAAAATACAAAGCCAGAATATGACTTTATTAGAAAATTACTGTTTCCTCAATGCTTATCTGCCAAATCACATAACACACCTTTTCCCAATCTTAGACAAAGCAGATTTGCTTCGCTTTGCTTTATTTAATTCACTTTTGTCTAAATTAATGCAAAAATAAGTCGCTTCACTCATTTCTGGTCACTAACGCCATCTAGTGACAACTTTAATGTTTTTCTCTATGAATGAAGCGTAGATATGACAGATAGGAATGAAGTGTAAAGGGAATGAACGACCATAGTTTTTAGGGTTCCGTAGCCGAATGGCAAAAAACGGAACCCTTATAGTTTCGTCAAGTCTGTCTGTCTGTCTGTCTGTCTGTCTGTCTGTCCGTCCGTATGTCACAGCCACTTTATTCTGAAACTATAAGCATCACATAGCTGAAACTTGGTAGGTTGGTGTATTTTGTTCACCGCTTTCCGATTCAGATACAAAAGTAAGAAAAATAATATTTAAGGGGGGGGGCTCCCATACATGAAACTAAAACCTAAAATTTTTTTTTACTCAAACCCATGCTGTGGGGTGTCTATGGATAGGTCTTTTAAAATGATGTTGAAGTTTCTAAAACCATTTTTTCTAAAAGTGTAAGGTTTGAGATATAGACGCTTCCAAAGTGGTAAAATGGGCGTCCCCCCCCCTCTAACTTTTGAACTAAGAAAGTGAAAATTTTGAAAAAAATATATGATGTAGATCTTAACAAAAACTTGCAACGAAAATTGGTTTGAAGGAGATCGAACCAGTAGTTTTTGAGATATAGCACATTTTCATCAACCGCAAATATAACTTTGTCTTTCATACAAACACTATGAAAAACAAAGTTATTTTTGCTGTCGCAATATATTGTGATGTTTTCGTTAAGTGAAAGTTAGTGGACCCTGAATTCAGTTAAGGGTGGCACGGAACCCTCAGTGCGCGGGTCCGACACGCTCTTAACCGGTTTTTTATATTGTTTTCAATTTTAAAGGTCGCTCCACACCACAGGTACAGTATTAGTAAGCTTTTTTTCTCTTGCTCCACAATACCCGGCGGCAGGACCGCATGCCCGCCGCCGCCATCTTTATTCTAAATATCGGACTCGGATTATAAGACCTATCCTTTCACACACACACCCCACATACTGAGTAAAAACTTTTTTTAGTTTTTAGTATCATGGTTGGGAGCAAGTTTCAGCTGTGGGACAGACAGACAGACAGAAACTTTACGGATTCCATTTTTGCCATCGGTTACGGACCCCTAAAAAGCTTGATTGTGTCAGCAGCACAGCCAGAGCCTGCCTAGCTTAACAAGCGCTTTTTGGCTTAATGGTTACTGGCCGGCAGAGTGCTACTATTCACTCGCTTTGTCACCGGACACGAGACGATTGGAAAAGGAAAATCCAATTTGATTCTGTCATACAACTTACGTCAAGTTGACGTTTGAGGAGGTGAAAAATTTAAATTCCAGAATAGTTTTTTTTGAAAGTAGGATATTTCTAAAATCATGGCTACATCCATGTTCAAATTATCCTCTGCACTATTGAACTCCTCTAAAAACTTTAGGAGTGTTGTTCGGATTGTGAACCAAAACAATTTCTCAACATCGAATGTCACAGCGGTAAGTTGCATAATCGTTTTGTATAGCTTCAGCTTACTAGACTTAGTGCCGGCTTTTCTTCCTTATCCTGCAGAGAATATTGGAATTCAATCATTATTAGTAATTTCGCTACAATTTATACATCGCCTTTTATCGTAGTACTTAGGAAGTTGAGGTTATGTTTCACTTGTGCAACAAAGTCTTAGAGAATTGGCGGAATTCGTGTTATTCTCCACTCAAAGCATATGCAGTTTGCATAAATCTCGTGTCAAGTGTCTTAAGTTTTATGAGTATTAACTATTTTGTTTGACTTCATTCATTTACTAGTTACGAGTTGTATTATACATTGCCAAATCGCCATAACTGATAGTTTCGTGGATCGTGGATAGGATTGAGAGACACTTGGTTCCTACTCTAAATACTTATTACTGAGTAATATGAAATTAAAGTACATTTTACCCTGCACACAAATTTTTACTGTTTTGAAAAGCCGCCCCTAAGGATACATTCTGACCAAGGTGCTTTATTTGGCAATGGTACATAAATATGGGCATTACTTATGAGTCACATCTATTTATTATTACAATCAATAACTTTTAACTTCCACTCTTTAATGACCACAAGCTTCAAGCACTTCAAATGCGCTTCTGTCAAGTGACTAAAACACCTTTAAGCGTATGAGCCCTTACTGTCACTACTGAACTGTCCTTCTTACAATTAATGTATTATGACTGACTTGTGAAAACTGGCAAACAATTTATATTTTGAATAAGTAAAGATAAGCCCATGGCTTACCATATGCTGGAAAATATAAGATCTAAAAAAAATGTTATAATAACACAAATTAATTAAGAACTATGATTTTTTTATATTTATATATGTTTTATACAAATGTATCAGAGTTGTCTTATTATGATATCTTTAATTGAGTATATTAAATTTCATAGAATGAATTCATTTTTATTTATGTAATCATTTATTTCAGGCAACTTTATAGGCCCATACAATATATACCTTAAAGACTAACATACAATAATAATATCATTTATTTTTTTATTTTTTTAAAAATGTTCATCAATAGAAACTGAAATCTGTAAACTGAATTGATCAAACAATTAATCGATTTCTATACTTTATCAATAATAACAAACAAAAGTAATGCGGCAACACAGTCAGCATTATAGCCTCCTTGCCACAAGGAAATGGTTTAATTTTTTAATAGGGTAGTCTAATTTATTTTTATGTTGCATGTCTTAGTTTTAATGTTTTATTTTTTAAATATTTAATAAATAACTTTCACGTTTGTGTAGTGTTTTGCAACTTGGTGTCAGATAGCAGTCCTTCTTTTATGTAGGTGAACTTACCACAAACATATTGAAATTCTTATTATGACGAGATTCTAATCGTTCGACCCTCGTTGAGAACTTGGTCATTATATGGATATACTCTACAATCTCCTTGTTTTTTTCTTAATTTTTTCTTTATTGCCGAAGCATGAAGCTCCTTAATTATTACCTTACATCACTAGCTGATAAACAAGAACACTATTAACCATTTTAGCACTATTACTGCACGGGCAATAATTAACACAGTTAACATGAATGTAGTCTTTGATAAGAGAGTGAGTTTTCAATAGCTTAATCCAAAAGCTAACTTAAAAATAATGACCTAAAAAGTTTGCTTATGTATCCAAGAGAATGGGTGATATAAATATTTTTTGAAAACCCCAATTCAAATGTACAACTTAAGCAACTTCTATTGTCTTACTGAAAGAAACCTGGTTCTTTTTTCATATTCAAAAGTGGAAAATAAGCACAGATGTGTTTTTCCTATATTTTAAAGCACAAGGAAAAGAAAATTGAGAATATACAACGGCTGGACCAGTTCCACTATTTACATGTACATTTTGAAAAAAAAATTTTTGGGGTGTTTATAAATGTCAGAAGAAGGTTCTTAAAAAAGAAAAACAAAGAAAATTTCGCGGAATATTTGAAATTTTAAGAATACTTACTTTCTTAACGGGGCTGGGTGTTGTGAAACAAAGTTCGCTAGGACCGCTAGTTATGATATAAAATAAAAGGGAATTAATATATATTATTTGAATGGGTTGTTAAATAAATAACTTAGATACTTTTACCTTCAATATTCTGTTTCCAGGCTACTCAAACCACCAACTGGTAACAATTAATTTTATTTCAAGCTCTGATAACTGCTATTTACTAATCTAACATGAATGTAGACTTGTTCTAACTGATGTATACTATACTATTTATATTAAAATTTTTGCACATTCTGTTGTAATTGTGGTTAATAGATAGTATTTTTTCACACGATGTTATTTTAAACGGAAATCAAACCACAACCCTTCTATTTTTGCACATTCGGTGGTTTTTGCAGAAATAAATAATATTTATTCACAGGATGTTTTTTAAAACGGAAATCAAACCACATCCCTTACAATTTTATTGTCATGAATTTTATAAAACTAGCGGTCCCCGCTACTGCGTCTGCCTCTTTTGAGTTTGCACCCTCCCCTCCCGTCGCAGCGTGATGTTTTATAGCCTTCCCCGACAAATAAGCTATTTAATATTTATTTATTTAAAAACTTTATTGCACAAATAAAAGTGTACAAAAGGTGGACTTAATGCTAAAATCATTCTCTCCCAGTCATACCTTTAGGTCATGCAGAGAGATTGTGATGGGTGCAGGAGAGTGTTGTAAATAGATATTAAAATTGCAAAAAAATACTAAAGTGTAGAATAATAATAATAGTCCCCCTAGCCGATTTCGACTTCGGTGGCCAGTCACAACGACTAACCGACTGCGCGGGACATATTATAGTGCACAAGTGTGTGCGCAAACACAGGTGCACTCTCTATTCCTTTCACTCTCATAGTCCGATGGGACAGCAATCTGACACGACCGGAGAGAGATCAGGCGCAGGACCAACGGCTTTACGTGCTTTCCGAGGCACGGGGGTGAAACACCGCCAACTTCCAAACTCCGGGCTACCCTGAGAATTTCTAAATAGAAAAACCCAGGTATATATTTTTTGGCCCGACCCGGGAATTGAACCCGGGACCTCTGGCGCAGCCGTCGCTTTAAAATGCGACCCTCTCACCGCTGCGCCACCGAGGCAGTTAGTAGAATAATAATATTATATTTAAACCATAATTTACATACTATAGGTATAGCTATCCAACACAAGAAGACTTTTAAAATCGGTCCAGTAGCCAGTAGTTCCTGAGATTAGTAGCATGTTCAGACACACAAAGAAACCCATCTGCTTTATAATTCCGCGCGTTTTGAATTTACCGCGGACCCCCCTCTATTTTTAACTTTCTTTTGTTTTCAGATTTTTTCTTACGCTTACACATAATTACCTAGCCAGATGCCATATTTTGACTGCGTAGGTCATCTGAAAGTAGGTTAGGTTTTTGATCTATAGGTCAGTCAGTGGAAAATTGGCGACTTAGACCATCATGTCTTTGTAACCGTCTGAGCTAGGCTAATGAAATTTAGGGTTCTTCTTGTCCTTATAAATATGAATAAATAAATATACATAATTTGATGTGTTTCTGTTGAATTGGTTTTTAAATGGAGGAGTCAAAGTTGTCTTGCTATGTGCGTAAAAAATTACAATCAAATACCTAATGCCTTTAAAAATTATAATTTAGCAGTATTTAGAAGACATTTGTTCCACTGGCTTTAACCACCATAATTTCTATAGTCTAGATGATTTTTTTTAATATAAAAGGAAATTAGGTTTAGAGGGCAATTTCAGTACTGACTCAATGAGACATTTGAACTACATAGATAGATAGATAACTCTTTATTGCACACAACATTAGTGAATTTACAAATTTGTTTAAAGGAAATGTACAATTTAGGCGGTCTTACATATTATAATTACCATATTTTATTGTATCCTGACATTTGCATGCTACTCGTAATTTATGTAGCCAAAATATGTGATTCTTTTCTTTACCTACTGTAATTTGACAACTTGTATACCATTTTGATGCAAATAAATGATTGATTGATTGATTGTAAAGTCGCTCGAAACAGTCTGCTGGTCCGGACTGCGTGGCTAGTGTAGAACAGTTCCTGCTACTTAAAAAAATAGATTTTTCGGTCCCATCTGGAAGAAGGCATGAAGCTTGGCACGATTATAGCTTTCGTATTTTCGTATGTGTACTTTCCGATATGGAAACACGCTGAGAAATTACTGTTTTCACCCCCACCCTCCCCATTTTATCTCCCCCGGTCTAGTTTTCTTCAATTTCTGCAAGAATGGTAATGTCTTAGGAGCTTACTGTTCAGGAAGCAAATCCAGTTTTGAAGGCAGAAACATGAATCTTACTACTATTTTGGTATAGTTTTGTAAATAATTTCGACGATGAGCTGCTTTCTGAACAGTAAACTCCTAAGACCTATTGTTTTGCAGAAATTAAAGAAAGTCAGAACGGAGAAGATAAAAAGGGGGAAGAGGGAGAAACAGTTATTTCTCAGCGTGTTTCTTTATCGGAAATGAAGTACACATACGGAAGCTATCTCCAAGTTTCATGCTATCTTCAGAATAGGACCGTATTTTAATGCTAAAGACCTGTACTATTCAAGTCCACCTACATTATAATTTCACCCTAGTTAAACCAGTTTTTTTGTTGACAATGCCCTATCCGAAATAAATACGATATTAATTATAAATTTTCTGTTGATTATGATTTTTTCATTTGAATTTTGATCTTTTAAATCATTCAACATAAAGAATTCGAAATATGTACGTAATTAGATAAAGCCTTAAGAAATTGCTGGTGAAATTATGTAATACATAGTAAAATAATAGCATACTTAACCTTCACACTCATTTCGGTGCCAGAATCTTAAAACTGTAATGTAAATTAACTGAATCAAATCAAACATGTAGTGGCCTGATAACACCGCGGCAGTGCTCCCGCTGCTCTCATAGCAAGAGGTTGTGTGATAAACCGAGCAGCCATTACCTACAAAAAAACCAGACAGTTACTGCGAATCGCAAGAGACAACCGACCGGTCTTAGTCGCGCCTTCGCCTTTCAAAAACTCGTTTTGCTTACATTCGCGCTCAAAATAACCGTTAGATTATCTGTGAACGTCAGCTAAAATACTCTTTGATTGGAACAGGAATTAGCATAAAAATACTGTCAAAAAATAATAATTTGACATTACGCGTCAGTGTCAAAGTGCCGAGCAAATTCTTTTGTGTAAAGTTTTTTGATTATATTTTTGACTGTTTAATTTTTACCGTGTAACGTTTTATTTATATTTTTATAAAATGGCTTGCTCAATTTGTATGAATCCGGAAAGCAAACCTGTGAAAATGGTAAGAAATCAAACTTTCCCACACATTCCTTTCAGTGATTTCCATTGTCATAAGCTTTTTTGGTATACTCATTCATTATACCTGTATGTGGACGATTTAATTTTATTGTTAACGTGAATTAATATGCTTACTTACGGTAAAATGTTTAGTTTGATTTCCATATCTAGTTGTTTTCGTCGCTACAATATTCCAAAGTTCAAACTCATTTGAGGCCAGTCTTAACTGTTTATAATATGTTACATCACCCTATTCACTTGTAAATAAATAGATTTCAGGGGTGTCGAATTGCCTACATATCCAAACTTATAATATCCCTTTCAGACCCACGGCGAAACTAAACAAGGTAGTGTTAAACAAACTCGATATTGCTTATCTTTGGGGATCCGAGAAAATGAAAACTGAACATTTTCAGTGATATTATGGTGTTTTCATGGTTTTTCAGGGGGCGTACAATTGTGTCAATGTGGGCCTAACTCATTCAAAGTCACAATTGTGACGGTCACAATTGTATCGACGTGGGCCATATTAATTACCTCTAATAATGGTAATTCATTTAAGTTATTGCATTTTCTCCAAATATTTATCATATATTGAGGTGAATTCAATTAAAATAACATGAAAAGTACTAAACTTTTTATTTATGGTTTCATTTATTGACCCTTTTCGGCCATGTAATATTGCGCAGTAGCGATAGCAAACGTCTCAAACAGATCGGCATTAAAATAATTTTCGAAGTACTCCACAGGTAATTTGGGCTGTTCATTACATGAGCTATCTTGAGCATGATGAGTAGTCTTACTTCGAGATCTTTTCTTGGTCCATTTGCCATTACTTTGATTGGGGGCCGGCCCCAAAGCTGAGGGTGAAGCATCATGCTAGGAGGAGTAAGAATCTTCTACATCTTGCGTACATGCCTCATTATCATCTTCATCAACATCTTCCAAGTCAGACTGTTCCAATAACGCCCCAAATGCATCGTCATTGAGGTTAAATGATGATCTAGCCATTGCATGTACTGAGTAGTTGGGCCCGGAGTGATACAATTGTGACTGTGAACTTCTGTGACACTTTTTCTGGAGAATTACATCAAAACACAAACAAATTTATTCATTGTTACGTAAAACAGTTCCCAAATAACAATAAAACACAATAATAACACAGCAATGACATAATTTTAGCTTAGTTTGAATTACTCACACGCAGCGCTACCCCAAACGACGACAACGGTGAAATGAACCCGTTTTTATTTGAATCTCGCGACGCTTGCTAGCTGTCTCACACACACCAATAGATAGAGCATATCCGTCACAATCGTGCGGCCGTGGGCCCGATCACTTACGCCTTGAAATACCGCCAAAATTTAACTTTAAACTAACGTCACAATTGTGTTGGGCTGGGCTGAAAGGGCTATATTTGTATTCATAATAATTAATTTCAAGACGTAAATGCAAAATACCCAATTATAATGACTCCATCGTGGATCAAGTTTTGATAAAAATTGTATATAGATCTACATTACCTCAATGGTTACTTATTTATGCACCTTTTTAAGTTTTAAGAAGTGCGGCACAATGATTCATGCCATTTGCTGTTACTATTAAAATGTTACTCAAATGGATAATCATATTAAACGCTCTAAGATTATCATCGGTAATATCTGTTTGTTTTTAAGATACATGCCATCTATCTATACTTACAGAGGTGGTTACCCCGAAAATACCCGACTCGCGGGAAAATTTCCCGTTTCATCCTAATCGGTATGCCATCGACGTGACGTCCACGTGTCTGCGGCTCTTGTCGACATGTCACTAATATCGAATATCCGTCTAATCAAGAGATTTTGAATTTATTCCCATTTAGTCTTCAATACTCGTATCCATCTCAATGCTATAATAATATTATGTTCGTAAAATTTAATAAAAATCGATTCTGCTGTTTTTCGCTTGCGCATTTTTAAATGTAGGTAGAAGTAGGACCATATTTAGCCAGTTATTTGGGCGCTATTTCACCTCTTATTTATTTTGGTCATCGACGTAAAATCATTTAAGAAATTTAATAATAAAACCGAAATAATTTAGGTAAACTATTGGGGTATTCCGATGGAATAGAGAGGTAACTGTGAATTTATTCTATCGCGATCGGGACAACTTTATCAAAGTTTCCATCTGTTAAAAACCCTTTTCCTCAATAATATTCATTATTTCAATTTTATGTCTCCGATCCTCTGCCACAGAATATATAATAGTACTACATACCTCTGCTTCAAAAAGAAAAAAAAAACGTGATTTCAAAACGACCCACCTCGCCTTAAATGATGATGCCGCCGAGGATGTGTAATATTGACACAATGACAATAAAACGGATGTTTCCAGTGACAAACAAAATCAAATTGCTATTCAAACAATTGACCCCTTACACCGGCGCAATATGAGTAGTTATGCTCAGGCCAATGGTCATATAACTTTATGCTACTAAATCTAAAATCGAACTTTAGTATCATATATCTAGTAGTTACATTATATAGTTATAATGATGGTTGAATTGGCGGACGTCCGCTTCGTAGGCTTCTTCGAAAGTATGGAATATAGACCAAGTAGACGATGTAGACAGACACCCAGAAAAGACCGTTCATTCTTACTTTGATTGAAGATATAGCTTTTCATAAAGCCCATCCGAAAAGGACCAACCTACCAAATCATCACTTGCTACTCTGTGCATTATAAATACTTACTTACTTACTAATCCACGATCTCTTTTCTTTTTCAGAGGAAAGAGAAGGACACGTTCGGCGAAATCGACGTGCCAGATGACAAGTTCTACGGCTCACAGACCGTCAGGTCTGTCATGAACTTCCCCATCGGAGGCATTGAGGAGAGGATGCCGGTGAGAGATTATAGATAATGTGTTAAAAGTTGCATATGACTAGGGAAGATCATTCATGAAACTTCTGGTATTAAAAGAGAAAGCCAGGTTATCAAGCTCGCTGCTGAGTTTCACAATGATCTACTGGAATTTGGTCACACAAAGGCGACGTCTAGTTTTCCATGAATTTTTACATTTCCTACCGTCAATATCCGATTGAAACTTAAACAAGCTGTTGCTCAAATAGTTCAGATATGGATACAAGGGTGATAATTTTTCAGTCTTTTATGGATTGTAAAAAGTTGTTAGTACATTTGTGGTTTTTAAAGCAATTGGATATTTATCTGTATATCGTGTCATGTCTACAATAAACCTCTCTCGTGCCCATGACATCTATTGCAAAGGTCTGACACCTGTTTAAAGTAACTACTTTAGAACGAGACCTTGTTCCGAAAGAAAACTCATTGAAGTTATGTGGTTATATATGAGTACCTACTGTATCTTTAAAGTAAGCGTAGTAAACTTCGAGGCTTTGCAGAATAAATGCAACAATGTTGTTGCTTTTTTCTCCTATACCAAAGTTTCAAAAATTTCGTCTGTATTTGTTGCAACATTCGTTGAAAGTGTGCACTCATTATTCGTTGTGCGTAGAGGCGTGAGTGTTGCAGAATCGTTAACAATGGAGTGTTTTGCAATGATTTTGTATTCAGATACAATGATGGCTGACTGATTATTTTGTCAATGAGTTTTTTATTGATTTATCAGTAGTTACTATGTTCTCTTCTGGAAATCTCTAGCTTTATGATACCAGATTTAGATTCTGGTTATAAGGATTAGCCTACTATTTCCGCCGATTTATAAATGTAAAAAATGACATAAAGAGCGGGATCTAGATGTAATTTGACCATTATTTTTCAAAATTCAAGTTTAGTTCCAAACTTAGTTCAAATGTAAGATGGGGGGGGGGGGGGGGACGCCTATTGTACCACATACGGTGATGTGACATACGGATGGACAGACAGACAGACAGACTTGACGAAACTATAAGGGTTCCGTTTTTTGCCATTAGGCTACGGAACCCTAAAAATGGTGCTAATACCAACTGTGGCAGTTAAACAGGCATGTCACCATTCCGAAATATTTAAACCATTCTTGTTTACATTCACAAAGTGATAATACCTTGCGATAACATAACTAATAAGTCGTTTTATTGTTCGCTGTACGCAGATGATGTAATATTTCGTCAAGTATAGTATAATGTAGGGTGTTGAACAGTGTTTTGTTTTTGTTAAATAACGATGTCTGTAACGATGTATACAAACGTTTATAATTTGCTTAATTGTCATGCGGAAACGTACTATAGATAACTGTTCACAACTAGACGTATTTACTTGGTATTATGTATTTCAGTTGACCAAATGAGGTCAAAAGTTATTATTTAAAGTATAAACTAACCAGTAAATAAATAAATATATCAATGCTTATCAACTATTTATGTTTATATGGATTGGCAACTCTAAAAGTAATATCGAATAATATTAAATCATTCCTGCTTTTCTTATCAGCCTTATGCTTGTTCACTTCACCGCATACAATCAACGTCATAAATATGTGATCTTTGACAATACGCAAACCATCCGTGTCAATTAATATGTATAAGATAATAACTCTTATTCTCTCAATAAATTTGTATAAGGTAATATAATAACTCTTTATCTGAAGAAGCGATAAATTAAATTGATTAAAAATGATATAGTAAACCTCAATTTCTATTTGTAAAAATAGTTTCCTTCGGATATTGTGAGAGCAAATCTCACAACAGTGATGAGGTCACGCAGCCTACGCGTTAAAAGAAAGCGCTTGCAAAATTCAACAGGCTTGTTGATGTGACGGTGGCCGTGTGGTATAGGCATACGCCCGGATAGCGTAAGACACGGGGTTCGATTCCTCGTCTGTCACAGAGTCACGGTTGCTTTTTATAAGTGCAATTTATGTTATCAAGTTAGTTAATAAAAACACAAATCAACTATACGTATTCCTATATAGTAGTTATGATGGTAACTGTACACGATGGAGTCAAATAATATAGTTAATGTTTATACATTAAGTGTAACTTTTATAAGTTAAAGATGTTTCCAGTACCCCGTTATCGTGGCCTTCGGTATTCTGAAGAAGGCTGCCGCAAAGGTCAACATGGAGTATGGTCTGGATAAGAAGATTGGTAAATATACTCTTATCTATTTATTAATAGTTGTAGTACAGAGGACTGATTTAGTTCTTGCAATCACGACTGCAATAAGTGTCGTGAAATATTCAAATGAGTGCAAAATCGCCCTAACAACCATTTCCTTCCGTAGTAACCAAACATACTGGGGCTTTGCTTCGCCACTTTGGAATCAGATAGAATAGAATAGAGTGGCTGTGAGATGGGGTGGCATAATTATTAGCCAAAGGACGTCCACTGCTAAACAAAGACTCCCCCAAAGTTTTACACAGTGACCGGTTCCAAACGGTCTGCATCCAGTGTGATTCTGGTATCTTTACAAGGTACATTTTACAAGGTCGTCTGTCCATCTTGTCGATGGACGTCCTACGCTGCGCTTTAGGTTAAAGGGTTGCAAAATTATTTATTTATTTTATCATCTAGGAGTGGGAGAACTGTCTTTCCTTTATTGGGAAGTGTTCAAAAAATTGCCACCATATTTTATACTTTAACCCATTGACTAAGGATCCAAATCCAATGATTTTTTTGACTAGTTCTGCCCGTCAAAGGGTTAACTGAGGAATTGAATGCCTCAGCCCTGCTGAAATTTTCAACGAACTTATTTGTTTTCAGCTGAAGCAATCATGCAGGCCTGCGAAGATGTGATCTCCGGAAAGCTTTACCGCGAAGGCCACTTCCCTCTCGTCATCTGGCAGACTGGCTCTGGCACGCAGTCCAACATGAACACCAACGAGGTTGGTATAATCTACAGCTGTCTTATTCTATTTGCAGGGTTTATAGTAGGTGTGAGAGTGCCGGCTTGAGCTTCTGAAGAGCTACTGGCTATGGTTTAGAATATTTCTTAACACTCACAGCGTCATATTTCAATTCTTAAAGATGAAATAAGAAACCAACTACTGCCAATGCGTCAATGATCCCAATGGTTAAATAGTTATCTTGTCATCGATTGCAATCAGCCGGTGAACTTCCCCATAGACCAATTGTAATTGTTGACGAGAGATGTGACATATCGATATATTGCAGCGACGCCACCGTACACTGTCGAAATCGCAGCACTCGTGTGGCACCCAGTGAGTTAGACCGACGCAACGCATTGGCAAACCCCTTGTGACATCGCTCTCTAGCTGCGGGCAACTGGCGGCTAACCCACTTTAAATTCGCAGGTGATCTCCAACCGCGCCATCCAGATCCTCGGCGGCACTCTCGGCAGCAAGACGCCAGTTCACCCCAACGACCATGTGAACAAGTCGCAGAGCTCAAACGACACATACCCGGCCGCCATGCACATCGCCGTGGCGATGGAGCTGCGCGACCGGCTCATGCCCGGCCTGGTCGTCTTGAGGGACACCCTCGAGGCCAAGTCCAAGGAGTTTGAGAAGATCATCAAGATCGGCAGGTCAGTGGGGCCAATGAGCTGAAAAACGTCTGCTATAGGACATCTGGATCTATATGCTGCTCCCTTGGGTGGGCCAAGGGCTTTCTGCCAACGACCTCTATGTTACACTGTTCAGAACAAACTTTGTGGTACAAATAATTGAGGCCAGACGGGGCATCTCTCAAAGCGTTGCCATGGAAACTACCATGTTTGTGCATACTTTGTCATTTTATAAAATGTGACACAAATGTGTTCTGAATAGCGTGTCTAGTATTAAATACATATAAGTCTATGCTTTCTAAAAATCTTACATCAAACTAACATACTGTGGTAGATCTGCGTGCGTATGCTATATCGCCTGACTTGCTAAATGAGCGCAGTCATTTATCTTTTGCAAGCCGAAAGACGTCCACAAAGTCCAAGACCGTGGATCCTGATGCTTTCATTAATTGGATCGTCGGTTCATTTGGTCTACCTACTCTGCGTCTACCGATCCGACGTTTCCTGTTCCGTTTCATTCGTATAGTTTCCACATTCGATTCCTGTTTTTTTTTTTAAATATGTCCATGTCCTATATTATGTCTCCTAATAGATTAATTAATCAGTTGCTAAGAAAGGTTGCAGTTTGCAGTTGCTGAAAAGATTACTTTTCGAATTGTTCGAGTAATTTTAGTCTTGGTTTATACCTGCTTCTATCTGTTTTGTAATCAATCAATCAATCAATCAGCCTGTTGCAGTCCACTGCTGGACGTAGGCCTCCCCAAGGGCACGCCAAAGTGCACGATCCCCTGCTTTCCTCATCCAGTCACTACCAGCGACCTTTTTTAGGTCATCGGTCCATCTGGCAGGGGGGCGTCCAACACTACGTTTGCCGAGACGTGGTCTCCATTCAAGAACCCGTATACTCCAACGTTCATCGGTTCTGCGACAGATATGGTCAGCCCACTGCCACTTCAGCTTGCTACACTTCTGGATAATATCCACAACTTTAGTCCTCTGCCGGATGATTTCGTTGCGGATTCTATCCCGCAGTGAGACACCAAGCATAGACCTGTTTTGTAATAAGGTGGCAAAATTCTTCAAATAAACATCGCAACCTAATCATCTCCAGAACTCACCTCATGGATGCCGTGCCGCTGACCCTCGGCCAAGAGTTCAGCGGCTACGTAACGCAACTCTCGTTTGGCATCGAGCGCATTTGCGCCACGCTGCCGAGGCTCCACTACCTGGCTCTTGGTGGCACTGCCGTCGGTACCGGCCTGAACACCAGGATCGGCTTCGCTGAGAAGATGGCAGCAGAGATCGCTTCTCTTACTGGTGAGTTCTGACCCATGTGCGCAGTTATCCCAATTTTCAGTAATTTACTCGTTGAAAATTTTGAAAGAAATAAAAAATTACAATGAAAATACTTAAAATAATGCACTTGTATTTGAGGATAAAAAAAATCATTTGGAGTCCGTGCATGATGTTAAACATGATGTTACGGACATCAACTGTCTACGCACATAACTTTGGGAAACTTTATTCAAAGCTCCCAAAATCCCCGGGAACGGCACATCAGTACTTGTGTGTGACTGCCGATTCGTAAAACATATCCCTAATGTGTGTTCCAGGCATTCCTTTCGAGACAGCCCCCAACAAGTTCGAGGCGCTCGCCGCCCACGACGCCATGGTGGAGGTGTCGGGCGCGCTCAACGTCATCGCCGTCTCGCTCATGAAGATCGTCAACGACATCAGGCTGCTGGCCTCGGGCCCCCGCTGCGGGCTGGCCGAGCTGCTGCTGCCGGAGAACGAGCCCGGCTCCTCCATCATGCCTGGTGAGTGAGACTAAGTGTCTGCACATAGCAGTCTCGCTCATGAAGATCGTCAACGACATCAGGCTGCTGGCCTCGGGCCCCCGCTGCGGGCTGGCCGAGCTGCTGCTGCCGGAGAACGAGCCCGGCTCCTCCATCATGCCTGGTGAGTGAGACTAAGTGTCTGCACATAGCAGTCTCGCTCATGAAGATCGTCAACGACATCAGGCTGCTGGCCTCGGGCCCCCGCTGCGGGCTGGCCGAGCTGCTGCTGCCGGAGAACGAGCCCGGCTCCTCCATCATGCCTGGTGAGTGAGACTAAGTGTCTGCACATAGCAGTCTCGCTCATGAAGATCGTCAACGACATCAGGCTGCTGGCCTCGGGCCCCCGCTGCGGGCTGGCCGAGCTGCTGCTGCCGGAGAACGAGCCCGGCTCCTCCATCATGCCTGGTGAGTGAGACTAAGTGTCTGCACATAGCAGTCTCGCTCATGAAGATCGTCAACGACATCAGGCTGCTGGCCTCGGGCCCCCGCTGCGGGCTGGCCGAGCTGCTGCTGCCGGAGAACGAGCCCGGCTCCTCCATCATGCCTGGTGAGTGAGACTAAGTGTCTGCACATAGCAGTCTCGCTCATGAAGATCGTCAACGACATCAGGCTGCTGGCCTCGGGCCCCCGCTGCGGGCTGGCCGAGCTGCTGCTGCCGGAGAACGAGCCCGGCTCCTCCATCATGCCTGGTGAGTGAGACTAAGTGTCTGCACATAGCAGTCTCGCTCATGAAGATCGTCAACGACATCAGGCTGCTGGCCTCGGGCCCCCGCTGCGGGCTGGCCGAGCTGCTGCTGCCGGAGAACGAGCCCGGCTCCTCCATCATGCCTGGTGAGTGAGACTAAGTGTCTGCACATAGCAGTCTCGCTCATGAAGATCGTCAACGACATCAGGCTGCTGGCCTCGGGCCCCCGCTGCGGGCTGGCCGAGCTGCTGCTGCCGGAGAACGAGCCCGGCTCCTCCATCATGCCTGGTGAGTGAGACTAAGTGTCTGCACATAGCAGTCTCGCTCATGAAGATCGTCAACGACATCAGGCTGCTGGCCTCGGGCCCCCGCTGCGGGCTGGCCGAGCTGCTGCTGCCGGAGAACGAGCCCGGCTCCTCCATCATGCCTGGTGAGTGAGACTAAGTGTCTGCACATAGCAGTCTCGCTCATGAAGATCGTCAACGACATCAGGCTGCTGGCCTCGGGCCCCCGCTGCGGGCTGGCCGAGCTGCTGCTGCCGGAGAACGAGCCCGGCTCCTCCATCATGCCTGGTGAGTGAGACTAAGTGTCTGCACATAGCAGTCTCGCTCATGAAGATCGTCAACGACATCAGGCTGCTGGCCTCGGGCCCCCGCTGCGGGCTGGCCGAGCTGCTGCTGCCGGAGAACGAGCCCGGCTCCTCCATCATGCCTGGTGAGTGAGACTAAGTGTCTGCACATAGCAGTCTCGCTCATGAAGATCGTCAACGACATCAGGCTGCTGGCCTCGGGCCCCCGCTGCGGGCTGGCCGAGCTGCTGCTGCCGGAGAACGAGCCCGGCTCCTCCATCATGCCTGGTGAGTGAGACTAAGTGTCTGCACATAGCAGTCTCGCTCATGAAGATCGTCAACGACATCAGGCTGCTGGCCTCGGGCCCCCGCTGCGGGCTGGCCGAGCTGCTGCTGCCGGAGAACGAGCCCGGCTCCTCCATCATGCCTGGTGAGTGAGACTAAGTGTCTGCACATAGCAGTCTCGCTCATGAAGATCGTCAACGACATCAGGCTGCTGGCCTCGGGCCCCCGCTGCGGGCTGGCCGAGCTGCTGCTGCCGGAGAACGAGCCCGGCTCCTCCATCATGCCTGGTCAGCGAGATTACATAATGACGTCCTTCTTAACGTAGCCGACCACGGCGATTTCAACTGAAATTGGCTATCGGCGCGGGATATTATGTTCATAGTGCTCAAGTGTGCAAAATACACTAGTCACTAAGGGAACTCTCTATTCCTCCATTCTCATTAACTCGGTGAAATGGTAATCCGACTTGACCGGTGAGAGATAACTTGCTTTCTGAAGCATGATAATCTCATGACCACCAGCATTCTAACTCCGAGCGGTTCCCGACTATTATCAAGACAGAAAACCCAGGAACGGACGAAAACGAAACCTGGGACCTCTGAGTACTACTACTACTTCTATTTTCAAAGCAAAAAAACTAGAAACGACTTTTGGCCTGACCCGGATTCGAACTTGCGGCTACAGTCTGACTGAAGCAATCGAAATGTTTTTTTGACATTTCGCCTCGATAAGTCCAAACGTCTGATTTTCTACTGCATCAAACATCCTTGTAACTTATTTAGCTATATCTTTATAAAATTCGAAAAAAAAAAATAGTGATTTTGTAAGCTTTATTCCAAAATTCTTCTGAAACAATAAATATACGAATATTGGGTGATTATCAGCAATCTGAACACTACCAGTGAGTGCAACACACATGAGAATCGTTAACGCCATTAAAAATGGGGTTTAAAATGCTATAAGCTCGGTCAATCGTTTACTTCATATTTATAATGCTGTATTTGCCAAAAAGTGCTTAATTTATTTTCGAACGTTACAGGCAAAGTGAACCCGACCCAGTGCGAAGCGCTCACAATGATTGCCGCCCAAGTGATGGGCAACCACGTGGCGGTCACCATCGGCGGCAGCAACGGCCACTTCGAGCTCAACGTGTTCAAGCCCATGATGGTCGCCAACGTGCTGCGCTCCATCAGACTTATTGGTGAGTGGAATTTTACGTATACTTTTCTATAGGTAGACCACTGCATTGAGACCTTGCCTGCGGGGCGGCGGGGTGCGGGGTGCGGGAGGAGGCCAGAGCGCGATTAGTGAGCGGCGCGGGCGGTGTTTCCGCGCCGCCCGCACCCCTCGCGCGACCCGCTATCGCCTCCCCCCACGCCCCTGTACCCCGCAGGCGAAGTTTCAATGAAGCGGTTTACCTATTATAAGATTGAATACTCCCCCACTTCAATAGAGATCGGCAAAGTGCAAAAATGATTAAGTCCGTTTTTCTTAGCTAGTCGAATATTGTAAATAATCTTTTTACAACTTTTGTGTTTATCTGATTTTAAAAAAGAATAATTTTATTAAAAAAGATTATTGCGAGATACGAATGCAACGTCATCTTCTTGACAACTAGTTTACGAAAGATTCTAAAACAGATTTAAGTAAACCTGGGAAATAAAACAATGAGCCTGTCAAACTAATATGTCATGATGAATAACATGGTGATACCAGTCGTGGCTTGTAAACCTTATAAAAAGTTGTCATCGTAATAAAAATCAGAGTTGTTTGCCGTTGTCTTCTTAATTTCGCTCAGCAACCAACTTTTCATGCTATGTTTTTCTTTACCGGGGAACTTTCGCTGGCATAGCCCTTTGGCATCGATTTAAAAAATTAAAAAGGCTCACTTTTTTAAGTTATTTTACGTCCATCCACAGCTCTTAAGATATAAAATACATAAAATGTTTTTGAATATTCACATATAAAAGCAAATATTAAAATGATTTTTATTTTACAAAATAAGTTTGTGTTTTATGCATATTAACTAATGAATTTATTTATGTACCCCCAGGCGACGGCTGCCAAGCGTTCAACAAGAACTGCGCGGTCGGCATCAAGGCGAACGAGCAGCAAATCAGCAAGATCATGCGCGAATCGCTCATGCTGGTCACCGCGCTCAACCCGCACATTGGATACGACAAGGTATTATTAATAAGCCTTTTCCCTTGTCCTATTTGGAGCAAAGACGAATCAGACAAAGTAAAATTTATGGAAATCGGTCGACCAGTTCTTGAGTTGTAATGATGTAACTAACACGTCTTATGTATGTAGAAGAAGATTAAGATATTGTCACCCAAGTAACTAATATAGTCTTGCAATTCAGTTGCCTAAAAAGTGGCAAGTCAAAGGCAAAAAGTGGCACGCCATCAGTCTGATGGCGGTTGGGGCAAAAAGTAGTAGATTCTTTCGATCAAAAGCGCACTGTAAGTCTACAGGCAATTTATTGAGACCTCAGGAACTCACTGTGTATGCAGGCCGCTTACAACCGAACTCTGATATATCATGGGGGAGGCCCTTTGTTCAGCATTCTTGGGTATATTCAATTGAGGGAGTTTTTTTTAAATTATTTTTATTCAGAATTAACAAAAACATTAACTGTTCACGATTCGGACTATCCTCCAACCAGAATAATTCAATTATTTACTTGCTGTCGCTAATTTTCCTATCATTTTGTTTTTTTTCTCATTCAATTCATTGTTTCTTTCTACACAATTTAACAAACTGTATTTTTTATTTCTTCCCAGGCCGCCCTGATCGCGAAGACGGCGCACAAGGAAGGCGGCACCCTCAAGGACACTGCTATCAAGCTAGGCATCCTCACCGCGGAACAGTTCGACGAATGGGTCAGGCCTGAGAACATGCTTGGACCCAAGTAAACAATACATTTTCAAATCTACTAAGTAGACGTACCACTGTGCAGAGAAATGAAAAATGTAAAAACACTGATACAAGATCGAAGCTGGCGTTTAAATTTAACATTAAGGAATGTTAACAAAATCTTAATGGAAATTCACTTTGCCATGGATTTTCTTAGATGAAATTATTATGTGCGGGGACTTTTTGGAGTTTATGTACAAAAGTAGTATTACAGCGCCAGATTTTTTTCGCCCTTTCTGTACAGAAAGTGTTTTTTATTGCATTAAATGATTTTGAGATACTGAAACTTTTAATAAAGTACACAATTTTGCTATAATTTTTTCTCTCTTCCTACAGTATATTTTATCCATAAAATATAACTACTATACATCTTGTTACTACAAGACTAAAACATTTCACCTTGTCTGTCATAAAGTAATTTCTATGAGAAATGTACAAAATTTTGGTATATTCTATTTATTTTTATTTCAATATTTTAACATTATGAAGAAAGAAAGTTCAAGTATTAATTTTGTGCTTTCCTAAAAGTTGTCGAGTTACTGGTTTGTTAGAATATTCGTGCTACAGTTCTGTAAAATGTAGGTTTGTGATTTGAATCGGCAATTTGTCAACTTGTTAATGTTTTACAGTGTCTAGAATTATATTAATTCTAGGACGCTACAAGTGGTGTTTATATACCCAGTGCCCATGTTTATCTAAGCCTTTTTTAATCACAATATTTTTGAGTATGTGTAATTTGTCAGTATTGTTTTTTTGTTGAATAATGTACCTACCTATCAAAGCTTCATATCTGCATTTACATTACCTATCAAACGTGAGAAAAATGTTTTACCATAAGAAAATGTTGTCATTGTAATATAAAAACATTTTGTTTTGGATTCAATGTGTACTTACTGCTTTACAAAATTTTATTGATAGCGATATTCCGAACGAAATATTAGTTTTGGAAATACAAATCTTTTTTTTAGAATGTTATTTATTTGATCACTGTGTAATGTTCATAATAAAAGTTTGATCATTTTTTTTGTCTTATTGCATCCGTATCAGTTAGTTTAAAATTTCGCGCCTATTGTATCCACAAAACTAGTAAGAAAAAAATGTAGGTAGGCACACTTACCCTGTTTCATAAATTATTGAGGGTAAGCTAAAAACATTTTGTCGTGGGTTTGTGTTGAACAAGTACAAGATGGGGAATTTCCTACGAGCGATCAGTTTATTGTTGAAAAATCTGAAGTGAGTGTTCGTTTCTTCAATTTTTGTGCAACAGCGAGTCCCGTGCTGATGGCAAGGTAACTACATACACTTTTTTATTTGGTCAATTATATTAAGTTGTCGAAATATTCTCATCTTTTGCTCTTTGACGAAATTTGTTTTACTACATTCTATTACGAGTATGAACGAATTTAGGTCATATACTTTTACCCCACCACATGAAGGCACTGTCTTTATCTTGTGGTGCTTGGTAAGCTACATAAAGCTTGATAAAATAAAACTAGAAAGCTGTTTGCTTTGACTACATAGTTAATATATTTAGCGATAATCATCTTAACAATAAATGCATTTCATACTTGATAGATCTTTGGTTCAATAAAGTAGGTATTGTAAAAATAATAAGTACATTATGTAATTATATCACATTTCATAAAAGATTGTCAATGGAATGTCTTTGGAATCAATGACTAGATAAATTTAAAACATAATATGGCCATATGGCGTTAAGTCCACTTTTTGTACAAACTCTGGTTGTGCAATAAAGTATGAATAAATAAAACATTTCTAGCAATAAAACAAACAATTTGCAATTTTAAGTACATACAAAATTATCAATAAAATTCTTGAACTTTTACATCTAAAAATAATTCCTATTCGACTAGAGTAAGTAATTAAGCTACAATAACAATTGCATAGAGCATAAAATGTGGAAGGCATCTTATTTTTCTGATTATGTAGAAAAGTGTACTCTTAAGATTATTCACATAAATACATCTTTGATATTTTGGAATTGCTTGACTGCAAGATCCACTGGCAAATCGAAGTCATATGGGGTCAATCGGTCCAAGCTCTGCAGGGCATCTTGAAAGCCTGTATTTACTATGTAGCTTGTAGAAGAGTAATAATTATCTATCAAAGATCTGCTCTTCATGATGATGTTAAGCCAAACAACAAGTTTACGGGCATTCAAAGCAGCACAAACAAAGGCCTTAAAATGTGCATCATAACTTCTTTTGTAAGGCATGTGGGACGCTATAATACTGCCTATAGCACTTAATAAGCCTTGCTTGTTAGTTATAGCTGTTCCTCCAACAATGTCTAAGTTAAAGCTTTGACTCAATTTTCTGGCTGGTGTGGAGTTAAATCTGTCTCCATCGTTCACCTCATAATATCGTAAAATGAGCTCCCAAATATGCATGCTACGAGATGATGAAGACCTTCTTACTGGAAAGCAACCAATCAAAGGTACGAGTGATGAGGATTCAGGGCCAATAAGCCCATGTTGTAATAGGTCCCGCAAGTTGACAGCCAAGTGTCTTCTTACCGCAGTAGTCAGTGGTGCATCATTGATTACAACTCCACCTTCCTCAGATTCACTGTCATAACTGTCAATCATGGTATGTGTTGGTCTATCTCGGGATACTAAATGCAGGACAGCATCTATTGACATTTCCAATTTAGCCCTTAGATTGCCCCAGTGAGTGACAATAGTTGATGACTTTCTTTCATATCTTTTACTTGTGTTTGGTGAGCAACCAAATTGTGACACTGTGAATATTTGTATTAATGTTGAAGCCTTTCTCATCAAGTTGATTGTTTCAGCTCTCAGATCATCATTGTTTTTACTACGGTTAAAGTTTTTTTCAAAGCTTTCTGATTTCACTTTCTTTGCTTCAGCATTTTTGCTATTTTTGAGCTCTTCGTTTTTCATGACTTTTATGAACTTTTGCATGTCATCGATATGAGTTTGGAGTTTACTGATGATTTCGTCTTTAGATAGTTGTCTATCAGCATACTGTTTGACTGCACAGTTGATTTGGTGTCTCAGTTCATCAGCACTTAAAGGTTGACATCCTTCTTCTAAGCTTTGGTCTATTTCAGATCTCAAATGTTCTATGAGGGTCCTATGCTTGGTGTCTCCAATGAGGTTAGGATCGGCAGCAAAGCGTTCCAATTCTTTTAGCTGCGATTTGAGTCGTTCTATAAAATGACTTTGCCGTGTTCTCTGCCGTCGCATTTTTCGTTCCAGCTCCGCACACTCGCTGCACGTAGCATCACCAGAGCTACCCTGAGGGGCTGCTCTCGAGTCAGGTACACCGCGAGACGTGAACTCCTCCAGCTCTTTCAACATTGCATCCTTTTCATCGGGGGGCGCTTTCAGTATTTGCCGTAAACGAAACTCTACCTGGGCAAGATGTGACGTCAAAGAAAACACAGACGATGACAGTATCTCCTGCTCCTCTTCCATGGCATGAAACCTGTCCTCATTGGTATTCTCCTGAACATTTTCCTCCTCGCACAATGTCTCCTTTGGAGCGCCAAGAGGCTCACGTCTCGGCTCCTGCCAAATAGGAATCTCATTCTCGTCGAAGTCACTGTTGTTGTCCATTTTCAGTGTAAACAGTTTCTATTTATGACAACAATTCTAGGAAACGGCGTTGTGATTGTACATCTTTTATTGATTTTCGCAAAACAAGCTGAAAACTTAGAAAGAAAATACTTTCAGGAATTAATGAAGGAAGAACGAATGATTTCATGTTTTTACGTCACGCGTACGTCACGATTTTCATGAATGAATGAGCACTATGTAGAATGCGTTCCGATTTCACTACCAGCGCTCACAGCTATCACACAGGTTGAGGTAATGTAACTATTTATTATTACATTAATTTATTTGATTCTGAAGTTTTAGCAAATACCTACTACTCATTGATGAAACCACTACGTACGTACGGATTTCTTTCCTGCACATTTAATTTCCTGACGTTTCCAATACTTTGCTAACAGCATCTGTGGTCGTCACAGGAAGAATAAAGTGTTTTTGGTAGACGTTCGAGGTAGGTCATAGAAATAATATCTTCGATTATGGTGTAGAAGTGAATAATTTTATGATTCTAAGTTAACTAGGGTCCAGTTTTATTTGTATTTCCTAACCTACAACTATGTACATGCATAACCACAACTTAATTGTTCCAATCGAATAACAGCGAGTTCGACATCTCGCTCTTACTTACGCGAGGTTTTCAGGTTTCCTTCAAGCGCCGCATGTCGTGTTTCTGTGAGAGTAGACACATGTTATTTGTCATTACTAAGTGTTACGTTGTGAATTTGAAAGATAATAATGTTTCGTATCGTCACCTTAATTTGATGACAGATCCATCCGAAAAGGGGCAGTTAGTTTCAGATTACAGTACTTAGTAGACTGAATCGTATTTATATGCATGAATAAACCTGTGCTTCAATACTGTTCAATACAGCGCGTTGCGTGCGTTCAATCAAAATAATAAAATAGTAAGAAGAACTAATAAGTAGATATTTTTTTTATTGCTCCGCTGAAGTTGTAGAAATAAAATAAATAATAATAGTAGATAAAAGTGTATTTGTCTGAGGCAAGCTTGCATCCCTCGCTAGCTTAGCTCGCTTAGGATTCTCTATTACCTACCTCGCCGACGCACGAGTAAAATTAATACATAAAGGACAGTTAAAAATTTTAATCCCTTCGTTTCGTTTGTGATTCAAGATGGCGCCCGTGCCGTAATAAGACACTACTTTATTCCCTTAGTAAATGTAATATTATTTCATAAAGTTACAAATAAATACAAAAACTAATTAATTTATTTTTCATCATAGTTAATAACATTTGCAACATGAAAAAGTACAGTCGATCAAAGTGACATTTGTGCGCCACACGTGCCGGCAAAGTGGGCCTTCGTGAGCGTGGCTGTAGTCGCGGGCGGCAAGTGGAACGCATCATCAGTAATGTTATTACTATTATATATTCTGTGGTTATTATGGAGGTGAATAAATGAACGAAAGCTTTTTAGGGTTCCGTAGCCGAATGGCAAAAAACGGAACCCTTATAGTTTCGTCAAGTCTGTCTGTCTGTCTGTCTGTCTGTCTGTCTGTCCGTCTGTCCGTCCGTATGTCACAGCCACTTTATTCTGAAACTATAAGCATCACATAGCTGAAACTTGGTAGGTAGGTGTATTTTGTTCACCGCTTTCCGATTCAGATACAAAAAGTAAGAAAAAAATAATATTTAAGGGGGGGCTCCCATACATGAAACTAAAACCTAAAATTTTTTTTAACTCAAACCTATGCGTGTGGGGTGTCTATGGATAGGTCTTTTAAAATGATGCTGAGGTTCCTAAAACCATTTTTTCTAAAAGTGTAAGGTTTGAGATATAGACGCTTCCAAAGTGGTAAAATGGGCGTCCCCCCCCCTCTAACTTTTGAACTAAGAAAGTGAAAATTTTGAAAAAAATATATGATGTAGATCTCAACAAAAACTTGCAACGAAAATTGGTTTGAAGGAGATCGAACCAGTAGTTTCTGAGATATTGCACATTTTTATCAACCGCAAATATAACTTTGTTTTTCATACAAACACTATGAAAAACAAAGTTATTTTTGTTGTCGCAATATATTGTGATGTTTTCGTTAAGTGACAGTAAGTGGACCCTGAATTCAGTTAAGGGTGGCACGGAACCCTCAGTGCGCGGGTCCGACACGCACTTAACCGGTTTTTTTAGAAAGAAAAAAGGTACTACCACGTTCTATTATATATTCTGTGCTACCACCTTACCATAAGTATATTTCATATTTATTTTTTTGTTAAGGTACACCAACAGTACTTAAAATATATGACTTTCATAGAAAATTGAAATTGATTATAGGTTCTGATATAATATACAACTCTCTCTTCATCTCAAAATCTGAACATATTTACAGCTTCGCAGCTATACTATATCCGGAGTATCTTATAGGATCTGAAATTCGAGACGACGCAATTACGATATTAATGTATCATAACAAAAAGTAAAGTAAGCGTAACATCCCACACTGCTGGTAAAGGCTCGCCTCAAAATTTAAGGTGGTAAAATGAGCCTAGTAGCCTGTAGTGGGAAGTCTAGTTGGATGGGCTTTAAGTCATACCTAATATTCAGCGACAATCCTGTAAAATGGCAAGTAATAAATAAGCCTTCCCCTGGTGTTGGGTAGCAGCAAAATCAGTACTGCTGGCAGAAGTATGAAGATATCAAAATACTTTTTGACTGGGCACTAAGAGGCGGGAACCCGGTTCCTAAGCTGCGATGTGGAAGGCAAACCGGAAACCACCACACTATCTTCCCTAAGGGCGGTTTTGCACTACGTCCGAACCGAATCCGTGAAAATATGGTCCGAAGTAATGGTAGATCTATTTCTATGGTAATTTACGCACTAGATCCAATCTCAATCATCCGATTTCTTTCCTTCATTCTAGAATCTCCCTTCCGGAGAAGATTTTTGACGAACCTGGTCTGCGTTTTCTAGATCCATATTTTCACGAGTTCAAATCGGATTCGGATCGGACGTAGTGCGAAAGGTTTTGGAAAAAAACTCCACCGGCAAGAGCCTAACTCTAAATTTGATGATGATGAATAAATAGTGAGGAATATTTAGCGTTAACATTCCACTTTTTCTAGTGTTATTTAGCGCCTGTCTTATTGATTGAAGTGTAATTTTGAGAAGCCCACATACAAAGCGAATCTGAACAGGCCGACTAACTTGTAATTGGCAAACTTCGTCAGTCCCAACTTGGGATACATAGATTAAAATAGATTTAAATACTAAATCATTCGCGGTAGCACTGATTGGATATGCTAAAGGTAGTTGTTATCTTCTTGTTAGGGTTTATTTAATATTAGGAGGTATTCCTTCGTAACTTTCAAGGTCAGTAACTTATGAATAGTTTGATACGGAATTGATATTCCAGCGCCTGCAAGTGCCAATGGCCAAGAATAATAACGCTGGCTCGTTTCTCAACGGATAAGTATTGCTATCCAACGCGGTAACACAGTCAGCATCCTCGCCTCTTGGCCTCATGGACGCGGTTTTCTTTTTGAGTAGATTTAAGTTCATAATATTTGCATGTATTTTCTTTAACCTTTCCATTTTAAATATATTTTGTTAGTAAAAGTGCCAAGATCAGTTACTCCGTGATCATGCACTTTCAACAGTATAAAACAGTTATTAAAAAAAATAAAACTCTACTAGTCAAGGGCGTCGCCAGCTTATGACTTAGGGGGGGCAAAAGGGCAATATTAAGGCGGATAAAAAATATGAACGCCGAGAGCATGTAGAACAAAAAGGCGGCAAACTAAGAAAAACTGAATATAGGTCAGAGTTTAGAGACAACAAATATGGTGTGCCACAAGGCAGCATCTTAGGACCAATATTATTTTTACTTTACATAAACGACCTCCCCAACATAACAAATCACAAATCGGTACTTTTTGCCGACGACACAACATTTATTATTAAAGCTAAAAATAAAGAAATTGCCGAAGCGGAATTAAACTTAACACTTACAGCGGCTATAAAATGGTTAAAAGAAAATAATTTGGCAATAAATTTAGAAAAAACCAAAATAATACAATTCCATACGCACCAATCTCCCGAAATGCACATTGATGTTAAATTTCAAGGAAAACGTATCCAGACTGTGAATACCATAAAATTTCTGGGCATTATCTTAGATGCAAACTGTAACTGGAAGCCTCACATAGAAAATGTCTGTAACAGACTCAGCCGTTTTGTGTTTGCCCTTCGTCGGCTGAGGGAAACAGTGTCCACAGAGGTAGCGATGCAGGCATATTATGCTTATGTTGTGTCTGTTTTACAATATGGTCTTATTATCTGGGGAAATTCTGCAGATGTCAATATTGCGTTCAAAATTCAAAAAAGATGCATTCGAGCAATCTGTGGTGCTGACTGTACAGATTCTTGTAGACCCCTGTTCAAAAACCTTAAAATACTAACACTCACCGGCCTTTATATTAAACAAATCAGTATATTCGTAAAACAACATCCTCAGTTCTTTCAGATCAGGCCAATTTTTACTGAGAAATCCCTCCGAAGACGGCCTACGAACCTACTAGAACTTCCATCTGGCAGACTATCTTTATTCAAAAACAGTGCTTATGCAATGGCTATAAAAATATTCAATGCTTTGCCTGAGGACATAAGAAAGCTCTCGGGAACAACTTTTAAAAACAAATTGCACTCGTGGCTAATAGAACGTACTTTTTACTCCTTAAATGAATATTTTACTTACGAAACCATTTAAATATTACGTTTGTAACATTGTATCTAGTTTTAGTTTTCTAATGTGATACTAATTTGTATGGTGTTTTAATATGTATATAGTAAACTTAATGTTTTGTGCAATAATGTAAAGTTAAAGTATAGTAGTAGTAGGTAATAGTTCCTTAATTAATGACTAATAATAATAATTAATAGAACTTAATTTGTAGTCACTTAGGAACTGTTTAAATTGTTTAAATATTTGTACGCTACATTAGAGCATATTTTGGCGCGCCTTTTTATGACATTTAAGAACATCTGAATGTACAACCCAAATGATTGCAAATAAATATTTTTGAGTTTGAGTTTTTGAGTTTTTACTGCGGGATATACTAGTTAGGACACCCGCTGCCTTCCACGCTGACGTCCAGCAATTTTCGCTTGAATGAAAGTGTTTAGGCGGGGCGCGCACTGTACATGTACAATGTACATGTACAGTGTACATGCATGGTAATAGCCTGTATTTGAGTTGATCTTTATAGAAAAAAATAATAATAAATTGTGTACTTACTTAGCCATAAACTACTCTTTACTGCATCGGATGGCGTTAAAATGCATTGTGCTTCTAAAACTTGTCCATATAACCTATAGATACAAGGTAGGTTGCTCAGAAAGCACAGAAACACATTATATATGTATGTAGGCAGAAAGATCTTTTTTTTATAACATGTCCAATGATTTTTTCTTTTATTAATTTGTCAGGGAGGTACAAGTACATGGTATAATTCGCTGGATAATTTATTTTCAAACCACTTTTTCGTAATTGTAAAAATATGAGACATCGTAGATTCTTCACGAAGTAAACAGAATAAGTATGGGTTTCCGATGGCGCCCTGCAGGACTTAAACTAACAGAATCACGCAATCGAGTGAAATGGCGTGCGAAAGTCATTTACGCAGAGTTTAGTTTGATTACACGCATTCAGTCGAATATTCACGTCGAGATAATTAGAAGACACTCTGTTTGACGAAGTAAATTAATTTGTAGTAAAGTGATTCGGAGAATTCACATTTGATCCCGTAACCGCATCTGTCGTGGGCTTGTTTCCTGGTAACCCTAACAGTTGATTAGATTCTGGTCAAACTAAATTGTGAATTAGGTTCCGTTCCGTGTATTTTCTCTTCCTAGAAAACAGACAGACTGTAATCAAAATGAGCAAGATACAGACTCAGATTTTTTGCCACTAAGTGTAGGGGATCCGTGTGGGGAGGCCTGTTTTCAGCAGAGGACGTCCTTTGGCAGTTAATGATGATGATGATGATGAAGAGTACGTCAATTTCTTAGTGCGAACTGAACTGACCTGCTACTAACTAACATACGAAATTTTTTATTAAATAATAATCTCCCTTCTATAAAAGACATAAAATTCATCACAAAAGTAATCCCATTGCATTTAAAAAGAGTACAAAATATACAAAAAAGAGGCAAGTTTATTTCAAAACAAGTGCATTTTCAAAGGTTGAAAAGGAACAGCGTGTCTTTGAGCGCCCTTTGAGATAAAGAGAAAATAAAAAGGCATCGTGTCCACTTCTAGTGGGTGGCAATGTACGGTTTCATAAAATTGAATATTTACCGCTTACAGTTATCTGAATCACTCGGGGTCGGAGCAATTTTCCTTCTGGATTAAGACTTTCCTTACACTTAATTGTGAGGGGTGCACGTATAAATGTACCTAAGACTAACCTACTATATAAAAATAAGTCGGGTTTTCCTCCCTGACGCTATAACTCCAGAACGCACGAACCGATTTCCACAGTTTTGCATTCGTTACAAAGGTCTCGGGCTCAGGAAAACGGGGCCGGGCGGGACGGGGCTGGGGTCGAAACGAAGTTCGCTGGGACCGCTAGTACATTTATATCATCATCATCATCAGCCCAATTTTGTCCAGTCTTGGACGTAGGCCTCCTCCATTTTCTGCCATGTCTGGCGGTCTTGTGCCCGTGTCATCCAGCCATGTCCTGCGTGTCGTCGGATATCATCTAGTACATCTGCTAGTACATTTATATAGATATTATCAAATTAAAGTACTTACCTATAGCGCGAAAATATGAAAACCGGTTCGAACATTCAAAGCCAAACAAATTATGTGAAATACCACTCACTCGAGTTCTTGGAAAGTGATACTAGAATACTGTTAGTTTATTTTGCAGCTACGAAAATGCAATGAATTCAATTCTGTTGCATTCATAATAACACAGGACTCAAAGCAAAAGTAGGGTTTTAATCCCTTTCTTTGTTTTAAGCAGACACTTTTAGGCTAATTGTTTGGTATAATCTACCTCTGCAACGTTTTTCTACTTTGTTTTCAGAACTTCTGTGGATTATTTCGCAGATATAACCATTAGTTATTATTTGCTGTGTATAAAATACTTCTTAGCATGAACAGATGGCGTAGAGATACCCTAAAAGTATTTTTATTCGGTAATCGGGCTGTACCTAGGCAATTTATATTTATTTAGCTAGGTAACTCCATTTAATGACGTTTATTTGTGAGGGGCTTGCTGTTTTTAATTGGTAAGCCACCGCCATAATAGGTATGTCCAAAACCAACATCATAGCTGCGTTTGATATTAATTAAGTGTCGTAATTAATCAGAGCAGCTTGCAATAAAATTTGATGAAAAAGTACACCACCCACTTTTTAATTACAAAAAATGCTGCATCACCTGGCATGAATTAATAACTTGATGCGATGTTATTGAAAAGTTAAATCGCTTGTCACTTTTAATGAAAAACCATAGGTCGGCCGCATGATACCGGCGTGATGACATAATTTTTATTCCACATCCAATATTTTAGCATTCCTTGTCTGCGGGGAATCGAACCCATGATAGGAAGGTATAGATAACTAAACCACAAATTGTTTATCTCGAATATGACCACATAGACTGATACGAGTGGTTGGTTGGTAGTGGTGGAGTGGTAGGTAATTAATGATTAAAAAATAACTGCACATTAACTGCTCATCTTTTTTGTGAATTTATTTATCATTCAATTTTTTTACAAAACCGTGTAATCGAAGTATATCAGTACCTACTCATTAGTTACAATAAGTAGTATATACCTACCTATATTCATATCGCATGATTACCGATCCTGTTTAGATCAGTGGCCTTACTCTGGACACAAAACCCGATCCAATGATTATAGCCATCCCTGTCACTCATACCAGGCCGTGTATGTGTGTGACAGGGATGGCTGACGGAGTAAGGCTGCATATCATGGAAAAATATAAAATATCGGAGGGTATCACAAAATACTTGTCGGGTAATCAAAAAACTAGTTGTTGTCGCAGTGTTCTCCAGCTGCTACAACCACGCAGTTATAAATCAGCCGGCTTAGTATCGTTGTGATTTATAGTAATTTAATAGTTGATATTTGTAATAATAATATTGAGCACTGTGTGTGGTACTTATGTGTGAGTGTTGCATCCAGTGAGTACTACGTAAAGAGAAGCTATGCTACGCAAAAAATATGTCGCAAATACGACGACAAGATTGTAATTTGTGACGTATTTCTTGATATTTGGATTTCGAATATGAAACAGTTTAAGTTAATTACAAGCGGCGTCAATTCACGGAGCACGACATTTGTTCGTGGTGTCAGGTCAGTTCTACGCCAATATAATAGTTCAATGGTTTCATTCATGAGTAATTCGATCCAATACATTTCCAAGGATCCACCGCACAGTAAGAAGTATTCGTATCTACCATAGCTTGAAAAATATATTTCTATTTTCACCCTGAGTGCATTACGGGAAACCGTCCGGTCACTTTGGCAAATAACCGCGAGTGGGTTACCCTTTTAAAATTCAAGCTACAATAAAACAGTGAAGGCCTGCCTCTGCTGTACTGTGATCGAAGGCCGAATAATAGTGATGCCCGGCCGTCGGTATTTTGACTATAGATAGTGACCTAGTATGTCTTTTTGTCTTTTTTGTGAGCAGGGCACATAGCGCGTAGAACTGATGGCCGTTGGGGCAGAAAAGTCCTAGATTGGAGACACTTCGACCAAAAGCGCAGCTTAGGACGTCCACCGACAAGATGGAGAGACAACCTTGTAAAGATCGCAGGATCGCACTGGATGCAGACCGCTCACAACCGGAAAGCCATGGGGGAGGCCTATGTTTAGCAGTGGACGTCCTTCGGCTGATAATGATGATGATGATGTCTTTTTGCCGTATTCAACCACGGCGGTATTCTCAACTGTGATTAGCCAATTGCGTGGGACGTATTGTGACGAGTAGAGGAACTACCCTGGACAGACACCTTATAGGTACTATTCTATACGTGAAACACAAAGGCACTCTCTGTTCCTTCACTCTAATGGTTTCGTGAGACAGCTGTCTAACATGGCCGAAAAGAGTAAAGTGTGGTTAGTTGGCTTATCGTGCTTTCCGAGGCAAAACGGTTACACAATTTCCTGGTTCCGAGCGGTTTCTGAGTAATTGGTAATAAAGTAAATTAGCTAAATTTCCTGGCATTTACTTCACATTTAATTGAATCAAACGTGCGCTATGGACTTATCGATAAAACAACAAAGCACACCCGCGATATCGTGTATAGCTCTAACTTACATACATCACTATGATTTTATTTTTACGAACCTCATAAACCTAGATGATCGTAGGGAAATACAACTTAAATATATTTTCTCCTACCAATTTTCGGTAATAGCGGGCCCTCTCAACAGAGATGGGCCAGGAATGCAGGAGTTACTTAGTGCCGAGATGTTTGTGCAATACAAAGTGCACTATCTGTTCCTTTACTCTCATTTATTCGATGAGACGGCTTCTGGATGCACAGGGGAGTCATCACCACCAAATTCCTGATTCCAAGCTGTTTCGGAGTCTTTTCAAATCAGAAAAACCTCGGCCCGACCCGGGATTTGCACCCCGGACCTCTTGAAGTACCAGCGAACTGACCGACCAATAAACGAGGCAGTCAAATAGAAATAGAATAGTCGAAATATAACTACAACACTGATCAAATCATACGAATGGTTCCGCCTTGTAGACATTATTTAACGTTAATTGTTTAAATAACTTCCTTATACTTACTAGAGTGGAAGTCACTCCCGGACCCAAAGTGAGTCTAAGCCTACACCAGATCACGCCACGCATCTCGGTTTTGCGATAATTCTTGTCACTTGATAACTTCCTAAATATAAGTAATATTTTTTTTTCTGCATCATTGATAATACTCTTTAGTCACTTAATTTTATGATGTAGTTTTGCCCTATACCTATTTGTAATGAATTACTCGTGGAATCTGTGAAATCTTAATTAATCTTTAAATTTTTTTTTTGTTGATTTAGGTCGAATAAATTTATTTTCTTTCTTTCTTTTCTTTATTATTGAGTAAGGTAGGTACGAGTAAGTATGAACATAAATAATCTTAGGTTTAGATCATTGTACTCACGTACTTTAAAAAACACACAAATATATTGTTTTAAGCTTTTCCGTGATCATGGCGCTTGCAACGGTGCCGAAATATCGGAAGCTCATAAATAATAAGGTACATGGTAGCAATCCCGTATCTAACTATTCACACAAATATTCCGTTCATATATTTTTATTATCTAAAAGCGCGAAGTAATCATAAGTACAAACTGAAGCCTCTTAAAGAGGAAAAGTTATTTTCCCAGTGCCAAATTATTCTATACCGCCATGCTCCCAAGTGTACAATTACACTCATAAATGTAGCTTGTTTTATTCTTTCACTGTAATTTAATGCAGTGGAGACGAAATTGATCAAGTTTATTATTGTAATTTAAATGCATTCTTAGATAGAAAATTACTATTTTTGATTGTTTTTAAGTGAGAAGTGAATCTAAAATTCCAATTCAACAATGGTTTTGTTTGTTTCAGTTGAAAGAAGTTTTCAGGATATGCCTTTCCCAAGGATCATGGTTTATTAATATAAATTGCACTTGTAAAAAGCATCTGTGACAGACGAGGAATCAAACTCCGTGTCTTACGCTATCAGGGCGCATGCCTATACCACTCGCCCACCGTCACATGGCAATCCTGTTGAATTTTGCAAGTTCTTACTTTAACGCGTAGGCTGCGTCACCTCATCAATGTTGTAAGATTGCTCTCACAATGGTTTACTTACAATGGCGAAACTCCAGCTGAACCTTGTAGCGGTTTGCAGCCAAAAATTGCATCAAGCTACATACCAACATGCTGAGTTTGCATTGCTAGTACACAAATCTGCCAGAATTTTGGACAAAAGATTTCACTACAATTGGACTAATGGACCAATCTGGTATGAAAATTTTGATTTACTTTTGTAATTTACCTAGGTACTTGCTATATAATCCCGAAGACAAATTATAATATAGTTCAAGTAAATAAAAGTGTGTACATTTACCTAGCAACACTCATGATCACGCAGTATTCCTACAAAGTATTTTTTACCGAATATAAATTATGGCTGATTGTACAACGAAAGTACATCGGACGTTAAATTAATTGTCTCATCTTCTACGGAGAAGACATTATGGATGGACGAAATTACTCATTGTCACAATTTGATACTTTTATGCCATTCTGTGAACATGGCGATGATTATATACTTATAGTTGATTTGTATGGTTTTCTTATTACTAGCTATAGATGCTACGAAATAACGTCGTTATTATAACGAACTCAATATTAAATCGGTTTATGCTTGATTTTATAAACCTTATCAATTATGGATTCGTTAAAGTTCTGGGGAAAAAGGTAGATTCGATGAGTATAATATTAATAATTTGATGTTTTTTTTTCAGTATCAGCATTGTCTGAAAGACCGATCATTCGCAGCTCCAATCCAGGCGTATCCTTGTAGCTTCCAGCCATTGCTGTGTAATCGATACCTATACTGTCTTCGCATCGCACGTGCACAAATCTGACAGACGTTTGCATAGAAGAGTTCATTCAAGATGAACTATTTGATCTATGATGGTAAGATGGTATTCAAAATAATATTTCCGTTACAATAAACAGGGTACGACTGTTTTGTCCTGAGGTCAAACATAATCCTGCTTGTGTGCAGCTAGAAATTTGTTTATGTATTTGTATTTATTACTTTACAAAACACACACATAAGAATTTCATTTACGGCACTGTATATAATTAATTGTTGACTGTGGCACGAAAGTACATTGGTACGAGTATAATTCATTGTTAAATCGACCGGCGAGACATTATAAATGGGCTAAATTACTCATTGTCATAATTGGATACTTTTATTATGCCATTCGGTGAAATAATATGGGAAAGACACAGTTGATTGTATTGAAAATATCAACTACGGATGCAACGAAGCTCTGCTCTATTACTAACCAATATGAATTCGTTGAAGGCGGAAGGTAAAGATTCCATAAAATTTATTACAATTTTATGTTTGTTTCAGTAAAAGCGCTGTCATTCAGAACGATCGAATTTCTGCTGCTCCTGCGCAGCGCTTATTTGCAAGCCATTGCTGCAAGCGGGCCAAATGCTGTGTGTGCATTGCACATGCACAAATCAGAGGGATGTTCATGCTTAAGAGTGCACTTAACATGGAATAATTATCTGGTAAGAGGATATTGATATTTTTTTTCCTTTAGAATAAGACTATAGGGAGGTACTTACTGTCATGTCCTGTGCTGCACTGGCAGTCTGAAGCAAGATTTTTGACATTTCACGTAGACAATGTCAATATTCTGATTTTCTGCTGCATCGAATATCCTTTTAACTTACGTAGCTAAGTCTTTAATAAATCTTAAAAAGTCTATGTAATTTATAAAGCTTGATTCAAGCATTCTTCTCAATCAATAAACACACAAAAATACCAATTTTGTCTCAGCATTTTTCGAGCGCTACCTGGTGGTTTTACAGGGAACTATGTCGAGTCTTCCGCGTGTGGTCCAATTTTCAAAATCACTGTGTGACATCGTGGTGGCGCATGCGACTTTATCTAAGGATGCTTTGTCTGGTTTTGTCTTATATTTCATCCCATACTAAAACTGGATTAGGTACACATGTGAAATATAGCTTTATAATCATGTAAATAACTTTAAATATACAATGTTTCATTTTACTTAACATTAATACAGTGCAGATGAATGTAACGAACACTTTAAAGGTAGGTAACACAAAGGTAGTTGCATAGCTAGGTATAAAATTAATCTATTAAGAAACTTTCAGTAAAAATTAAGTTAAACGCTTAAAAAACCTCGATTATGTACTCGGTCGGTATGTACCGAACTAAATTGTAACCCTCCATTTTGCTTTACCGTATTTCAGGTTAAGTAGCACCATTATATCGTGGAAGCCAAAAACCGGCAAAAAATTAGCACCACAAATTAAAAATAATTACATTCTAAGATAATGACACTTTACACTTATTCACTAAACGTCAATTAGTGACGTCATCAAGTTTGTCCGTTCCCGTTTTCTTTCCCCGACTCCTCGTAGCCCTTGACGAGGTTTTCCAGAATGAACCTAATAGTGATTTTGTAGATATTCTCAATGTTCGGTGTGTATCGGTCGCCTAATGTCGTCTTCGCTGCTTGCAGGAATGGTTGCTCGATTTTCTGTGAAACAAAAGTTTTTAGATATGCGACTAATATTTTTACCGACTTCAAAATCATGCACCAACTCCAAATTAACAATTGTTTCTCCAATTTAAGACAGTACAAATGCGTTGTTTTAAGCATTTTAGTAAGTTTTTAAAGTGGTTTAAATTTTTAAATTACTGATTTATACATTTCTGATTGTAACTCCTGCATGGCCAAAATCTGTAGTTGGACCGATACAGTCCACCCACAGTCTTGTTTTGACTTTCTTCTGAGTCACAGGGAGAATAGTAAATTGCAAAGACCTCAACACTAATCAGAAATAATTTAATTATAATTTCGAATATTTCAATTTAAAAAAATCAAAAACTACTTACACATAAAAAGAGACAAAATAGGAAATGCTATCTTCTTGCAATATCACTAATTGGGTGCATAGAATCTACAATTTTTAATATTCATCAATATTGCCTGAAGACTTGCAAACTGTCCAATAAAATTTCGTATTCTTTCAGTCACTCTAAATTATTATTTTTCATCATGAAATGGGCACGAGCTCTGAAGATTCATGGCTATAATAAAAGTAGTGCCCTATTACTTTTACAACTTTCTGTTTATTTCTCAGCCAGTGGAGGTTATATCGGAAATTTATTCTCCAATAAACGGCGGTGTGATACAGACTATCGTTCGAGCTATCTAATCGGATAAAATAATGACAAGACTGAGCTTAAAATGTGTCTAAGGTTCCGTAGGGCCAAGAACGTTGAAAACATAGATAAAACTTAAATAAAAAAAAAAAATTGTATCAAGGTGGGTTTAGACCAAACGAACAAAGAACTAGAGCTAGAACAAGAACATTCTTTCTTGTTCTTTTGTTCTAAACGGAAGCTCGATTTCAGCGTTTTACACCAAAATATCGAGCGAGAATATTCTATAGAACGCAACAGAACAAAGAACAAATACTCTGAGTAGAAAAATTTATTGAAGTGGGGATAGAATGAGCGTTCGCTCGTCTGATTTAAATGGGCCTTCAAAGCAGTGCGCTAACTCGACATGCAACAAACGACTTTCATGTTGTGCATTGATTAGGATAGCGGCAAAGTTTGATAATTGATCACGGTTAGATTTAATTAAGACTAGCAGTTTCCCGCGCCTTCACCCACGTCAATATCGTATCTCACAAAATATGATAGCAAGATATGGTGTGCTATACCAATGTATAAGCTATATCATTGTTAAGTTTCATCAACATCTATTTAGCAATTTAAGTGTGAAGGAGTAACAAACATCAATACATCTTCACAAACTTTTGTATTTTTTTAAATGTACAAGATGATAATTGGTTCTGAAGTTTACGCGAATACTACTCATTAAAACAGTCTGCCTGTGAAAACGGATGCTGTAAAATAAAAATAAATGTTCGCGAAATCAATCCGAAAAGTGTGTTTTAAAGATGATAATTACCAAATATCCGTATAATGACTGGTATATTAAATATTGTTAGATATTGTTTTCTTTTCAGGTAATAAGACAGTTTGACTCTGCTGCCAAAGATGATTACATCGAGCTGCAGTGTGAAGGTATGTTTAAAAGTTTTTGCATGAGTAGCCAAGTCTGATAACCACAATTACTAATTTAAATAAATTTTAAATGTCGTATTCCCGTAGACGATATCCGTTTAAATAGTTTATTATTTCCGCAAACGGGGACTTTTTAAACCTCTTTGTAAATAGGGGTTTGTTCTACGGAACCCTAATTCGTGCGGGAACCCAGCGGGACGGAATTCTTATTACATTCAGTAATCGTGAACGAAATGAAAAATAACGGGGAGAAAAAATGTAGCCAGAATAACTACGTCTTCTTTGTTACGTGCCTTCACTTGATAAAGACATTATTTTGAGCCTTAAGGTTTTTGCTACATTGCGTTTTGTGAAAAATATTCACAGTATATTTCCGGACATTCGGATTTATATGAAATTAAAAACATTACCTTAAAACGATGTAGGTATTGATTTCTTTTAGCTTATCACATTTTGACAACGTTGTGTTAATATTAATGTTATTTTGAAACTTAAATCCCATCCAGTTGCTATGAAGAGAAGAAACCTTTTGTAAAATTTCTCCCCTGCCCTTCCTCCTGTTTTATTTTCCTTAGTATCTGAAATCTCTTTTCCATAAATGAAAGGCGACTTTGAAAAAAGTCACTTTACTGATTGGTCCACCCTTTAACTTTTCATTTCTTACCAATTTCTTTAGAAATGTTCTAAAAAGTCAATCGAACCTTACCTTTCAGTGCCCCTTTGAAATATTTGCAGACATCTATTGGTTCAGACAAAAGCTATTGAGAGACCAATTAAGTACGGCCATTGCATCCAGAGGGCAGCACTGTTTCGATAGATAAGCCTTCCTTTACAAAGTGAAAAGGTTATTTAATTAGAGCCTTTACCTTTTCTTAGATCCTGTAAATAAGTACAAGAATACACGACTTAACGCCTTAAGCGTATTTTTGCGGCTCTTTTCTAAAAGTAGTAAGAAGGATACGTGTGACATGGAACGGCGGGCTATTGTGATGTGGTTATTGAGTTTTTTTTTGGTGAACAAAGGCCTTGAAAAGGGTTTGATCTAGATATTCAATCTTGTGAAGAGTTTTTATACCTTAATATGACATGAAAACTTGTTGACAGCAAATAACTAAGTCAACGAGTAGACTAGGTCATACTCAGACCCAAAATTTAAATAATCTATACTAATATTATAAAGCTGAAGAGTTTGTTTGTTTGTTTGTTTGTTTGAACGCGCTAATCTCCGAAACTACTGGTTCGAATTGAATAATTATTTTTGTGTTGGATAGTCCAGTTATCGAGGAAGGCTATAGGCTATATCGTCCCCGTCGTGGCAAAATTAAATAACCAACAAAACCAAAGTTCCGAGATATTTGAGTTTTTGTGATTTTTTTAAACAAAAATGGCGATAACATTCCAAGCCGAAGGAAATTTACTGTCGAGATTTTGATATGTTATGAAGCTGCTTCAACTTCATAATTAAAATAGTCTATCATAATGCTACTTTATATTATTTTTAATATAAAAATAAAAAAGTAATTATTTAGTTTTGCCACAAACGTATTTTATAGCAAAATTGCAGTTATCAAGTTTTTGTACGTCACTTTTGCAAGTTTTGGCACACAACCAAGTAATACTTTTTTTTATATTACCTACATCATCCCACTGTTGGGCAAAGGTCTGCCCCAATTCTATCCATTTGTCTCTGTCAGCGGCCAACAACACCCAATTTCTCGCAAAGCTGAAAAGATCGTCACTCCACCTCGTCTGGTGGTATCCATCGCGTGACGATTTGGGCCCATCTATTCGGGTGCATTCTACACACATGCCCCGCCTACTCCTGTTTAAGCTTTGCTGTCTTTTCGCCTACATCTGCTATTCCAGTTCTGGAGCGTATTATGGTATTCCGGATCTTATCGATCCTTTTAATATGGTGAAAGGAACGCCAGGGTACATTTCTTCCAGAAGCCACCTCAAAGGAAATGGACCTGGTTGAATCCGGATGGCACGACGAGAAATGAGATAGACTTCATCATGACTACCAAGAAACGGTTATTTAATGATGTCTCCGTGATCAACTGAATAAAGACCGGTAGGTAGTGTTTACCGGATGGTTCGAGGCACATGGAATTTAATGTCAAATTGGAAAGGTCTCGCTTGATGAGGTCCACGCTCCGACCTACTCGTGCCCATATCCAAAATCCCGAGAGCTTTCAACTCGAGTTGTCAAACCGCTTTGAGTGCCTAAAGAATTGCGTTTCAGTGGACGAAATAAACAACGAGTTTATGGAAACTATTCAAACGGTGGGGTCTAAGATTTTTAGTCCTGGCCGTAAAAATCGTCCTCTAAGACTCTCGATCCACACTCTCGACCTTATAGCAGAACGTCGATCTATAGCATTGAAGACCTCCTTTAATGTTGAAAACTACAGTAGGTGAAAAGACGAATACGGAAGTCCCTACGACACGACATTTCTTCCTTTAACACGAACAGTGTTAAAGAACCGATAGATAGAGTGAAAACAAGGCTCCGAAGCAAGAGACATGTCTATTGGGCAAAGCCTGTTGACGAAGCTTAAGACGGAGGGCGGCAGTGTAGCGTCGACAAAAGCAGATGTTTTGAGGGAGATCGAGAAGTTCTATGGGCAGTTGTACACCTCAGTTGCCGAACCCGTTAATAGCTAAGGCCGGACACCCAAAAGCTATCCTGACCCGACACTACACCGAAGACATCCCGGACATCAGCCTCTACGAGATAAGGATGGCCCTGAAACAGCTTAAAAACAACAAGGCACCTGGTGAGGTCGGAATCACAGCAGAGCCTTCAAAAGGGGGGGAACACCGGTACTCAAAGTCCTTCAGAGACTCTTTAATTCCGTGCTGCTTGAGGGCTGCCTGAGTCATGGAACAGGAGTTTGGTGGTGTTATTTTTCAAAAAAGGAGACAAAAGGTATGACTGGTAGAGAACGCCATATGGCGTTAAGTACACCTTTTGTACAAACTCTGGTTGTGCAATACAGTATAAATAAATAAATAAACAAAACTTACCACCTCAGCCCTGAGCCATGTCAACAAGCTGATTCAAGAGTTATCACAAATCGTCTCGCACGTAGGTTTAATAAGTTCCAGCCTCCCGAACAAGCCGGATTAGGCCTGATGGTCGTTGGGGCAGAAGAGTTCTACATTGGAGACCCTTAGACGACCTTGTAAAGATTGCAGTCTTTGTGGGAAATCGTGGGGGAGGCCTAAGTTCAGCAGTGGACTAGTCCTTTGGCTGATTATGATAAAAATATATAATACAATGTTTTAATGAAAAATTAAACAAGAGCACTTATTCAATTTTGCCACAACCAATTTTTGTAACAATGTTTCCGAGTCAGTTGTGGCAGAATTCAACAAAGTCACTTATTGATTTTGTTGGTAGGTATGTCAAAACCCTCAATTGTAGTTATTTAATTTATTTGTCATTTATTCAGTTTTTCCACGAAACTTTTTTAACAAACCTTGTTGTAATATGTGGTCAATAGAGTTACTAAAATTTTGATATCTTCGCGAATATCATACATATTGCAACGAAAAATAGACCAAACTGTAGCTTACACTTTATATTATTTAAAAATAACAAAAAGTGAATTTCGGCAAACGTGTCAGTTATTTAATTTTGACACGATGGGGACGATATAACATTACGCTACGACCAATAGGAGCAAAGATATAGTGGTAAATGTGTAAAAAACGGGAGAAAGAAGTCACTATTCCACGCGGACGAAGTCGCGGGCAAAAGCTAGTTAAATATACAATCTTAGTGGGTACAAAATGACTAGCCTTAAGTATCCAACTTCTGGGCAAAGGCCTCATCTATACCAAGTTTGAGGTATATATGCAACATCTTGAACGTAATTGAACTGCGTATTTGAGCCAGAATAAAATCAGAAAGGTATTTTATCAAACAAAATTTAAAATACTGCTTACATATCAAGTTTTCAGTATTGGTATATCGATCACCACAAAATCAAACGTCAGAAATTTACAAAGGTAAATTAAATTCGGCCGGTGAGTGGTTATGTTTGCTTTCGCTCACGACTTTGTGAGCTAAGCGAGCGAACGGAGCGATGAATATTTAGCTCGGCCGGTAAATCTACGGGTTTATTTATTTTAGGCAAAAGGTTCCGACCTTGCGCCTCTGTTTATACAGTTCAGTTACATAACGTACCGGCTATCGTGTTTCGAACTTTGTTGAGAGTTATTTTAGATTATTTTTATTGGTTTTTGAGTAAAAAGGTTAAGTTGAAATGAGTGGATGTAAATGAATAATTGATTTGGATTTTTGTTCTTTACTTATTGGAAGTTATTGTTCGGCTGAGTTTACCACTGGATGCCGAAATTCATTAGACCGCTTAGCACAAGACCGATAAAACTTTTGGACATTCTTTAGTTGATCGACTTAACAATTGGCCCTAATAGACTTGGTCGAACGAACTGTAGATTTTTTTACGTTTGACCGAGTGAACGTTTGGTCGAAAAATATTTAATTTCGATACCTTTATTTGCAAAGTGATTTATGGCGATAAAGTAAAAGTACGCCTGTTAATGGAATATAAGAGATTTAATTAAAATAAAAACATAGCTAGGGAACAGAAATATTTTATTAAAAACTTATTTGAAATAGTTCTGTGCTTATAAACTTATTATCTATTTGCCGATGTGATAATAGATACATCATTAACAAAATCAAATACATAATTAACATAAGTGAAACATTATTTGTAACACAAAAATGTATAATTCTCAACTAAATAATATTCAATGTATAAAAAACTACAAAGTAACAAAACATTTTAACTTCAAATAATCAACTCAAAAGCAATAAATATGTACTCGTAACACAAATTTTAAACAAGCACGACAATAATTAGGTTTTTAAATAACATATGTAAGCTAATCCGCTTAGAAAGGACTTCAAACTCATTTCTGATTTATTGTCAAAATGCGCACGCAGCCGTTCATTGTAGTTGTTACCACTTTTGCGCTTTTTGGTTGCTGGTTCTGATGAATTAACCCGTTCTATTACGCATTCATTATTTTTTTGCTCCTTTGCGAACTCATTGATCGTTCTGTATGTTCCACTTACGACGATTTAGTAGCACATTAAAACGATTATGCCATGACTCTAATGACTGGTGGCGCTGCCACACCGTAAACATTACCTCCGTATTTAAAATTCAATAGTTATTGTAATAATCGTATTCGGGATATAAAAGTTGTAAAAATGACATTATTATTGTTCAAATATTATATGCAGATGTTAGCAGTGTAATACATATTTAAATAAAGTGGAATTCATAACAAAAATATAACAGTACAATACAGTGACATAAAAAATTTACTCAAAACAGTTAAGTGACATATAGCGTAATAAATAACTCTTAAAAGACTTTTATATTCGTAGAAAGTGAACAAAAGTGCAATAAATTGAATAGGAATTAACTAAATGAAAAACAAACAACCTTTTAAACATTCCATTTAAATGGCGGTTAATTTTATTTAAAATGTGATAAAGTTTAGAGTGTTGAACTGTGACTCTCATAGATTTGTGCTGTTTTAACGTTATTTGGTACAACGACATCTATCGTGTCGTCTAATTTCTACAAATGTCAGAGCATCTCAAGGACAATCACGTCTTGACCTTGAGACTACTCCCACAACGCCATCTATAGCCGTCGTTTTCCATATTCATAACATTTCAAAATACCTTATTTCGTCACTTTTGTAAATGACTCGATAACGCAGTTGGTTGAAGAGCCGACTTAAACGAAGAAATGACTTAGTCTATGTGTTCGAATCTTGGTTTCGGATATCTTTTTATGTTGTAGTATTTTCACTTTTTGTTCGCGATACATTTTTTTTTCTCTTCTACGTTCTAAGTATTTTTCTAAAGTGCATTCCGATAAAAATAAACTCTGTAAAAAATGGCGTCGAACACTTTAACGTACTGTGGAAAATGCAATGAACTTTGTGATAGACAATTATTAAATTGCTCACTTTGTGGTTTACAATTCCACGTGCAGTGTGCCAATATCAATGAAAAGCTTTATTATTTAATGACTCCAACACGTAAAAAAAATTGGAAATGTCCTGAATGCCGTACTGTGAAAAAAAACAACTATGAACTGCAGTCTGCCTCGGAATGCTCTTACCTTTCGGCGGATGGTGAATCAAACTTTGATTCTCCACAAATTACAATACGGAAAAAACATCGACTTAACATGAACATTCCGATAAGCAACTCTTTTGACAGTTTGACGATTGATAGCGATAGTGATGATTCTACACCAACCACACAACGTGATAAAAGCTGCCCGAATTTAACCAAAATTACAATAAATTCAAATGAAAACGAAGTAGAAAGATTAAAGAAATCTATAATAAAAATGCAAGAAAAATTGTCGATGTCGGATCGAGAAATGGAAGACCAGATGGCAATAAATTACAAGCTACAAAAAAAAAATTGAAGACTATGAAATGCAGTTAAAGCAAGTAACACAAACAAATAAGTCAGAAATAAATAATGGAATCCAGTGTGAAGTGGCTATTTTAGACGGCCAAACTATTAAAGAAACAACATACAAGATCACATTACTTATTCAAGAATTAGAAACTTTAAGACAAGAATTAGAATTATTAACACAGACAATGATACGAATAGAACAGGGTACTATAAGCAATAAAGAATACGCAGAAGTCGCAAGAACTACAATCCATCACCAGAAAAACAATGTTTGTATTCTCAGCACTAACCGAAGAAATAACATACTATCGATAGCTGAGCAAGTGCTGGAAAAAGACTTCAACCTATGTCATTACATAATTCCTAACGTCGAAGTTAAACAGCTATTGAAGGGGATTGAGTCCAAGCTCAAAAATTTTACTATGGATGACTACTGTATAATACTAATAGGACATGAGGATTTTACCACCACCAAAGATTATAAAAAGGTGATTGCAGAACTGAAAGAAACATTACAAAGATGTTATAGAACGAATGTCATTATATGCTTACCTGTTTTCAATTGCAGTGAGCATAGTACAATGTTTAATCAACGGATTGAAAATTTCAACAACCTGCTTTATTTAGATAACCTGTCACAAGAATACGCATATTTGCTCGACTCTAATCTACATCTACAATATGATTATACTATGTTCAACCGTAAGAATGGTTTTATAAATAACTATGGAATGCGCACAATATTTCAACACCTACGAAAATTAATAAGCGAAATTCATTTAGAAAAAAATGATTCATTGATTAACATTAGAATACCGGAAAACAATAACCAGGCGTCCATCGAAACAACGTACAAACCAAATAACACTCTAATTAATGCACCACCTGCCGAAACCTCAACACCCCAACATTTTTTTCGAGTCTAACTGTAAGACAATATTAAATATTATGCATCAAAACATAAGCAGCTTTCCTGCCAAATCTGCAGACTTAACAATTGCCCTCGAGGAGCTTTCAAATAACAAAGAAACGATTGATGTGCTATGCCTCAGTGAGCATTTTGTCCAGAATAATGATGAAGAGAATATCATATTGAAAAACTATAATTTAGCAACATCATTTACTAGACCTGGAAAAAGAGGTGGAACCTGCATCCTGACCCGTAAAGGGCACTTATATAAAGAGTTACCTGAATACAAGGCGATGTCGGTGAAAAGCGTTTTTTAGTGTTGTGCGATTGAACTTATTCCATATAGTATTATTGTTGTATGTGTATATAGATCTCCCTATGTTAGAAATGTATCTTGTTTTCTTAAAAAAATTGATGATCTCTTAGATAAAACCAGTAATTTAAATAAGAAAAAAACTGTTATTTGTGGAGATTTTAACATAGATATTTTGAAGTCTAACTCACTTAGCAATTTATATGCAGATCTTATATCTAGTCACAATTTCAAATTTGCAATTAAAGAAATAACTAGACTTAGAAGTGGAACTTGTTTAGATAATATTATGCATAATAGTCGAGGTTGTGAAGGTAAAGTTTTACACTTGGGATTATCAGACCACTCCGCGCAACTATTAAAATATCCGGTAAAAAAAAACTATAAACTTACATATTGGTATACCAAAAAACGCGACTACAGTGTTGAAAATATGAATAAATATAGGGAATGTTTACAAAGTCTTTCGTTTATTGATGTGTACAAGAGCTCTGATCCTAACGAGGCATACAACTTATTTTTTGATGTAATTAAATTATTTTATGATTTGTGTTTTCCGGATAAATTAATTAAACTTTCATATAAATATAAACCACATTGGATAACACAAGGTATCAAAAAGTCCTGTAAAACTAAAAGATCCTTATATTTTAATCTGAAAACTAAAGAGGACACAATCAATTACAAAATGTACACTAGTTTACTCAGAAAAATAATAGACAAATCTCAACGACTACAAAATGATAAATACATTCAGGAAGCCGAGAACAGCACAAAAGCCACCTGGAATATAATAAATACAAATAAATATATACAACCCAAAGAAAATGTAACTCGATTGAACTACAACCATAAATCAATCACCAATCCCTATGAAATAGCAGAAATTTTCAATAGTACATTCATCAATATAGCTAAAAATAATGATAAAAACACGAATGATAATAACAACAATATAGAAGACAGTTTACAATACAAAAAACATGTTAAAACCCACATGAAATCCATATTTATAAATCCTATCTACACAGATAAAGTAAGACTTATTATTAAAAACTTAAAAAATACAAAAAGTGTAGGATATGACGATATTTGTACGAAAGTTATAAAGTTTTGCAAAAATGAAATTAGTGGTCCGTTAAGTCATATAATTAACCTATCTATCAGTAAAGGAATCTTTCCGGATAAACTGAAAATTACAGTTGTCAAGCCTTTATATAAAAAAGGCCAAAAAGATGATTGTGAGAACTATCGTCCTATCGCCTTAATTCCAACCATGGCTAAAATATTTGAAGGCTATATTTATGAATGTCTATATGTTTTTTTCGAAAAATACAATTTACTTAGGGATGAACAATACGGTTTTAGAAAAGATAAGTCAACTAATTTAGCAATTCTCCATCTAATGCGCAGCATATCTGAATGCCTTAATGATGGTATCCCCGTGACTGCTATATTTATGGACATGTCCAAAGCTTTTGACCACGTATGCCATAAAAAACTTTTATCTAAAATGTACAGCTATGGAGTGAGAGGACCAGTTTATAATCTTCTTCTATCTTATTTGGAAAAACGGCTACAATATACTGAAATCACTTATATTGATCAAAGTAAAAACACTTTTCATGCTAAATCTAAACTTGAAGCTGTTAAGACTGGTGTGCCTCAAGGAAGTATTCTTAGGCCACTTTTATTCCTGATTTATATCAATGATCTCCCGCTATGCGTTGACCATGAAATGATTTTGTTTGCCGATGATTCTACGGTATTGATTAAAGGTAAAGATAGAGACACATATGAAAGTAATGTCAATGAAGCGCTAGAAAATATAGCTGTCTGGATAAAAGTCAATAATTTAAAAATTAATTTTAATAAAACCAAATACATTCAATTTAGTCTTCCACAGCAAACAAAACCGAACATCACTGTTAAAAATAACAACCAATTAATTGACGAAGTTAGTGAAATACGTTTTTTAGGAGTAATTCTTGATAATTCTGTAAATTGGAAACCTCACACTACCTACTTGTGCAATAAAATAAATAAATTCATTTTTCCTTTAAAAAAAATTAGTAGAACAGTGTCCCATAAGTCTGCCATTACAGCATACCATGGCTTTGTAGCCTCCAATCTCCGTTACGGAGTCATTCACTGGGGAAATACAGCTAAAGTTAATCTCTTACCACTCTTTCGAGCTCAAAAGAAGTGCATTCGAGCTATTTACGGTGCCAGACAAAGAGCGAGTTGCAGGCCATTATTTAGAAAACTAGGAATCTTAAATCTGCCTTGCATGTATATTTTTCAGATATATCTATTTGTCAAAAATAACAAATATTTATTCAAATCTAGAGTAGCTAGGCACCCTCGAAAGACACATAACAAAATAGATATCCTCCCTCACTACCCATCACGGACAAGTTTTTTCTCCAATAGCTTTTACACCATAGCACCAAAAATATTTAACCATTTACCAGATTCTTTAAAAGAACTTGAACTAAATCGTTTCAAGCAAACATTATTTAAAATACTATTAGTAAAAAGTTATTATTCTTTAGAAGAATACTTTTATGATAAAATCTCCACTTAATTAATAATAATTTTTGTTGTTTTGTTGTGTTTAGTTTATTTCTATTTGGATCTGTTGCGATTGTGTAGTTACAAATACTTTTATTGCACGCCCGATGGGCAGGTTATAGTTTGTCCAAATGTTACATACAATAAGACCTGTTGTAAAATTACCTATACCAAGCAATAAATAAATTGATTGATTGATTGATTGAATGAATTTTGTGTCATAGGTATACATGATATGTAACTCTCGTGCACCGACCACATCTGAGGAGGAAATTGAGGTGGCATATGCCTGACAATCAACTTGGTACTTGATCCCGTCTTTACTGTCCGTAATGAGCCGTTAACGTAGTACTTTTCGAACCACTTTAGCACCTCTTCAGCTTCTTCTGGTATTATTTCCTCTTTGATTATCCTAAATGCCTCAGAAATTTCGGCTGGCTCCAAAAACGCAAGTGCTGCTAAATGTCTCAACTTATGAGCAAAAACACAATCGTTCCCATATCGCTTAGCTAGTCCTGCGGATTGGATATGTCGCCAGATGCTTTGCGTAAGGTGAAAAAAGCATAGTTTGTTTGTGCTTTTGGGAAACACACTTTTCACAGCATTTATTGCCGCAGTTTCGAAATCAGTTATGAAGATTTGAGGTTTCAATTTCTTATTAATGTGGTTTCGTATGTAACGCTTCACTAATTGAAGAAAAACTATATAGCAATGTTCAGTTTTGTGTGATAGAAGTCCGAATACCAAGGGTAAGAATTGACTTACTTCATCACGCGTTCCCACTTTAGCGTGAATTGTGTAGATTTGTGTGAAAGGTAAGGGACAGCACTGAAAAGTACCATCCATAATCAAAAAAGTGGCAGCGGATATTAATCTCATATTTTCGTTCGTACTAAACACAATCACGCTTTCCCCTTCATACATATAATGGCCCACTAAAAACTGTTTATTACTTATTTTTGAATATTCGTCTGGTATAGTTACATCTGATATAGATGTTGGTAATTTTGAAAGGTTTTTATTCCTCGATCTTTGTATTAAGACGCGCATAGCAGCTTTATTTGGTAAGTGTGGAGCACTTGTAGCTGGCACATCCTGTATGCAGCGTTGAATTATTTGAGTTGGAGCATCCATTGAACTATTAGCCCTTTCCTTAAGTGACGTCACTAATTTCAATTTAATCTCTTTTTCGGGACTAGGTATGTGACCGTGATCATGATTTTGTTTAAGAACTTTATGTTCATTATCTTCGTAAATTGTTGTTAAAGTTACTCCGCAATGTACTGTTTTCTTTTTAACACATCTCCAGTAGTACTTTTCCTTTTCCTTTTTGTTGAGATGATATGAATATCCATCGAGCACCAATATATCTCCTCCACGAGTTGATTTTAATATTTTACAGTGACTCATATTGAAAGATAACACTTTAAAACACGGAAGAATTTACGAGTGCCGTGAAGTAGATGCAATAATATGCCATGACAGATAACATTTTTATATGCAACTACCCTCAGTTACGTAAATAAATTTTACTATCAGTTTTAGTTCAGAAACGAAACCGGATATTTTTTATCAATTAATGACAGAAATGTATTTTCTCATTTTACTATTTTAATTTGATTGTTACATATTTTTGTATTTAAATTAAAAGAAGGAAATAGATATAGATAAAAAGTGAACTTGTGTACTTCCGTATTGTCAAGTGTTATGAACTTAGGAAGAATCAACTTTAACTTTTATGATATAAATATTATTAGTTAGTTTTTTAAAAACAGGATTGTGTAGTCCTCATGTCATTGTGTCGTCTGTTTGTTTTTAAGGTGGTTGTTCTCTTTAAGTTTTTTAGTATACCACTATATTTTTTTTAATTTCTTTGCCGTGTAAATGCTACACACATGTCATTGGCGAAATTGTAAACCGCGGTCACCACAAAAGAAGAAGAAAAAAAATAAAACTTGCAAAATATACATAAGTACGAGATATCATAATAATATCATCTGAATATCGCATCCAAGTTTATAAGTACCTACAGAACTATTTCAAATAAGTTTTTAATAAAATATTTCTGTTCCCTAGCTATGTTTTTATTTTAATCTCTTATATTCCATTAACAGGCGTACTTTTACTTTATCGCTATAAATCACTTTGCAAATAAAGGTATCGAAATTAAATATTTTTCGACCAAACGTTCACTCGGTCATACGTAAAAAAATCTACAGTTCGTTCGACCAAGTCTATTAGGGCCAATTGTTAAGTCGATCAACTAAAGAATGTCCAAAAGTTATATCGGTCTTGTGCTAAGCGGTCTAATGAATTTCGGCATCCAGTGGTAAACTCTTGTTTGTTCGGCTTCTACAATAACAGATTCCTTGCACTAGGTGAACTAGGTTCTGAACTTCTAGCTTTAAGCACAAAAGTTCAGCATTCCTTACCTGAAAGTTCTTATTATAGCCACGCTCATGGTAGCCTTATTTTATGACAGATGATAGTCAAGAGTATTTTATGAGCTTGTTAGCATGTTCTGCTACTTTTTCATAACTAGGTAGAACCTCTTGGGTGGTGCAAATGAATCTAATAATGCTTCTAAAACTAACTCATAAAGTTTCTTACCCAGAAGTTATGTCGCACCCACGTACCTCATGCACGTGAAGAAGGTACCTACCCATGTTTCCTAAACCTAGAGTGTGCATGGCCTAGATAGATAAATAAATCCTCACCCAGAAGCTCTTACCTATTCAACCCTGGCACTTGATGAAAGGTAGCCATACATCCTACCTACTACATCTAACTCACACTATACGTGAAAGTGTTACCCTTTGATCCTTATCTAGTGTGTCCACGAACTTGTTGGCAAGACTAACTCAATGGTAGTGGAATGAGATGAAAAGGGAGTCGAATCCTCCTGGGTTTCCACAAGCCTTCCAACTATTTGTCTTAGCGCCTATACAAAACCATAGGATCCTTACCCAGAAGTTCTCAGCCGTAAACCCCGGCACCTGATGATGTGTCGCTCCCACGTGCCTCACGTACGCGAAGAAGGCATCCATGTCCCCTAAGCCCTTGATCCCCTCATCCAGGGTGTGCATGACCTTGTTGGCATGTTCTGCCAACTCTGTGGAGATGGCCAGAGCCTCCTGGGTCTTCAGGTCTTCGAATTTCTCGAAGAGGGTCAGGAGCTCTTCGTTTTCTTCGAATAATCTGGAATTTTGTATTGGATAAGATAATCATAATATTATTTTTAGGGCTACAAAGAACCTAATAATTATATGAAAGTTCTTCTATCTAATTTAGGATTCTTGATAAAAGGAGATTTTGAACTTTCACTTGGCCACAGATAATATAATACTACTTGGCCTTAGGTAAGCTACGTTTTAGATAAGTGCGATGTATGTGTCTAAATAAATAGTTCAAAAAGTATATATGTACAGGTAAATTTCTCGTTAAAAAAAGGCTTTAAATAAAATGAAACTCGATTTCTTACGAGTCTCACACACAATCAACACTAGTATATTTCATAATTCATTCCACTCGTACATACTTGAATCTCGTCAAAAACTTATATTTTTCCCAACACACAAATCCTCGTAACAAACACCAGCATAAGTGCATAGTTATACATTTTGTTTATCTAGCTAACCTAAGCTACAAAGAGCATATTGTACCTACGTCATACACATCCCAAAATAACACCTATTACGACTGCATATGATACCACGTTGCTCAGCATGATTTGGTATCACATGTACCTACATAGAACAAAGGCTGTACGATCTCATCCGTCCGGGGCGAAAACAACGCTTTTTAAATGTGGGTAGGTACTTAAAAAAAGTCTGGCTGTGTCTAAAATTAGAACCTGCAGTCTGATCTAAAGTTATTAAAGTGTGCAGTGTTTTAAAGATTGTCGTCGCTGTTTTAAGGTTTAATAGTTGTGGCGTGTTTTCCAAAATGTTGGAATGTTTTCGTGTGCTAGAAAAGTGTTTAAAACAAAATACATATTATGTACAATGTATTGCTGACGTAAGTGAATACATTATTTACTTTTTAAACGAGTATTTCGTCGTGATGTACTGTATAGTAACTTGAAAAGCATTTAAATAGTGAGTAGTTGCATTTATTCATATGAGATCCTAATGTCTCAATGTCAATATGTAAAAATATGGTTTTATACAGAGTTGTGAATCTGATAAATTGAAATAGAACTATAAGTTAATAGTTCTGTTTTAATATTTGTGTGTGTAGTGACACACAAATATTAACTCGTGGTTAGTGTAAACTGAATGGTAATCCGAGAATATTCTAATCAATTATCGAAAATTCCATTTACTCAGATGTTTAGTATCGAACTCGATTTATGTTCTTATGTGCACTATGTATATCGTGAGTCATACATAAATACCGGCTTCAACAAATATTTTATGGTAACCGTGTCTTGTTTATTTGCCTTTTAAATTGTTTGTGTTGAGTAAATAAACAGTTTCTGTTCGTAACAGCTACAGATATATAAGATCTTAGATACCGCAGCGGCCGCAAATAAATCGGATCGCGGAACTTATGAAAACAACTAAGTGAGATAACTAAGTAAGATCAATGTGGCAACATGATTTCTACCTCTAACCACCTTGCTAGTTTCGCTTGTGGTCAAATATACTTCTGAATTTAAAAGTCGGTAAAAAATATAATAAATTAGTGTTTCTTAATCTATTTCTTACCTAAGCCTTCATAAATTATATCTTCCGAAATCTTAATTTTTTCCTATTTAATCTAAACCATGCCTCATTATCTTGTGTAAAATTTTGATTTGTCCTCTTACGTAGAGAGCTTAACTCAGTTCCCCACACTCTAATGTTTTTTTTCTTTTATTCTCCTGATCCTGTGTAGCATCTATTGACATATTTGTCTGTGCATCGGTGTAAGTTTTCTCAGGGCAATTAGAAGTCTTGAAACGCTGACTTTAATTACTGATTACTCTGGTCTTGTTCTGACTTATAATTTGAGAGAATAAAGCTATTTATTGAATTTGAGTGCTATTAGATTTTCTTTTGCCTTTTGTCTTGATGAATGGAGGCTATTTTATTGAAACGTCTTTAGCTTGGTTAAATGAAGGCTTTTAATGTTATTTATAAGAAGGCGTAGAAATTATTTGTATTTTCTTAAAGTAGTAGGTAATACGGTAGTAATAGATTTGATATATCAATTGTGTTAATGAAAATTCTTGTCGGCTCGATCATTACTTTCTTAATTAATAAAAAGTTCTAAGACTTGAAAAAGCATACTTCAGCAGTGAAGTTTGTTAATAACGCTAGTCTATTAAGGCTTCCTTAAAGTTCCCATGATAAGTAAGTAGTTCATAACATAAATAAAATAAAGTTTTGTTCATAATTTTGTTGTACAACCTATAGTACTTTTATTAGCTGACTACGGAAGGGATATGGTTTTAGCAGTGTATGTAGATTTATGTGGGTATTTATGTGTTTCCACATTTGCGGCTGAACAACTAAGCCGAATTTGGTGAATGAGGTTTCAATCGATTCTTAATTGCAGTCCGGGTAACAAGGCTTTTTTTGTTGTTTGAAAAAAAGCAATATGGCGATTGCTACAACAATATATTGAAAAAATATATATTATGTATTGAATGAAATGCCTTCCATCTCAGAGAATCAGCCCTTAAAGTTGGAGCAGCAGCGGAGTTATCTGAAAAGGCCAAGCATCGCAAGTACATCTCACTTGCAAGTGATTATGTCAAACCGGTCAAACGGGTTCGCTCAGAGGAAGAATCACCAAAGGGACACATAACCAAAGCCCCAAGGGTGAGTGGGGACTTGAACACCTCAACCACCGTAGCCTATAGCGAGGCCGTACGCTCAATCCGGGTTGGCATTAAAGACTCCAAGTCCTTGATGACTGATACTCAACTGGAGTCGCTGCGCAATACCATCCTGCAAAGCATTGCTCAATCCGGAAGGGGTGAAGGGCCTAAATTTAAGGGCTGCTCTTTCAAGCCAGGCTGGCTCCTCATCACGTGTGAGAACGAGCGGTCAAAAACCTGGCTTGAGAAAAAAATACCCCCCCTCAAACCGTGGCCGGAGGCGAGACTCGTTCTCATGAACGAGTCCGACATCCGAAAACCCAATGTGGGGGTGGTATTTATACCCAACTCTGAGGCCGACTGCGCAAAGCGGGCCTTAGAACTCTTCGGTGCTCAGAATGAGGGTCTGAACACCGAACACTGGAAGGTCCTCAATACGAAGGTCGAGAAGGGAGGTCTAACTTTGACCGTATCCCTAGACGACCACTCGTTTGAGGCCCTCAAGATGGCGGACCTAAAGGCCAACATTGGCTTCAAAAAGATTCAATTTAGGATCAGAGGCCCTATCACCTTGGCCATAGATCCACCACCTCCCGCGGCTGAACCCTCGACCTCCACCGCAACCCACACCACCCCGACCCCCATACCTACAACCACTCCCACCGAAGGCACCGTGCAGGTCCGTGCAGGACCACAACGGAGCATCCCTCCTCCGACTCCCTCCACCTCCACTTCGTCAGGGAACAGGGGAAGAGGTACGCGGTTTCCCCTTCATAGGGGGACCACAAGGGGCGCACATACGTCCAGAGGAAGGGGCCACAGCAGAGGAGCAAACCGAGGAAGGCGGGGCACACAAGGGTGCCGCGGCTCCCACACCCAATAATCCCCACCAACCTCGACGCCTAAAGGGGCTGGCGGTGCTCCAGGCCAACCTACACCACGCTATTGCTGCATCTGCAGTCATAGAGAAAATCTTTAGCGAAGGTAGCCTGGACATCGCCCTCATTCAAGAACCATGGATCAACGCTGATTCCGTGGTAGCCGGTCTGAACAATGCGGGTAAGATCCTTGTATACGAAAAAGGCCTCAAACCTAGGGCCTGCATCGTGTTTAACAAAAATATTAACTTCTTACCTGTTCCAGAACTCTGCAGCGAAGATACAGTCACCGCGTACGTAGAAGTCAAAGGGCTGAACAGGCCCAAAGTACTTTTCTGCTCGGCATATCTTCCTGGTGATAAGCAGGATCCCACTGAAGAACTGACTAAAGTCCTGGATTATTCTAGAAGACAAAAGTCGGAACTGATAGTGGGATGCGATGCTAACGCCCACCATACTATCTGGGGGAGCTCGGATACGAACAAAAGAGGTGAGCTACTATCCGATTTTCTACTAACTAATTGTCTACATGTGCTTAACAATGGCCACACGCCAACATTTGTAACAAAAAATAGACAAGAAGTAATAGACTTAACATTCGCAACTACAAATGTGTCAAAACGTGTAACAAAATGGCACGTCAGCAGCGAAAATTCGATGTCTGATCATAGACATATACTTTTTGATGTTTCCGGGTTTATAGAAGATCTACAAACAAGAATAAGAAATCCAAAAGACACCTCCTGGGACAGGTATAGAACCATACTCAGCGAGAATCTAAAGGACATACCGAAAACCATCAAAACACCTGACTCTCTTGATGCCGCGGTCAAAATGCTCAACAATAGCATAATAGATGCCTATGAACAGAGCTGTCCCGAAAGAGAAATAAAACCGAACAAATCGCCCGTGTGGTGGAACAAGAAACTGGAAAAGCTAAGAACCACCACACGCCGCATATTCAATCGGGCCAAACCGTGCAATTGGGACCAGTACGGCAAAGCCCTTACAGAATATAACAAACAAATCAGAAAAGCCAAAAGAGCCTCTTGGCGACGCTTCTGTGAACAAATTGCCCAAACTCACAAAGGAGCGAGAATTCACAGAATCATCGCTAAGACCCCAAATAAATATCTTGGACTACTTAAAAAGCCAGATAACACTTTCACGAATACTGAGATGGAGACTCTGGATCTCCTTAGGTCTTCACATTTTCCGGGTTCGTACCAAATCAACGCACAAAGCTATACCCAAAGGAATGACGAATTCCGCAGGGCAAAATGCTCAGACTGGAATAAGGCCGCTAATATCTTTAGGCCTAACCAGATTAGATGGGCGTTGGAAAAATTCCAACCATTTAAATCAGCGGGAGAGGATGGCATCTTTCCTGCTCTGCTACAAAAAGGAAATGACCTGCTTCTTCCGCATCTGGTTAAAATATTCAGAGCAAGTTATGCCTGGGGCACTATACCAGAACCTTGGAACTGGGTCAAAGTACGTTTTATACCGAAAGCTGGGAAGAGGGACTATTCACAACCCAAATCCTTCAGACCCATAAGTCTAACATCCTTCCTAATGAAGACCATGGAAAGGATTATAGACCAGCACATCAGGGCCAAATACTTAGTTGATAGACCACTAAGTATCAACCAACATGCATACCAAAAGGGAAAATCCACTGAAACAGCCCTACTCGATCTGGTCGATAAGGTGCAAAAATCCCTGGAGGATAAGCAAACAGCCCTGTGTGCTTTTCTAGATATTGAAGGTGCATTCGATAATACCCCTATAGAAACCATTCTAAATGGAATGGAGGCAAAAGGGATAGATGAAAGCACCATCAGATGGGTAAAAAACATGCTCTCAAATCGAGTAGCAAACATTATCCTCAATGCTTCAAAGCTTGAATTCCTTGCCACGAGAGGATGTCCACAAGGAGGAGTACTGTCTCCATTACTTTGGACCCTAGCAGTAGACCAACTACTTGTTAAGATGGCAGAAAAAGGCTATGATACACAAGGCTATGCTGATGATCTAGTAGTGATCATCAGAGGTCCCTGCCTCAGTACAATTTCTAGTCTAATGCAAGGCGCTCTCAACACCATAAGTAAATGGTGTAGAGAAAACGAATTATCTATCAATGCAGATAAAACAGTGGTAATCCCTTTCACAAGGAAGAGAAAACTGGAAAAACTGGTAAATCCGAAGTTAAACGGTAAAATTCTTCCTTACTCTAGCGAAACCAAGTATCTAGGGGTGACGTTTGATCAAAATCTTACTTGGAACTCGCACCTAGATAACATTATTCAAAAAGCCAAAATGGCTCTGTGGAGCTGCTGTCGAATGGCGGGGTCAAGATGGGGACTAAAACCCAAAATTTCCCTATGGCTGTACACAGCGGTCGTGAGACCAGTAATAACATATGCACCAGCCGCCTGGTACAGCAAGGTCAACCAAGCGACAACAATACAGAAACTGAGCAGCCTACAAAGGCTTGCCTGCATTACAGCAACTGGAGCACTGTCTACGACACCAGGGGCAGCTTTGAATGCTCTGCTGGATCTAACACCTCTGCATTTGCACGTGCAAAAAGAGGCCAAGCAGAGCATATATAGAATCTGTTCCCGCACGAAAGTCAGATGGGCTTCTCAAAGTCTGATAAGACTCAAGGAATCAATACTTGAAAATCGACTACTAAGCATGCCTAGTGACGACATGCATACGGAATGTAACTTTACTAAGCTATACTCCGTAAACATACCCTCTAGAGACAAATGGCTAGAAGGCCAAATGTCATTTAAGAAAGGTAGCCACGTCTGGTACACGGACGGATCCAAAAAGGGAAATGATGTAGGTTGTGGGATCTATGGAGAGAGGCCTAAGCTCAAAGTTAGTATAAACATGGGGACTGAATCCTCGATCTTCCAAGCCGAGGTGTTTGCCATTAACAAATGTGCAGAGATAAACCTTGAGAGGAAGCTCCGGAATCAACACATCTACATCAACTCCGACAGCCAAGCCGCATTGCTGGCGTTAAAATCCTTCGAACAAATGTCAAAACTGGTGCAAACATGCACTGAGAAATTGAATGATCTGGGAAACACCAACAAAGTCACACTTACATGGGTACCAGGGCATTCTAATGTTGAAGGAAACGAAGTAGCAGATGAACTCGCTAGAAAAGGAGCCGATAACCCTCAAATTGGCGTAGAACCGTTCTGTGGCATCACCAAACAACGCGCCACTACGCTTCTAACCACCCTCTGTAAACAAGAGGCTATTGAGCTGTGGAAGTCTGCACCAGGACAAACACACTCAAAAGCACTCATTCAAGGTTACAACAACAAAGTAACTAAAGAACTATTAAAGTTCGAAAGATACAAAGCCTGTGCAGTGACCAGAATACTAACCGGTCACTGCAAACTGAACAAACATTTGTCCAAAATGAACATGACCGAAGACGCTCTGTGCAGATTCTGTAATACAGAAGAAGAAACGGCCATGCATATCCTCTGCTCTTGCGGTCCGCTTATGAGCAAAAGAAGTATCCATCTTGGGCGGCACATCGTGCACCCGGATGAGATAACAGATATCACGCTCCAAAGAATCTGGCAATTTATAGACTCAACGGGACTAAGCAGTGAACTTTAAAGCATAAGGGCTGCCACAATAGATCATAACTGGTCGAGCAGGCTACAATAGGGCCCAACAACTCAATAATAATAATAATAATAAGTGATTATGTATTTGCGCCGTTTGGAGTTGAAACGTTTGGGCCGTGGGGACATTCTGCTAAATTGCTGTTTGATAAAATTTCGCCAAAATTAAATTCTGTTACGGTCATAAAGCTGCTGGTTCCTAGCTCAAAGGATTAGCATAGCTATCCAACGCGGCAACGCAGACAGCATTATAGCCTCCTTGCCACAAGGAAAGGTTTCGTTTTTGAATAGGTTAGTCCTATTTTTTTATGTTGCAATATGTAAAACACAATTTACGGATATTTACGGAATTGTGTACGCGTAAACTTCAGAAACAAGTATTTTTGCTTGTTTGTTTTAATTATTAAAGTGATTCAATGAAATGGGACATCATACTAAGTCCTCAAATGTTCATTCGTAGTCGTTTCTAAAGTTCTTTTTGTAAAAGTGAACAGACGTTCAAAGTTGTTTCTCGTATTTGTTATGTAGTAGTGTACAATAATACGCACATACTATCTTAAATTGATTCAGAAGGCAATGTTAACAAAACAAATCGTTTTAAAATAGTCATGCTCGGTGCAGCCGCAATTCTGCATTCTGCAAGAACAATTAGAGTTAGTTAGGGCGAGTTAGTTGTGTCTTTGTCAATAACTCAATACTGATATAATTATTCAAGAACTTGTAGTCAGCCCGAGCTCTGGCGTAGGGAATCGATGTTTTAAGGTCTGGGCACACAGCCGGCGCAGCGCGACGTCGACGCGACGCCGGCGGAACTCCAGCGCTATGAGTCAGTCACACTGCAGGCGTGACCGTCCCGCTGGCGTCGCGCCTGCCGTTCCGCCGGCGGTGTGACGTGATTTTGCATTCTTAAATAAGATATCAAGCGATTCAGACTTGGAAGCAGCTTTGCTCTTGTTTGCTTTAGCTCGAAAGAAAAAAAAACGACTATGGGTGCATCAAGTGAACCAGAAGAGAAATCAGTATGGTGAACCTCTGACACATTTTATCAGACGTTCAGTTGTTGCACTATCCATTATTTTGGTCCTAAAAGTTGTATTTAAATACAAAACTCCGTCCCGCCGAGCGCGACACGTCCACGCTCCGTCGTCTGTGTGACTACTAAATACGAACTCCGTATAACACAACGCTTGCCGTTCCGCTCACGCCTCGTTCGACGAGACGGTGGCCCGTCCCGCCGCGCTGTGTTTTGAATTCGCGCCCGGCGCCCCGCCGAGCGTGGCGGCGCAGTCTGTCATTTCTCCCATATTTCTATATTATACAACTCGTCCAACCCGTCGGCGTCGCGTCGCCGTCACTTCGCCGTCCCGCCACGCTGGCTGTGTGCTCAGACCTTTAGATCAGTGCACAAATAACACACTTGTTTTTGTAACGGACTTTACTTGCCCCGGTTTCCGACACGTAAAATAATTTAAAAGAGGCTTAGATTTCGATTTCCTATACCATGTACCATTTATGTTTCACGGAACCCGCGAGCATTTTTGTGCAACCTTTACTTACCTGCCTCCGTAAAATATAGTTATTAAATTAAAAATAAATTATGAAGTCCAATGAATTACATACTTATATTCATTTCTTACTACATAACTTGTTTATTTACCATGGAACCCTCCAATTGGCTAGTTTACGTAATTAAATTCTAATCGTCACAAGAGTGTTTTTTATATGTATAAAAGCTGTTGAGTTTTCTTTATAAATGAAAATAAAAATAAAATGGAACTGGAGGTAGACTTCCCTTGTTTAATTCAGAAGATTAAAACAACCGACATACGTTTAGGATAGTACTCATATTAACTATGGATTCATAATCATATTAATTACAGTCTATGGAATCATAAGATTTAAAACTTATGCTTGGGATTACATAGTTATGAAAGGAAAAGGTCGTGCTCCCATGCTGCATGGGGGCACGACCGTTTCCTTCCCGTTTCTTTCCCAAATATGCATGGGCCATGCATGTTTGGCCCGAAAGAAAAAAATCAATACTGGTTTATAATCACACTGGTATTAATGTACCTAGATTAAGTTTTTCTGTATGATTTTTAATAAATAAATAAATGCGGCTGACCAAAACTAAATTAATAATTTTTCTAATTAATTGAAAGTGACTGGGATATTTGAAATGTATTCAGCATGATCATCTTCTATCCGTATTGAAGGTTGTTGTACCTCTTTAATTAATCAAATAATTAATGAAACAAACCTCACATTTGTTCTTAAAATCAAAGGAAAATGACTAAAGATTAATTTGATCGTGTTTTAAATTGTTTCAGGCGGATTCAAGCGAGCTGGTCGGAGCTGAAAGCTGTATCGCGAATAAAAACGAAGACAGGGGTAAGTACCTAGCTTTAAAAATCATTTCTAACCAGTGTGTTGTTATTACTACGTATTGAGAAGAGATGCCAAGCATAAAATGTGTCGCAAATACGACTAGTGCTGAGCGGGAGCCTTTTTGATACACAATCATGTTTTTTATATTATTATTTTTATTATGTCTGTATTGTTGTGTGTCAAATAAATGTTTCTTTCCTTCTTTCAAATACGACGACAAGAATGTGACTAGGTTAACATATCTTTATGGTCGATTCTAGAAAGGTAGTTGTTTTTGGGTTCGCTCTTTCAAACCAAAGATTAAAAGAACAGAGTAGTAATTTCAGTGTTTATGCATTAACTATGTAGATAACCACAGAACAAACTTAATGCTTTGCTTGATACTGTGTCTATGAAAAACGGTTGTAGTTATGACGAGGTGGTTGGTGAACTATTGAATTCTTTACTGTTTCTTCTTGCAATTTATGTGTTTTTTACAATCTATAACTTTATAGGGAACTAGCCCTTATGATCGCCCCTGCCGAGATAATTTTACGTTTGTGTTCAAACAGCAACCGTACGATAAATTACGGAAGTCTAAAGTTTGTACTACAATGATATGCGCATCTGTTTTCAATTTGGTTATTTAGGTAGACAGGTATAAAGCTAGTGTTTGCGCCAATTATAAGATTTATGATTATTTTATAATTTCTTACACTATTATGACTTCTTAAAATATATGAAGGATACATGTCAGATATGAAAAGAATGGAGTCAAGCTAGGATATGTTTAATTTTCTTGTATGGATTGGGAAAAGCATGATAAATAAAGATTGTATCTCGAGTTATTAAATCGTCTTGTAGCAAAAGGAGAGACTGCGCTTAAAAAACGAACATTTCTTTTTATACGTGCTTATTATTAAAATTACATGTTTATTCACTCAAAGATGGCTTCATCTCGTTTTCTTTTAATCATCTCAAAATTCCGTTGGATTACATACATTGTCATGTTCAGCCGAGGTTGGGGTTTAATACTCCCAACTAGGAGGCGAAGGGGGTTGCAAGGGGGTGCTCTGTGGGCCCCAGCCACCTATTACGTGTGCTCATGTTTATAAAGGTTCATGAGAAATGAAAGATGACAGTATAATGACAATGAGGATATTTTTGTTGTTGTTTCGGTTTTGATAGTGTGAATACAAAGCGATAATGATTATTACAATAGGTATTTAAAAACAATGATAAAATGATTCATGGTTAAAATATGAGTTTGACTATTGTCAGTACTTTAAAGCTAACTACAGCGTCTTTTTACAAAACCAATCAATATCATAATGTTATAGGCTTGCCTTGCCAGCAAGACTTTAATTTTGTAGGCGTACTTAGAATGATTATAACAAAATATAAATATTTGTACACGTTACTCTAAATGCGAATTAAAAATTAAAAACGAACACTCAAGCGGTGACTTATTCCCAAGCGTCTCAATGTTTAATAGCAGAGCAAATACCTGGGCCCCTATTTTTGAATCACTCGCTTGAATATGGCGTGTGATTTTCGTTCGAAAACACATTAAGAATCAACGGAAATCACTCAAAATCTAGACGTGAGTACTCACAAAATTGAGCAATAATTTTTCAAATCCTTTTTGTGTAGATTACTCGTACAACTGTTTTTCATTCCAAAATTCAACTTTAAACATTGAATATCACACGCCATCTTGACACGAGTGATTCAAAAATAGGGGCCCTGTAGTACCGTAAACTGTGCCTTTTGCAAAGCCAAGCAATCAAGTTCTGTGTTCCGAATGACATATCTAAGTACTTTACTTACTCAGTAATTGCTTTGCAGGTTGTGTATCAAAACGCCCACTTTGCATGTCGTGTTTTAATTAATTGACTGTTATAAAATTAGGGTAAGGTTCTTGTCTTGATTGGGTATTCTTGGATTTAAGCTTATGTTTTTGAGTCTAGGCCTGAGTATTCAAATGTATATTTCATGATCAAGGAGTAATTTAAAGTGGGTTTTCCGATAGATATGTTTTAAAATATAAGTAGGGAGTAAATATGGCAGAATAGTTTCGTTAAACCACTTTCATTACGATACGGAATGTATAACCCAAAACAAATTACTTATTTGCATGAATAAATATGAAATGGGTGGAAATTTTATAAACAAATAGTAGGCAAATTTGTTTACAACTTTTGCTGACTTCTTTCGTAAAAAAATCGAAAAATATATTCATTAAACGCCGTTTTCATTTCATGAAATTAAAAAACACTTTCCTAAAACCTACAATAGCGTTTGAGTGTTAAAATAACTTGTAATTAAAATTATCTTTTGCATAAGCCATACCACAACCGTAGCAATACAATACAGTGCCGACAAATGTGGCATCATATCACAACATAAGCATTCCCAGTGACATACCAATATCCCGTACGTCATACACAAGCCTAAAATATTGAGCAGCAAAATTTAATACGCAGCCCGAGCTCACAGGACATGACCATTTATGATTTCAATGGCGCCGTCATAACCAAATGTTAATATGAGATATATATGTTAGATACGTGAGGAAACTGCACACCTATTGTTGAAGACTTAAGGTTCAAGTTAGCGTGCTTTTGAGGTTAATGCGACAATGACTCATCGATTCAAGGCATAGATAGGTTTGATACTAACATACGTGTGTGGTCAGCCTACTTGTACAAAGCCTATAGAAAAATCTGGAACACTAGGTACTCATGTTAAGGCTTTTAATAAATTCGAGCCATATTATTGTTTTTTTTTTCACTTTTAGAGATCTTTTTACCCTACAATCTACAAATAATCACCAATGTGATAATTAAATCAAATAACAACCACAACTATAATAAGTAATTCAAATGTACAACGTCGTTTTGTATGATGTAACTGGCAGATTTTAACATCCTTAATTATAGCAACCCACAAAGTACTTTATTTTGACAAACGGTAACAAAGCTAACCCTTTTTACCCACTAATATTATTTTAAAAGAAGCATAACGATTGCTGACAATAAATGAAAAACAAAGAAAAATTGAGTTTACCATAAGATTCAAGGCTTACTTATTGAAAAAGTTTGTTTTACAAATTCTTACATAGGTACATATTTTACTTGTGGTCATCATCATCATCATCATATTTACTCTTTGATTAAAGTAAAATAGCGGAAGATAGGTGACGTGCCACTCGAAAGTGGACCGCTAAAATCAGGCCCCCGTCGCCTAATTTCCATTGGATTGCGTCTGCGGGTGACATTTATAAGACGTGTGACGTAAGGAATGTGTAGTGCCATTTTTTAGCTGACAATAAGTATGACATGCCGTATCTTCCGCTATTTTCTCTATACTTTAATCAAAATATTTACTATATTATTTATACATTCATTAAAGATAATAAGGTCAAGGTAACTACGTATACTCTGTAGAATCATTGGTCAAAAATTCTTGAAATGAAATGAAATGAAATGAAATGAAATGAAATGAAATGAAATGAAATGAATGAAATGAAATGAAAATTTATTTGCATAAAACATGGTTACAGTGGTGGTGGTACAATTTATATTATGTGAGCTCATGTTTTACCATAATGTGGCATGCAAATTTTAATTAGATAAGTGTCATTTATGCATCACTAAAAAAAATAATATCAAATAAATGTAAATCAAAATATAATGTCAAAAGTTAAGTAATCTAGTCAATTCATTGCAATGTCAAAAATAAAAGTAATGTTATTATAAAGTCAGAAATTAGTTTATGTCCTAAAGTGATAATTTTTTGTAAATAAGTCACTGATTTTATAAAAGTTTTTGTCTCTAAGCCAAATAATAAGTTTGCGTTTAAATAATACATTCGGTAATTCTCTAATATCTCTTGGGATAGCGTTAAAAATTTTAATACACATGGCATTACATTGTCTACGGTAATGAGCTAGTTTTGGGTTACTCTGGTAAACTAACTGATTTTGGATCTCTTACATTTCTGCTGTGAATATGCATACGCTTCTGGAAGAGGTGTAAGTTATTCTTAACAAAAGTAGCTACCTCTAGTATGTACAAACACGGTAGGGGCAGAATTTGTAGTTGTTTGAATACTGGCTTGCAAGAATCACGAGGAGATATACCACAGATTGCCCGTAAGCATTTTTTCTGTGTTCTGAATAGTAGTTCCAATTCAGAACCGCCGCCCCAAACCAAAAGTCCATACCTGAGCATTGAGGCGACATAGCCATGATATGCTGCGAGGGAGGTTTGTAAGGTAGAGGTGTGACGTAATCTTCTTAGAACAAATACATAGCGATTTAACTTGTCCCTTAGAGCTTCCATTTGTTGCTTCCAACTACATTTATCATCAATTATGACACCTAAAAACTTTGTACTGTCAACTTGTTCTATTTGCTTATTATTGTATTTAATGTCAATATTTTGTTTAATATGTCGAACTGTGCCAAATTGTATAAATTTTGTTTTATTTAAATTAACAGTCAAATTATTAGAAGAGAGCCATGCTATTATTTTGTCAATTGTGTCATTTATATCATTTTCATATGTCAAGGAATCGGATTTCAATGGTATTACTACGGAAATGTCATCTGCGAATAGTATGTATTTGTGGTCAGTCACTTCGGGAAGGTCATTTATATAAAGCAAAAATAACAATGGGCCAAGAATACTTCCCTGAGGGACGCCACATGCATTGCTCAAATCAAGGCCCATTTACATCAGACGAGCGAATGCTCATTCTATCCCCACTTCATTAAATGCTTCTCATGTAAACAGACTCAGAGCATTCGTTCGTTGTTCTATCTATCTAATCGAGCTTCCGTTAACAAAAAAATATTCTTGAAAAAAGAATGTTCTTCTTCTAGCTGTAGTTCTTTGTTCGTTTGATACCACCACCTCTACAGGCCACACGCTGTATTTACCAAACGTTTTGAATAGGTATGATACTATTATTGTCAGTGGGTTGTCAGCGGAAAATCTTAATTTGTCATCGCATTCCTCCAACGGTAGAGATATGTAGGTAAGGGATAAAAGGACGCTTTGTTCTCTTTGTCTTAAAAACACATTGTTTTCGTTGTTCACATGAGACTGTAATTTTCTCGTGTATTCATAACTTTGTGCTTATTTGTTTTGAAGAGATAGTAGTGGATTAATTAAAGCTTTATTTTAATATAATTTAGAAGTATTTTAATGCCATTGTTGAAATTATGCAAAATCAATTATTATTTTAATATTTTATAATGAGGCAATATTTCTTGACTTTGACGGACTTGGGTCTTGTTTGTTGTGATCTTGTGTTGACAGATGTGACACAAAATTCCCTCGTAAATATTTATCGTCTTATAATTGATCAGTGATAGCTCTGTATATTCCAAATCTACATATATTTGGAATTATACGTTCCGGTATATTTCCCCAAACTCTACATTTTTCTTTTCGCCCACAATCCTATTTCCCAGCAGCCATAATACCGGGTATTTATAGAAGCACTTGAAAGTAAGTATGCAAACGTTTCAAGCCTCTGAACACCTTTTATACACCACACCACAAACTATAACCAACTTTGAGCTTTACCTACTAAATTAAAGCATGGTGTATATATAATAAACTGTGTTGATATAACTACGATATAAAAGTGATACTATCAGAACAACTTAAACTGTATATGAGCTTACATACAATTATCTACCAATAGAACATAAGTGCGAGCAATAAAGACCGTGCTAACCAGAGTGGTGCTAACTCAGTCTTATAAACAAAACGTCTAAGGCCCAGTTGCGTGATCGATAGTCCAACTAATAGTTGAGTGTCGTTAACAGCGGTTGAATATTTACGATTGTGCGTGTTTTAAAGAGAAAGTACCTTAACCAAATGTCAAAATGGCTATTTTTATGACCATTGGTTAATATATTTTTTCTTTAAAACGCGCACACTCGTAAATATTAAACCGCTGGTTACATTTAACCATAGTTGAGTTAACGAACGATCATGCAGTTGGGCCTTAAGTCCTTCACATTATGGTAATCCAGCGTAATCTCAATATTGCGTCAAAACGAAACCAATCCCATTTGAAGGAAAGTTTCGTGCGAAAGAAACAAATTATTCCGGTCTCCAGACGTCCTCAGGGATGTAGCAACGAAGTAGAATGTATTCTGTGGGGACAAAACAGAATAAATCCGCATCAATTAGTGTCAACCCTAATATCGTTTGTCCTTTAAAACTTGGACACACTTCGGTTTGGCTACAGTTTTTTTTTTTTACAATTATGTTCATTGGTTCATCAAACAGTTAACGAATGAACAATGAACGTAACGTTCATTTGGGATCGGTTACGACCCCGTGCAAAATTGTTGAATAATTTAAGTAATCCTAAATAGATTATTCTCGTATAAGAAATCAATTATGTCAAAAGGTTAGGGGAAATTAGGCAGATTACAGCAGGTCGATGTGGCCAAACATAGCCCTTATATAAAGTTAAGTAAGTGTATTTTTGCAATATCAGAAAGAGATGTTGCAAGCTTTCTGTAAAAGCACTAGAAAGCCTAGCGTAATGTGATTTCAACTACAAACAAAAACCATATTTTTGACAGTAAATTACAGAAATAAACTATTTTTTTATAAAGTTTGCTGCAATAAATTAATTCACCGTTATTATTCATTATCCAACTCCAAAGTATAGTGTGTACGATTCCTTAGTTTCCATGGTCTGCAGAAAGCTGATACGATTCCGTCCAATACATTTTATTTGTGGCTCCGAATCTTTTTTGCGAAGGACCGCTATTACGCTGCACTGTCCGCTATATCGGGCACTGTGTAAATCTGTAATGTGGTAGTATTGTCTAGTTGTAGGTATAATTTCGCCACCCAGAGAATGCTGTTTAAACTTTTCAATGTTGACACAAAATGAATGGGAAGAATGTCAAACTCTATACATTTGCTGTCAAAATGATCATTCTCTGGGCAGCTGCAGAACTATAGTTCTAGGGTGTTGCACCAATCTTTTACCTTTTGAATATACCTAATGTCCACATCGTTACTTATTACCTTAGCCACTAGGTACTAAACAGGCGAAAATCCTTCATCGCTATACAACTCTAGTTCTTTTGTACAATCCACAGCCATAAATGCTGAGCTGAGTCCAACGTTACGGTCTCAATCTCATCAGATTTACCTTTTAAAAGGACGACCACATAAAAGAATCATGGCCCGGACAATAAAAGCTTTTACCTAACCTTTTTTTTAGCTTTTACCTTTTTTTTTTTTTTTTTTTAAGGTGGAAAAAATGCATTGAGTTGCATACCCTCCATATGGCCAGGTAGAGGGTTATGTGGGGCTCTCCTCTCCAGAGGGAGAGGCCTACCCACTAAAATAACCACCGTGCCGTCTCTCTGTGTGTGGGGGAACTGGTGTAGCGAGGCCTTCCCCAATCATCTCCCGCACACAGTGTTGTTCTCTCAACGAACTCGCCTCGGGCCATGCGTCACCACCTTAAAGGTCTATACAAGTGACCTTTCTTCTAATTTGATTTTATTTATGGCACAATAGGTGCTCATGTGTATAAATAATAAATGAATAAAATATAATCTCTCTCTTGTATATTTACATCGGGCACCAGCTTGTAGGTGTATAGGACCTGCCCGCTGGCACCTTATCACTAACTCTAAGACTAGGTACTGGTGTGGAGTTGACGAGCAAAAGCTCGACGTCTCCGTCCGACTCTTTTGCGGCGCATGGGATCAGCCAGAGGATTGTTCTCGCGTTCCCGCTCCGCTGCTTCTTTTTGGTTTAGAACCTCTTCGCAGAACGTTCTAAAGTGTCCCCACAAGTCTTCATCACGGACGATAGTTCCAATCACCACTGGCAGTGAAAGGTCTGCTCCGATGTGTGCAACTAGAGTTGCTCTTTCTCTTGACCAGGCAGGACACACTTCTAGTGTGTGCAGCGCTGTATCCTCTGCCGAGCCGCAGTGGTGACATTCAGCAGTCCTCTCCCTACCGATCTTGCACAAATACTTGCCGAAACAACCATGCCCGGTTAGCATCTGTGTCATTCGGTACGAGAGAGAACCCCTGCGTCTATCCACCCAGTCGTTTAGGACCGGTTGCAAAGCGGCAACGGTTTGGTGGCCAGCGCTCGGTTCTTGAAGCCGTTCGGACCACTCATCCATCATAATATCTCTAGCCTCTTTGCGCCATCTTTCTATCTCCTCTTTTTCCGGGAAGGTGCCAGTGCTCCTTGCGGAGGCAACGTGGTGATACACTTCAGCCAAGATCCAAGCTTCAAGCTCCCACGGGGCAGTTCCGGCTAGCGCGCATGCCGCCTCTCCAGAGACTGTACAATATGCCCGCGATATCCGGATCGCAAGAGCGCGCTGTGGCCGTCTCAGTGCAGGAATATTATTTCGCCCTAATGCTGCGATCCAAACAGGGGCTCCGTATAAGGCAATGGAACGGACAACTCCTGCAAAAAGGCGTCGGCATCCAGCATGCGGTCCGCCTATGTTGGGCATAAGACGACTAAGTGCCCCAGTCACTTTCTTCAATTTTGGGGCCAGATATGTAAAGTGGGCTTTGAAGTTCCATCGGCTGTCAAGAACCAATCCCAGGTACTTCATGGTGGACCCAACACCGATGGAGACGCCACCCACAACAATCTGTGACCCTACTGGCGGCGCTTTCCGAGGCCCGTGAAAGCACAAAGCCTCAGATTTGTTGAGAGCGACTTTTAAGCCGAGACGCTGTATGCGATCTACGGCCTGCGCAATTGCAGATGTTGCTAATAATGCCGCTTGCCTGTAGTCTGTTCCCCTTGCCATGATGAGGGTGTCGTCTGCGTAGCAGACAACGTTTACTCCACGGGGCATCGCCCCCCGAATGGCCCAGTCATAGCCGATGTTCCACAGGAGTGGCCCGAGGACCGAACCCTGTGGAACACCGCATGAAACAGGCTTTCTACCCCATCCGTCTGCAGTTGGGAATATTATCTCACGATCAGTCAGGTAGCTGGCCACAATCCGCTGGAGATAGAGAGGCATCCTATGGTATTTCAGCGCTTCCTTTATCCAGGCATGGGGGAGTGAATTAAACGCGTTGGCAATGTCCAGGGACACCGCCACGACCACTCCCCGATGCGTCACCTCCTCTTGAGCGAGAGCCTTGACCCTTTCGATCGCGTCGATGGTAGACCTATTTCGGCGGAAGCCATATTGGTTATCGGCCAAATCTGGACCGGTCTCTGCGAGGTGCCTGTTGAGGCGTCCAGCGATAATTCTCTCAAGCAATTTTGCGCCTTCGTCCAGCAAAACTATTGGCCTGTACGCCGATGGCGAGTCCACTGGTCGGCCGCTTTTTTTTAGTAAAACGAGTTTACCTAATTTCCACCTGTCCGGAAAGTGACCCTCTTTAAGACACATCGTTAATAGGTCTCGAAAAACCTAACCTAACCTGCATCCTTGCAGTGCAGATGCTTGTGCAGTCTCTGCACTTTGAATAAATTATGACGAGACAACCTTTAATAGTGACTCGGGATTTGCATACAACGTACCTAGTAATTATTTATCAATTTCGCTAACCTCTGTAATTTTCTTCATCATGATTATCAGCCGAAAGACGTCCACAGCTGAACATAGGCGTCCTCACGGTTTTCCACAGCGACCGGTTTTAATCAATAATGAAACTGTATCCTTAATCTTTGACAGATCGACAAATCTCAACATTAATTAGGTAATAATAATGAATTTTCATATTGATTTTCTGGAATAGATTTCATAAAAAGTATTTAAAGGCCTAATATCACTCTCCTTAGCGTTATTTTACACCTTGTAATTAGGAGTGGCTTGGAATATCTTGGGTCTAAGAAAAGCTAAAGGATATGAATTCTAAATGCGAGTGCTGAAGTTTAAAATGAATTCCCTTAGGGATAATGCTCTGGTCTGAAGGACACTTGAGCGTTTATGAGAGAAGTAATGGATATCACTTAGCAGAGAGAAGTGAAAAGGGCCTCTGTAAATGACTACTCCATCTTATATACTTTTTTGGTAATGAATTTTAATTTATTTGGTCCCTTAACTGTAGTTTTGACTACCGCCAGTGGGAGAGACGATCGATGATGGAGTAAGCTTTTATTATATCTAGGCAGACGTTTTCCCACAATCCCACTTGAGATAAGCTTACTCAGAAGAAGTCTAAAATTCTATCCACTTCTACTATTTTGGTATTCAACTTTTTTGTTCTACAAAATAAAAGAGTCTAGGCATAAGAAAGGTAAGGTCAAGTTACTTCTGTACGGTGAGCATGAATTTTTAACGTATCGTTATCGTTATCTAATCCATGTTTCATAGATACGCTGTTAAATTCTTATACAAATATTACAGCCTGTTTTACATCCTAATAAAACCAGTAACTTCATCCGTCCATTACTCTATACAAAATGACGTTCCATATTTGAATTATTCGTTGGTTTGTGCTTATTTGTCGACGGTGAAACAGGCTATTGAAGTATTTAGAATTAGATTTCCACTAAAGGATTATATATCACTACACTGAAATGCATTTTCAATTCATCTTTTATTTCCGAGTTCAGGAAATTGTCGGTGTCAAATATTCACGTTTAAGTGTCGGCATCTTAGGTATTTTGGGCTCAGGCGATGTGTGAAAGGGTGAAATGACCGTTGGAAATTTAAAATTCTGCGGACAATCCGTTGGAAAAAGGCAAATAGCTTTATTAGGGTCCCCGGGCGGTCCGTGGAATCCAAATAGCCAGGATTTCAGATTTGTGTTGTGCTTTTGCTAGTCTAATTTGGTTTTTAAAATCTCTGAATATGGCTTGAATTTTCAAATGATTCATTATTGCTGCTTGGTAGGTAGATTTGCAATGCAGTTGTGATTATAAAAAAGTACTTACCTAGTATAAGTAGAATAGCGAGATACCTTAACCTTTTAGCGTCATGGTGATTGTTTTTTTGTCTCCAATTATAAAACTTACCGTGGTTCATTGATTAACAACAATTTTACCAAAAATTTCCTTAAAAATTTCGACTACGATTTATGGGTGCTTAAAAAGCCTAATATAATAAATCAGGCTGGTCTACGTTAAAGTCTGAAAAGTCGATGCCTTCATTATAAGGCGGCATTGTTTGCACACAAAACGCCATCGTCACGACCCGATGATGGCACCTAATTGATCCTCATTGGCTACAAACCCTATATTTTATGTATTTTAAGTACCACTTTCTACGATTTTTGGTAACGAAATAAAAACGTGCAAAAGTCCCTGGACAAGTTTTGAAACGTACCTATCGAAACTTAAACTTCAAACTCGAAAGCAGGAGAGTAAAATAGGTGCTCGTAGTAAAAGTCTGAAGTTATAGTAATGTCCGGATAAAATTTCAGGGCTCTACCTACAAATCCACCCAAATTATTAAAAAAATATTTGTATGTTTTATTAATTTGTTTTTAATTCAAATGGGCTCAAATTTCACAAATTTTCTGGCTTTAGAATTGAGATGGCCCTATCAGCATTCGTAAATGTAACTTTATTAGGCAAATAGATCAGTATCAGATTGCGTTATTAATTTACCGTGATATCCACTTACCGAGTATATTACTTAGTTAATTATTATAAGGATAGTAGATTATGACGTAACTTCGTAATGAAGGAAATCAGGACAATTTGACTGGAGTAGGACCTTATTACTATTATTAATTCAGCCTAATTAATATTGTTAAAACAGTAAGCATTAATAATGACAATAATTTTGCACATTTATGTAATTCAAAACATTCAAAATATTCTTCTTAAAGTTGATGTAAAAAATGCATTTAACTCGGTAGACAGGGGCGTTCTGCTATCTGAAATTAAGAGAAAGATGCCTTCTCTGTACAGTTTTTTGTGGCAGTGCTATAGTGCTCCCACGAAATTAATGTACAGGGAGCATCTACTCTCTTCTGCCGTTGGTTGCCAGCAAGGCGACCCACTTGGCCCAGCTATGTTTAGTTTAGCAATTCATCCCATTATTTCTAAACTAAAATCGGCTTTTAATGTTTGGTACTTAGATGACGGAACCTTAGGTGGTAAAAATTCAACAGTTTTGGACGATTTTGTATCTTTGGTTAGAGATTTAAAAACTTGTGGTCTAGATCTAAATTTTTCAAAGTGCGAACTTTTTGTACCACCAGATTGTAACCTACGTGACCAAATAATAAATAGTTTTAGACAGGTGGCGCCTAGCATCCAAATTATAGACAAATCCTCCCTTCGCTTACTAGGTTCCCCAATTTTTGAGGAATCTTTTCCAGATTTTGTTGCGGAAAAACTAGCCAAATTTAATTCGTTTTCGGACCGTCTCCTCAAAATTAATAGTCACTTTGCATACACGATTATTCGGTTTTGTCTCTTTGTACCAAATTTTATGTACACACTACGTTCATCTCAACTCTGGAATCATCCCGACCTGACTTCAAAATTAGACGATGTTATCCAAAAAATAATTTCAACGACTTTAAACATAAAGCTGGAGGACCAAGTCTGGACTCAGGCATCCTTGCCTATTAGGCATGGAGGCTTGGGTATAAGGTCGATCTCCGCGGTCAGTCTCCCAGCGTTTTTATCATCCTGTCATAAAAATTTTGGCCTTATTTGCAACATTCTAACAAATTCCCATCAGTCTAATACTATTCACATACCTTTTTTAGCCGAAGCTGTTGACGTTTGGAAAACTATAACTTCCGAGGACCTTCCGGGTAACCACTCTATTCAGCGGCTATGGGACGAGCCTCTCTGTAGAGAAGTACGTAAAAATCTTTTACAAACCGCTACGAACTCTGCAGACCGTGCTCGTCTTTTAGCCGTTGGGGAGTGGGAATCAAATCTGTGGCTAACGACTATTCCCTCACCTGTCCTCGGCACTCTTTTTGATAACGTTAGTTTTCGTGTAGCTGTAAGTTTACGTTTAGGTGCTTTCAACACAATGACACATCGCTGTACCTGCGGAAAGGTGGTCGACCAACTCGCTCACCATGGCCTCTCGTGTAGCAGAAGCGCCGGCAGGATCCCCCGACACGCTAGTTTGAACGATGTCATCCGTCGGGCGCTTGCTAGCGCACGTATTCCAGCCGTTTTGGAACCTAACGGCCTCGTGCGTAGCGACGGTAAGCGGCCCGATGGCATGACTCTAGTTCCTTGGAGGATGGGCAGGCCCTTAGTGTGGGACGCTACTTGCGTCGACACTTTGGCACCCTCCCATCTTCCATTGACTGGCAATAGGGCTGGATCAGCAGCTGCTTCTGCTGAAGTCCTCAAACGGCGCAAATATGAAAGTCTAAGTGAGACTTACATGTTTGAGCCGTTTGGAGTCGAAACTCTGGGGCCGTGGGGACCAAGTGCCCATAAATTGTATCGTGAGATTTCAAAACGCCTAGTTTTGAATTCTCACGATGCAAAGGCTGGCCTCTACCTTGGCCAGCGTATAAGCTTGGCCATTCAAAGAGGCAATGTGGCCAGCCTCATGGGCACCTTTCCGTGGGACAGTGACCTGGGTCAGATTTTTTATTTGTAGGTTGATAACAACTTACAAATAAAAAATCTGAATCGTGCTTGTTGTGAGGTTTTTGTTTTGTTTTATCTTTTAGTTAAGTTTATTTATTTTTTTCTGTATTTATGAATTAAAATATTGATACTCTTAAAAAAAAAAAAAAAAAAAAAAAAAAAAAAAAAAAAAAAACATATACATTTGAGAACTATAACTGTCATAATAAATTTAAAACAATCATGTTATTAAACTTTAAAAGGTAACTGTTTCTTCTTAAAAGTAGTTTATACGATTATTATAGAATTTGGAAATAAAAATTAAACTATGAATGCAGCCATAATTAAACTCACTAAGAGCAAGGCCGATCTTTTCAAATCACCGCTGGCTTTAACAGTTCGTATGAATTTCACAGTTTTTTCAAATTTTCTCAACTTTCGTTTTCTTTCAAAAACTATTCATCTGGCTGGGCATCAGATAATATTTTCTGAAGTTATTCTAACTTACAGTTTGTTCCTTCTATTTTACCTGACCTTTAGACTTCATCATCGCGATAACATCAATTAGTTCTATTTGTATCGCATCTATGTAGCCTACAATTTCATTGTCTGTATCAGCTCAGCGCCTATTAACTCACAATTACGCGTATCTGGTATTTGTGTATTTATGGAATGTATATGTATATGTAGATAGACGCGTAACGCGCGGAATCTGGCAAGTCTGTTGATTGATGTGGTATTAATAATGATGTGCTGATAGGGGCGTGGATGGTTATGTAGAGTGTATGCAATTAAAGTTGTATGGAGTTTTGCTAGAACTATTCAAAAACGAAACCATTTTTTAATAGGTTATAGTCTTATTTTTTTATGTTGCATGCATGTCTTAGTTTTATTTTTTCTTGTTTGATTAATAATCATCCCTGTTGTTTCATAGACTATATACATATATTTCACGGAATTTCACCTAACTGAATCTTAATTCAGTCTTAATTCATAGAAAATATGCCTGTACTTATACAGGCATATTTTCTATGTGCTATTTCATACGATTCACCATTTTCTTCTCGCGTCGTTAGCATATTTTAGCCAAACTCCAACAATATCTAACGTAAACTCTGAACGGACGGGAAATGATGTTTACATGACCACCTTCAAAAACTGTACAGTAAGGTAGAAAATGCAACACCTGTTAATAACTGCTTGATCGCGACTGTACCACTATTGCATCTGATTCTTAAAATATCGCGGTTAAGCCGCGGTTCCGAGGGTAAGACGTTTTTCAAAGATTTTGTTTCCTAAACAATGAGTTTAGGCACGAGCTGAGAGCGCTATCTTATATTACAACTTCTAAAGCTCTACCATTTTTAAGGAAATGTCTACTTACTAACAATCATTATTCAATGGAAAGGTGAAAAAAACCGGCCAGTGCACGTCGGACCCGCGCACTGAGGGTTCCGTACCACCCTTAAACTGAATTCGGGGTCCACTTACTTCCACTTTCTTGACCGCAAAAATAACTTTGTTTTTCATTATAATTTGCGGTTGATGAAAATGTGCTATATCACAAAAACTACTTGTTAGATCTCGTTTAAACCAATTTACGTTGAAAGTATTTGTTAAGATCTACATTCCGTATTTTTTTTCAAAATTTTAACTTTCTTAATTCAAAAGTTAGATGATTAAATGTAGTTAGTTAGTCCCCCTATCTAACTTTTGCCCATTTTACCACCTAGGAAGCGTCCATCTCCTAAATGTTAGACTTTTAGAAAAAAATATTTTAGGCACCTCAATGTCATTTTAAAAGACCTATTCATAAATACTAGAGATGCGCCGAGTAGCACTTTTGCCGAGTACCGAGTTTTTATCGGTTCATTTTTTTTCCAACCGAGTACTCGGCCGAGTAACTCGGTTTAATCAAATTCCTGTTTCGGGTGTTTTTTTTTTTTTATTCAATATAATATTTATAGAGGGTTTTTACAAAACATTATAATGCCACCCTCATTGTAACTACAAAATTATTTAAGAAAATATGTATCTATCTACGCTTAATTCCCTTCAACACTATTTTGTAAAGTGCTCTGGCTTCCCCTGACAATGGCAAAGCCAGAACACTATTACAAAAGCCTACATTTAATACATTCATGTTATATTTATTATATACAGCTGTTCTTTCCACTTCGTTTCGGACACACTCCACTAAAATGTGAACCACATCCTCCAAGAGATTGCACTCGCTACAGTTGGGGGATTCCACTTTCTTCATTAACTCGTCAAGTATGTGTAAACGAGACACAATAAAAATTCCATTGTTATGCGACTCTCGGCATTCGTTTGATACCTGACTGATTAAAAAGGCAAAAAAATTCAGTGGAATGTGTCCCGATCGAAGCCTTAAAGCGGTCACAATGTCAGTCCTACTCATATCAGCACCATCTATCCACGAAGCACGTGTAATGTCGGGTTGGATGGTTTTATACCATATGCCTTTGGTAAGAGATCTTTCATCAAATGATTCCTTCCACATACGCCTACATATTTCTTTCACATTGTACAAGTGATCCGAGAAGAAAGGTAAGGATCTAACTAAAATTCCATCAGTAGTGGCCTCTTTCGCTAACTTATCTACTTCTTCGTTGCCGACGATGCCGACATGAGCAGGAATCCACTGTAGCACAACACGTATATTAATCCTCGCTAAACCATCAATGATCTTCAGAATACTGAAGGCTATCGGTGTTCCTCGAAAATTCGAGGTACACCGAGCCAAATGCTGTAGGGCACTCTTTGAGTCTGTGTGTTTCGGGTGTGTAAATAAGTACAAACCAGGTTCGCTCAGAATTAGCTTTCATTAAGCCACTAGAGCGCGATGATCTTAAAAGCCCCATTACTTTTTTTTAGTATTACAAAATCCACACCATGATGATAACATAAAATATAGACATGTAAGACTTACAGCCACTGACAGATTTACATTTTATTTACCAAAATTAAATAAGGTCGCTATTGCAAAGAATTTTCTAGCAAAAGACAAGAGTCCTTACGAGTGGAGGGCAGGGCCCCGAACGAGGTATTCGGAACTGGCACGCTTAGCAGTGTTTCTATGACCACCTGCAAGAACCATTCACAGCGACTGTTGGTGATCAACACAATCTAACTTTATACTATTTATATGGTAGGAAGCAGTGCACAGAAATAACCAGAGTAACTTCAAATAAAAATAGGACCATTTACACAAAAGAAAAGTTCCAGTCAGAATTCATTATAAAAAATAGTGGAGTTCCGCAGGGTAGCATTCTCGGCCCTGTATTATTTCTACTGTACATAAATGACCTTCCGTATGCCACCAACCATGACTGTATATTATTTGCCGATGATACAACTATTGTTATCAAACCTAAAGATAAAGTAACTGCTCAAACGGACATAAATAAAGCCTTAGCAGATGTAGGTAGCTGGATGAAAAATAATGACTTAAATATAAATGTTAGTAAGACAAATTTAATTCAATTTAATTCTTATAATTATAATTTTTTTAAACTTGACATTAAATATTTAGGTGAAAAAGTAACTGAGGTGAACAACCTTAAGTTTCTAGGGATATATTTAGACAACCATTTAAACTGGAAGGCACATATTGACTTCGTATGCAAAAAACTAGAACGTTTTGTTTTTGCTCTAAAAAGACTCAGGCAAACGGTTTCAACTGAGGCTGCTTTAACAGCCTACCACGGATACGTATCTTCAACACTTAACTACGGACTGATAGTGTGGGGAAACTCTGTAGATGTGGATAGACTGTTTAAATTACAGAAGCGATGCATTCGGGTAATAAACAAGGCATGGTTTTTAGACAGCTGCAAACCCCTATTTAAAAAATCAAATGTTCTTCCATTGCCTTGTATGTACATAAAAAAAAATTGTCTTTTCACTAAAACGCACCCAGATTTATTTAAAAAGCGTAGTGAAATTATACCTCGACAAAAAAGGGCTAATTTTAAGAACTTGTTATATAAATTTCCCTGTCACAAGGTGATCTACAAGGATAATGTGGATAACATGTGCATTTTAATATTTAACCACTTACCTCAAAATATTAAAGTGTTAGAGGGTCTGGCATTTAAAAAAAAACTAACCGATTGGCTAATGTTAAATTGTTTTTATAGTGTTAAAGAGTTCCTAGAATATAAGACCAATTAATTAATTAATTACTATTTATTTGTAATATTTGCACGTCTGCTTGCAGGCTGAATACATTTACTTTGTTTGCAATTTAAGATCCAATTTTATGTATGTTTTCTCGCAAATAAATTTTCTGATTTCTGATTTCTGATTTCTGATTATAAAATTTCACATATTATTATTTTTATTAACGTTTTCCTCATTTGTGTCTACTCATTTATTTTCATAATTGAAGTTGTGATAAATTTCCCCAGTCGTTTAGATGCAATCTACCAAAATATATTGCTTAACTTAAACCGAGTTACTCGGCATTAAAACCGAGTTACTCGGCCGAGTACGAGTATCAAAAAACCTGCCGAGTACGCCGAGTACCGAGTATTAACCGAGTACTCGGCCCATCTCTAATAAATACCCCGCACGTATAGGTTTGAGTAAATATATTTTTTTAAAGCAGTGAACAAGATACGCCTACCTACCAAGTTCCAGCTGTGTGATGCTAATAGTTTCAGAAAAAACCGGTTAAGTGCGTGTCGGACCCGCGCACTGAGGGTTCCGTGCCACCCTTAACTGAATTCAGGGTCCACTTACTTTCACTTAACGAAAACATCACAATATATTGCGACAGCAAAAATAACTTTGTTTTTCATAGTGTTTGTATGAAAGACAAAGTTATATTTGCGGTTGATAAAAATGTGCAATATCTCAAAAACTACTGGTTCGATCTCCTTCAAACCAATTTTCGTTGCAAGTTTTTGTTAAGATCTACATCATATATTTTTTTCAAAATTTTCACTTTCTTAGTTCAAAAGTTAGATGGGGGGGGACGCCCATTTTACCACTTTGGAATCGTCTATATCTCAAACCTTACACTTTTCGAAAAAATGGTTTTAGAAACCTCAACATCATTTTAAAAGACCTATTCATAGACACCCCACACGAATAGGTTTGAGTAAAAAAAAATTTTTAGGTTTTAGTTTCATGTATGGGAGCCCCCCCTTAAATATTATTTTTCTTACTTTTTGTATCTGAATCGGAAAGCGGTAAACAAAATACACCTACCTACCAAGTTTCAGCTATGTGATGCTTATAGTTTCAGAATAAAGTGGCTGTGACATACGGACGGACAGACAGACAGACAGACAGACAGACAGACAGACAGACAGACAGACAGACAGACAGACAGACAGACAGACTTGACGAAACTATAAGGGTTCCGTTTTTTGCCATTCGGCTACGGAACCCTAAAAAGTGGTTGTGACATACGGACACACAGACAGACAGATAGACAGACAGATTTGACGAAACTTAGGGTTCCGTTTTTTGCCATTCGGCTACGGAACCCTAAATACTTCTTCTTTTGTCTCTAGTTACTATGTCTGTTTTTGTTTGCCTATCTAATATGATCATGTAAACATTAAGCTAGAACAAATTCGGTTTAACGAAACCCGTCCGAGCTATAACCACTATCTCAAACGAAAAAAATACTCTGTTGTTTTAATCCAACTATAAAGTATACGATTTGTTGAGTGGATAGTACCAGAACGGTCTGCCAAATACTCTGCGGTAGGGCTGTGAAGTTAAGTTTATCGATAAACCTAAACTAGATCTTAAGTATACATTTGGGCACTCACACAAAAAAAAAAGAAAAAAAAGCAAGATTTTGTAATAAGATGTCATATTTTATCCCATTTTTTGTGTCCTTGGAACCATATGCTTATTTAATTAGTGGGATAACCTTAATATAATCATCTGATGATCTTGTTGCTAGACAGATTTTAGGACCCACGTCATCTGATAATAAATAAACAAAATATTTATATGACTTAGGGCCGATTTTCCAATGGTCAGATAAAACATAACAGACTGATAAATCATAAAGCGAGAGATTTTAAAAAATTACAGTTACGTTGCCAATTAGGTGACGTTTTCAAATTAGTCATAGACATAATCTTACTAAACTGTGTTACCCATATTCTATTTTGTTCGACGAATATTTCTTTTCCGCCTGTTGAAAAATCAGCCCTTACTCAAATACTACTTACGAGTATGTAGTACTATTATATATTCTGTGCTACGAGTATATCCACAAGTGCGATATTTATCAATTTGTTGACAAATGGTCGTGAATCAGCTGATAATCTCTGTAAATTGTACTAATTATATTAAAAGTCGTGCAACTTTTACCTACGTAACGCTTAGGTACATTAGAATTATTATCACTCACCATTAAAGGCCTACCAGTAATAAATCGTCAACTCAAACGTATGAGATTTTTATAAAACAAAATTAAATCAAGTGTCGTGCTAGCTCTCCACTAGACTATACAGAATGTAGTTTTCAATCTGTGCAGTTCTTACAGAGGTGATTCTATACCTTGATTCTTGGGTAAATGATACAAATAATATTAGACTTTGAAATTGTGAAAATTATTTATAAATAAAAAAAGTACTTTTTTATGATTCGTGGTCAGTCTAAGGTATACCTTAATGCCCAAATTCGTTGATTAAAAATTCTTTTTTGTGTAAATTGTAATTGCTCCTTAAAAAAATCTTTTATTTATCGGCTCCGATCGCACACCATAGCAACCCACATTTCCCAGGTGCTCCGTAAGTTAGTCCGGCTATTATTTTATTTAGTGTATTTATTGTTCATCCATTGTAATTTAAATTTAATTTAATTTAATTTTAAATAAATATTGTTTTCTATTAGTCACCTCTGTAAGTACTGCACAAATTGAAATCTACATCCTGTTGATATGGTATGAAAATCTTTAGTCCTACTAGTCTTCCTTCTGTGATACTGTCTAAGACATTGATATATTTCCACGTACATTTGCGATGTTTTATAAACATTTTCTTCTTTTGCGATGTTTTTACTTTAATCTTTTACTAGTGCATATTAAATTATCGATAAAACAAACATCTCTATCACAACGTACAGATTCCTGTGAAGTTTGAAATATTCATCGATGTGATGGATTTATTTTGACAGCACGTGACTTATTGATCTGAAGCGTTTTTTTAGGTGCACGAAAATATTCTTTTGATGATTATTTTGAATATTCATCTCAATTTTCATGTTTAAAATATGTTTCACGAATCTGTTTCAGTTGTATTTTATTGTTTTTCGCATTACATATCACGGTGCTTTAGTATAGATAATCCCAATTTATGAGTAGGTGTTTAATGATACTGTTTGGTTCTTTTTAGTTATTAAAAATATTTATGTGGGTAGAAATGTGTAGAAAGTAGGTATCTAGCAGGTAGTTAATATTATAAAGTAGATGGTGGAAAATAATACAGGTTGGCAAATATATTAATCATTTTAAAATTATTTTTCACCACACCTATAAAGGTAAGAAACTCAAATAACAGATTTTTATTGAATGATGATTGTTGTTATTTAAAAACAATTTAATTTTAATTTTATTACTCATCGTACACATTTATTACGTAGACACTTAAATTATTCTCCATTATTATTTGTTTACTTGCGTCCGTTGTTTTAGTTAATTACACGGCAAAGTTAATAAGTCCATTAAATTCGTGTAATTAATGGATTTAACTATGTTGACACATTTAATCTGTTTTACGCGAATACATTACGTATTCCCTTTGTTTTGTTTAATTTAATTTAGTTTATTTGTCAGACTAATTTCAAAAGCCATCAATAACGCAGAAACGTAGCAATAAAAATAAAATAATTTGTCATTATTAAGAACCTTGAGTGATTTCAACAACGAAATTTTACGATATGAAAAATAGAATAAATTTATTATTACAGTTTAAATTTTAATGTTTAAAGGTCACAATTTCCTGAAGTTTTCTCGGACAAATTAGAGATCTTTCAACAGTCATATATATCTTATATTTAGTGAGAACTTACTGGTTTTATACACTACTTTAACAAATACCACACAAATGATGTTTGCCTTCATCGTCATGGCAATTCGAATTCTTGTAATAACATTGTATGATAAATATTTCGAAAACCTTACCCACGTCTATGCCTTATCTATTAAAACTGTACTTACTTAATAAACAGTATGATCCCGGTCTTCTCGATCTGCCTGAAGATGCCTTTCCAGGATGCCAGCATGCAGTACTGCTGCTTCGTCGTCAACGGCGACCGCGGGTCCGCCGGGGGCGGAGGCCTATCTATAGGATCACTGTCCGTGTTCACTTCTGAAGCCGCCAACTTCGTTAGCTCACACCCCATGGTGATACCACTTCACTACACGCTTACCTCACTATTAGTACCACTCACTATTATTAAATCTTAAATCTTTACGCTATTATTACACAAATACGTCGCAACGATACTGAATACATGTTTAAAATTGTGTTCTTAAACTTTTATATCGTTAATAGTTTTCCGATTGATAGCCGTAGAATGTTAAGTGGAATTTAATGACAACGATGTCTGGTTATTTTCCGTTATTCGCTGGATATTGGCCGTCTATCGAGCAGTGCGTTAGTGACTGAAGCGACTCGCGCGAAAGCAAGTCTAGTGATGGGAATCTTGACGAGAGATTTAACGATAACGATAAAATATGTCAGAGATTTTAATGTTTATTAAAAATAAACGACCTAACGAGACTGAAAAAAAATTATGTCAATTTACTTACTTTCATAAACTTACTTTTTTATTCAACCAGAGGTGATGCCTACAAATTTTATGCTAAAAGGTTTATTATAACAACATTAGGTAATACGATAAACTTTAACTAAAATACTGGTGTCTGGCAAATTAATTAAGCAAAAGTAAAAATATTTTCATAAGATCGCAAATTAGCTTTTACTTTGATGTTATAATTAGTTAACGAAATATTAAAAATGCCTAAGCGGCTGCCTAAGGCAGACTAAAAAAACCTAAAATATTGCGTCCTGATAAATAAGCATAGCATTTATGCCTGGCATTCACGCCTAATTTCGCTAAAAACTTATAAATAAAGATTAAAGAAAAATGTAAAACGGGGACGTTTTTTAGTATTTTCATACATTTATCCAGCTTGATCAATTTACATTTCTGCATTACAATTGTGTGAACGCTTTTATGCAATGTCCCGGTAAAATATCAATTATGAATACATTTGAATACATTATTCTGACTGGATAAACGAATTAAATTTGCAACAAGAGCGCATTGTCAATTCATATTCATGTTATGCTTCGAGTATTTGCTGAAAATGTATTATTTAACGCAACGCACAAAACGTATAATAGATTATGATTCAATTTATAAATGTAGTTACTACCTAAATATTATGTTTATTAGGTTACATATTCAAAATTTTGTAAAATTAAACTCGCTTTTAATTAAATTTAGTGTATGCTTCATTAGTGAATTTTTATTTAAAATACTATAATGCACAAATAACGTTTTACAACAGTGGAATTAGTGCTAAAAGCATTCTCTGCTAGTCAAACCATTATGTCATGCAGATGGCTTTGGTTTCATAATGCTATGAGTCTAACAGATCTTTCTTTTGTATAAAACTTGCAAAAGTTACATGACGAGAAATTTTGACACAATCTCATATATTATATTTCTAATTAAATATTTTTTTTCCTAGCCTATACTGTCCCACTGCTGGGCAAAGGCCTCCCCCAAACTACTCCACGTGTCCCTGTCAGTGGTAAGGGTTTGCCATTGTTTTAACCCTTATTAAACTATTAACTTACTTTTTTTTCTATAACCTCGTTGGTAAAATTATCCCATCACTATTCGCTAGCCGTTCTGTTTCATACAAGTTTATGACGCTGCAATTGTATGATAATGGTGTATCCTTTTTTGAAAAATATGGACATCATACGTCATTAAATTCCATACATGTTCTCCTATGACCTTTATTACATGGTGCAAGGGTCCTTTTATGCTTGGCAAATATGTGAATAGATTCTCTTTCGGTGAAGATGGTATCGGTAGGAAGGAATTCGTCATATGATTGTGATTTTATGTCTTCATGGTTCATTCTATCGCAGAACAACAGACATGAATCGAGGCTTCGTTATTTTTATATGTCAGTATTTTCATTTTTACGAGCTTTTATTCAACTTGCCTTGCTTGTAAGTAGGTATTTTTGATCGAATCTTGAATCTTTTTTTTTAATATTACTTTCTGTGTAAATACTTATTGAATAGTACTAGCAATCAATAGTTTCATCTAAATCAGTTCAGTAATTTCATCATGGAGGAGTAACAAACATCCATTCTTACAAAATTTCTCATTTTTGGTAGGAACGCCGTAGGTATTCTGACGCTATTTTTTTACATTTTTGTGTTCGTGTGTGTCGGGACATCAGTGAAAGATAAGATTCCACGGTAATTTTAAACAATAGAATTTATTTTAAAATCAAATTAACATTTTTGTTACACCGATCTTATACAACATCTGTATTACAACACGTTCACCTTACTCGACTATAAATACACCTTAACTATTAATTACAATTTAGTATGAACCTCATACATACATTTTGTTTTTTTCCATTTTTCTTTTAAAAATACTTTAGTACGCTACTATACGACACAAATGAAAACGTTTATACAATGTACCGTCACTACGACATAGTATATAAGTCCAAAATAAGAAATAATTACACAACACATCTTTTATTTCACTTCACAGGGACTAGTTTGCTTTAAAAATGGAAATAATACATAATGTCAAATTATGATTAACGAACGCCGCGGCTCCGTTAACAGTATCTAGTTAAAAAAAATGCTAAAAAACAGGCCACAAGGAATACACTAAAACCGCGAAGCTAAATCTTTTGCTAAGAAGTCCGTAAGCTTCGATTTAACAATTTGGCAGGCGTCCAGACTTCGGTCCGTCCAATTATGTGGACTGTTGAATGATAGCAACCTGTTTAGACTGTATTTTCAAAGCCAAAACCAAACTTCGAGTTTCAAAAATAGAGCAACCGACGTACTGAATCCATAGAGATATAGTTTACTTTATAGGTCATGGTCAAACCCATTAAAAGAATCGATAAAACGTTATATTTTTAAACGCTCACCCCATGAATTTATTTTATGTTTATTGTTGTCATTGGAAAATAATGACTGCTGTTTTTAACGGGATTTTATTGGAGTTTTTATTCGTTCAAGCTTCTTAAAAAGGGGTGAATTAAGAAAAGGGTTTGAAGAAATTAATACGTAAGACGATATAATTAACTTTTTACGAAGTTTCATTGAAATCTTTGCACATTACAAAGTCCTCCAAAAGTACATATACAAGTAAAATAAAATTCAGTAATAAAAAGAATCAATGGAGGAGTCGTTAAATATTTTACGAGGATTTCTAAACATTGGGCTCGCAAACTCTACATGGCTTTAATAATATTAGTAAAATACCCTCAGTAAAATGATATCATAGCTTTAATTTATGATCTTTTTATTATTTTTTCAACATTTTGTATTTCCATTGCCTATCTTGCATAAATATATTTTGCATAAAAAAGCACCGTTTTGTAACAAATCTATAGATTTGTTTTTAATATAATAGTAAGAAATTTAAATACCTACGTCTTATTTTGAACACATCTTTGTTGTCATTATACTGGCTGTTCTTACCGACTTTTTTCCAATGTGAGTTGTTGTCGTTTCGTTTACTAAAAACAAGTTTTTTTACCAAAACATTTCTGTTCGGCTTTGAACTAAATGGCGGCGAGATTAACCCGTCAAGTGATTCCTGGACACACCTTTGTCTTTGAGCGAAAAGAGCTCGACGCGTTTTACGGACAAACCTCTGTCCGTAACTAAATTCGTTATCTTTGGCGCCTACCTTCACTCAGTTTCTGTGGTTGGCCGGGCGTATAAATTTGCACAACCAATCAGAGAATACTTCTGAACATATTTCTAGTACTGACCAATTGGCAACAAGCAACAACATTTCTGCAAGATAATATTTTTTTCGTCCTGGCCTCAGTGTCCGCCATTACTGTTGTTGTTACGCAATTGTTCCGTGAGTGCTAAAGGTAAAACTGTCTCAAGCAGTTAAACGGGATGTGTATATTACGATAATTATAGATGAAATTACTAAGAAAGAAGTGTAGAATATGTTTTAAGCATTGGTTTTAGCAATTTTAGTAAATAAGTTGGTGAAAAAAGGGCCAAACTTTTCTATCGGAACGGTCAGTCCGCCATTACGATTTCGCGGTCGGTGTCGCTGCGTAAATAATTATAATTTGGGTAGTCATTTGTCTTATTTCTTGTGAACTTTGTTGTGAAAATTAATGGCAAGTAGTTAATCTATAGAATAGAGTAGTGTATAAGTGTCAATACTATCACAAATTTGTGTTTCAAAGTGTTGTTTACAGTGACGAAAGTTTACAAAAACAAAGTGGAGATTTTAACCAATGGATTAAATATTATGTAAGTTATAAAACTCTATTACACATTTTTCAGTGTATAGGTTATTTCCTATACTTTATAATGGTATATGATTTATAAGGTATAATTATAACCACAATGTGATATTTTGATAAATCCTGATGAAGGTCATCAAAAATTTAGGTACATAAATTACCCTGAGCACTACTGCCATCTTCCGTTTCGAAAGGCTCGACGCGTGACGGGTTAAAACGTAGGTACAAATGTAGAAAATGGTAGTTTTCAAACAAACCACACTGGTGAATTGAGTTCAAAAGGGCGTTATATTCCATTCCATTATATTTTGGCATTTACACTTGACGACTTACGAATTCACAAACCTACATTTTTCACGATACCAACACAACTCATTGATATCGTGAAAAAAACAGGGACATGAGGTGCAAACCACAGAATAGTGGTTTCATGATCTTTTATTGTGTTTCGGTATTAAATACGATAATCTATTTTACCTAGAATATTTGAATTTTACGTATGCTTTTTACATTTAAGTTTTAAATCAATTACAAAGTCGTCGAATGCAAAAGTCATTCGTTCCTCTCGTTACCTCTGAAGTAGCGGCGACACACCGCAAATTATTAACATTGGCTTTTGGGCGGCTGAAAATTGCGTTTTTCAACTTATGCGGTTTTATCGCACTCACGCCTTTTAATAAAAAGAATTATTGTTTAAAGTATTTTGATTGCCGTTTTACAACGATTTTTAAAGCGTTGTGCAATAACACCCGAAATATTAAATGAAACAAAAAATGAAAAATACTTCAGTTTTTCTTTTTTTTCGTAATTGGTTATTCTGTTATATCGATTCAATTAATGGTAATTTTAATCTCAAGAAACATCATATTTATAAGCAAGCAAAATAAATGGTTTTGTTAAAAAAAGGTAATTTACAGATCATTCAACTAACATAACGAGCTCAAGACATTAGACGATGAACCTAAGTTAACTTATTTTACATTTTATATGAAATTCAGACAGAATACAAGCATGAAATTCATTTTAACACATTTTATTAGCACACAGATAATATTGGCCCTCCTCTTAGAAAATGCTGTATTTTACACGGTACACGACCAAAGCATGGAAACATATCGAAAAGAAAACGAAAGTTCTTCAAATGAATTATGTAATTTAATACTTATGCTTTTGCACACAAAATAAGTGAAAGTTTGATATTAAATTTATCTTGAAACCGAGATTAAATTATTGGTTTTGTAATCGTTATAGAAAAAGTGAAGTCACCAAATTTACTCATAATTATACCTACTATTATAGGATATGGATTTGAAACAACTTTCATGTTTTATTCGTCTACCAGAACCTCGCATTTTTTTATTATTATTAAATGTGAACGTTTTTCCAAATACAATTTAAAAAGTAAATCAAAGATATTCAATTGTTATTGAAAGATTTAAGTACAAAATGTCCATCTCCAAAATATAACGTTTAGAAATATTATATTAAAATACAGTTTTTAAACGATCTACAATATTTTTGTGCTTGAAATTGCGCTTTTGGTTTAAATATGTTTGTATAGAAAGTATTTACACATTATTTTATCAATTCATAATGATAGTACATAATAAATTATATTTTAGGACTAGTTACATTACATATACAACATTAATGATGACAGATTTTACTGTTTGATAAAATACAAAAAAAAAAACTTAAAAAAAGTAATAATCACATGATTTTTAGTCACTAAAATTATTGATATTTCCGATAGTTTGTGCTAGATTTGAGACAGGCTTTGCAAATATAACTTTTGTGAACATAGGTAAAAAAATCTATTTTTTAATAGGTTATTGTATTAACCTAGTTGTTCGTTTTTTTATTCATGAGCCGCACAAAACATTTTTTTTAATCTGTTGCTGAAACAAAATTTTACAGGACAATATTTTTAACACATAAATATGCCTAGCACTTCTGCATTGTTTCTTACTGATTGTTAATGGATTTTATCTGTGGTTTAACTTCTATCGCGCATAAACTTAAAATGTGTTATAGTGTTAAGGTTGTATGAGCTTTTATGATGTAAGTTTGCATTTGAGCATCAGAATTATCATAAGTAAGAACCATCAGTACTAAAGTAGTACCATTAAAGCAATTTGTAACACCAATACACATACCGGAAGACGTAATTTTAAAAGCGAAACTAGAACGAGAATACATTTAAACGATTAAAATATTGGACCAGCCATTAAATTTAAATTTAAGTGCAACATTACGATAACAATAAATTATTACAATAAATATATTTTTACATTGTAACAAGCGTTTTGTGACATTAATAATTATAATATAACAGACACACCCATTGCACTATATCTACAATTCATATCCAAACTGCATACTAGAAGAAGCTATGACAGAACACCACTGCTAGATTAACAGTTTTTTAATAACTTGCGGAAAATATCGCGGAAACGTCACATAAATTCACTGTAAAGTCTGCCTTCACTGTTTGAATTGACATTTATTCACCAAACTCTTCTGTTTTCGGAGTTGCTCCATTCTTAAGGCGTGACCTCACTGGCGTAACGCAATTGCAAAACGACATAGATCTAAAATACGTGTAAACATACCATCAAAGCGTGCAAAACCATTCGCAAAGATTGCGTTCATTAATAATTCATTAATGCCAGTAATAATCGACTGGGTTGTGACGGAAATGCTTAAAACAAGGTATCAAAATCAATAATCCTCCAGCCATTGGACATTGATCGCAGGCTTTATAATTGAAAAGTTACCAGTCCAATTTCGCGCCTAATCCAACCAGCATACAAACGCGCGCTCAGTAGCCGCACGATTTCAAACATTTATATCGATTACCCCAGTAGAGCCACACCTTTATTCCATAACTTTCTGGAAATTACACAGTTCCATCTTCGCTCACGTAGAGTTTCCTTTGCCAGCCTTCTCGTAGCCTTCAACCAGGGTCTCTAGAATGAATTTGATGGTGATTTTGTAGATGTTCTCAACGTTTGGCGTGTATCTGTCGCCTAGAGTTGACTCCACTGCTGCCAGGAAAGGTGTCTCGATTTTCTGTAACAAGATTGATTAAAGTCAATTAACGAGATTGAAATCAATTTGAGAGTAATATAGGCGTTGGTACATATTAGATTAGAGTGATACAACGGCGATTTAGACACACGGTCGTGTGCTAGCCAAGTTTGTGAAATTAAACTTTACAGAAACACTCACAGTTTTGTAAAGATTTAAAAATAAGCTACACTTTACTCAAATTAACATTCCTTAGCTGTCTGAAAACCACATATACACAATTCTTACTCACTATAAAAGTAAGTGTGTTTTTTTTCTAAAAGAATGTACTAAAACGTACTATAAGTAAAGTATTAGATAATATTTGATAGAACAAAGGTAATTAAATAATTAAAAAATTGATCATAAAAATTTGACAAGGTTTATTTACGTGTAGATATTAACCCACAAAACAGTGTGATGGAATAAAATGTAAAAACTGTTTAGCAGTACGTTTAACATAAACCACCCTTATTCCAGGCACGTAAGAAATCTTCAAAGTCAACCGATATTCCTATGCAGCTCAGCTCCGAAAAGGTCGCCGTTTTTCTTTCAAGTGTTCCGGGTTCCCTTTTGGCCTAACCACGTTAAGGCTCTGAAATGCTTATTCACCGGGCCCTTCCGGCAGGTCAAAGGGCCTTTGACGTTGCTTCCGGTGTGGGGAGGCTGATTAAGTTAGGCTGTAATACTATCAAACTGCGTCTTTGTATGATGAAAGTAGATTCTGCTGTCTTAGGACTTTGATGTAGTTATGATGCACGTGCAACAAAAATGATTTGCACGAGTAGGAACCCATGACCTCTGGCGAACCGGGCTAACCAACCGAGCAACCGTGCAGTTAATATTCTTGCGTGAATTTTCCGATCTTTTATGTATACGTTGCGTGATAATTAGATTTAAAATAATAATGTGATTTGCTTCTGAAGTTTACGCAAATACTACGGATATTATCCTGACGTTTCGACTTTACAGCGTTCGTGGTCTAATAAAAATGTGATTGTTAAAAACATTTTATTTATTTACTCTTAAAATAAATAAAAAAAAATCTACTTATTTGCCACCCTGTATAATATTTGCAATAGAGCTAACACTTTCACATATTATTTCACCAATAACCCAGAAATGTCACCAACGATATCAACGAATGGCCAGTCTCCTTAGACCGGATTTCCACCAAAAGCAGAAAAATAGAAACAATATTGAAGATCTCAAATATATATTATTTTAAGCTTTTATAGTCACTTACTAACATTATAATAGTTATATAGATACCGGATTGCAGGGGATTGTAGCTTCCAATATGTAAAATGGTTTAATAAAACTAAATTTACGGATATTTTCGCGATAATTTATTGGATTTTTCATCCCAACGTTTCGAACACTTTACAGCGTTTGTGGTCACGGGGTAGACCACCTATAACATACAACACAACAATCACGAACGCTGTAAAGTGTACGAAACGTCGGGATGAAAAATCGAATAAATTATCGCGAAAATATTCGTAAAGTTTTATTAAATGTGTAGTATTATAGTACTCGCGTAAACTTCAGAAACAAGTATGTGAAATGGTATGCTCAGGAAGCCTCTTTGTTGGAAGGCAGTCTTAACACCGATCTATCATTTCATGTATTCTTTGATACATTATATCGCGAAAGTTAGCGAAAGAACGACAGATGGATAAATAGATACGGATCAGGAAACAAATGGGGGGATCTCATAGATACGGATCAGGAAACAAATGGGGGGATCTCCATGGAACTGGGAATTGAAAGCGTAACAGATCGGATGCCCAACTTTAGAGGGTAGGTATCTGTATAATCTGAATTTGTATATTCTGGATACCACACTCTATTTATTTATGTACAAAGTAAATAGTAGGATTGAGTTTTATTCAAATTAGTACATATTTCAAATTATTTACATATGTTGCTCATGTTAAAAGTAAATAAACGTGTTTCAATAACATTATGAGTAACCTTTTGAAAAGGTGATAACACGACGGACTGTTTATTCAGGCCTTTCAACAAAGTTGATATTTATTATTTATTTTAATTATTTCCTGAACCGAATAAAGCACGTTTCTGTTTTATCTGATGGTTAGCTACGGCGACCAATAAAGTCACCCGAAAGTGTCTTTTAGGGGGCACAGCTGTGCAACCGCCAAGACTGATAAAACTTGACAATATTATCACAAAACGAGAACGTATACCTACTATATATTTATAGTATAGTTGAAAAGTTACCTCTATTAAAAACTGAACTATTATTACCAAAATAATCCTATTAAAAACGGTTCATTTTATCCTGGAGGTAGCTAAGTGTACATTTGTGTAGGCAGGAAGGGTCAGCGTTGATTAAAAGTTACAAATAGTTGGGGATTCCATTATTGCTCCGGCCATAACCTCAAAACTAAACTAACTTTACTAACGCGCTCGATTAACACCGGACCGAACCTTTTTGGCTCTTTATTCATTATTCTTATGTCTCAACGTAGTTTGTGCTTGGTATTGAGAGCAGGATTTTTATTTTGGCTCTAATATCACGATATTTTAGCAGATTTTGGCAAAGAAATTACAATTATTTTTTGATAGTGGTTCCGTGAGAAATGAAAATGGAAAAACTTTCATCGATCAACTAAACTAAACTTTGAAAATGTACGAGTAAATGCGAAAGTACAGATACATCTAATATCACACACTTGGTGACAAACGGAGTGAACTGCCTAGGCATCCGATTATATATCTGATCAACCAGAGGGCTGCACATATCCATACTCCAACCCTCTTATTATTCATTATAACTCAAACAGACTAATCAATCTATTTTAGCTATAACACTGTTTTGTCACTTTCTGTCAAATGATGACAGCGCCAAGAAAGAACGAGACAAGACAGTGCTATATAGTTAAAACAGGTTTATTAGACTGTTTGCGTTTTTATAAAGGGGTAATTTTATACTCGAACGCTACAAAAAAAAACTGCACGGAAAAGACAGTTACAGCAGAAAAACAGATATTAATTTTCATTCTGATATTGATACGGGCTGTAAAAATATACGAGCAAATATCCGAAAGCATGTTTACGATTTCTTTCCATGATAATAACTCGTGAAATCCAATATGATAATATAATCTGTGAAACAAGATACGTATTTCACTCACGCACGTATATAAAAAACTAAAGGGAACGTGAAAAGATGATGTGGTAATATCAAACGTTAAAGAATTTCAGGAAGTTCTGTCTCTCTTATCACATTGATGTACATTTATATAAGGTCACCTCGTTTTAAGTGATAATATTTAAAGGGCCGATTCAGCATAATAAATTAATCATTTTTTGTAGAAAACGCTTTGGGTTTTTATCCGCTAGTTTTTAAGAAAATTGGAGACTAAGGAATTTTATTTATGTTTTTTTTTTAATTAAGGCTAAGATTAGAGAAAAAACCGGTTAAGTGCGTGTCGGACCCGCGCACTGAGGGTTCCGTGCCACCCTTAACTGAATTCAGGGCCCACTTACTTTCACTTAACGAAAACATCACAATATATTGTGGCAGCAAAAATAACTTTGTTTTTCATAGTGTTTGTATGAAAGACAAAGTTATATTTGCGGTTGATAAAAATGTGCAATATCTCAAAAACTACTGGTTCGATCTCCTTCAAACCAATTTTCGTTGCAAGTTTTTGTTGAGATCTACATTATATATTTTTTTCAAAATTTTCACTTTCTTAGTTCAAAAGTTAGATGGGGGGGGGGACGCCCATTTTACCACTTTGGAAGCGTCTATATCTCAAACCTTACACTTTTAGAAAAAACCGGTTAAGTGCGTGTCGGACCCGCGCACTGAGGGTTCCGTGCCACCCTTAACTAAATTCAGGGTCCACTTACTTTCACTTAACGAAAACATCACAATATATTGCGACAGCAAAAATAACTTTGTTTTTCATAGTGTTTGTATGAAAGACAAAGTTATATTTGCGGTTAATAAAAATGTGCAATATCTCAAAAACTACTGGTTCGATCTCCTTCAAACCAATTTTCGTTGCAAGTTTTTGTTGAGATCTACATCATATATTTTTTTCAAAATTTTCACTTTCTTAGTTCAAAAGTTAGATGGGGGGGGACGCCCATTTTACCACTTTGGAAGCGTCTATATCTCAAACCTTACACTTTTAGAAAAAATGGTTTAAGAAACCTCAACATCATTTTAAAAGACCTATCCATAGACACCCCACACGCATAGGTTTGAGTAAAAAAAATATTTTAGGTTTTAGTTTCATGTATGGGAGCCCCCCCTTAAATATTATTTTTTCTTACTTTTTGTATCTGAATCGGAAAGCGGTAAACAAAATACACCTACCTACCAAGTTTCAGCTATGTGATGCTTATAGTTTCAGAATAAAGTGGCTGTGACATACGGACGGACAGACAGACAGACAGACAGACAGACAGACAGACAGACAGACAGACAGACAGACAGACAGACTTGACGAAACTATAAGGGTTTCGTTTTTTGCCATTCGGCTACGGAACCCTAAAAATGGTTTTAGAAACCTCAACATCATTTTCAAAGACCTATCCATAAACACCCCACACGCATAGGTTTAAGTAAAAAAAAAATTTAAGGTTTTAGTTTCATGTATGGGAGCCCCCCCTTAAATATTATTTTTTCTTACTTTTTGTATCTGAATCGGAAAGCGGTGAACAAGATACACCTACTTACCAAGTTTCAGCTATGTGATGCTTTTAGTTTCAGAATAAAGTGGCTGTGACATACGGACGGACAGACAGACAGACAGACAGACAGACAGACAGACAGACAGACAGACAGACTTGACGAAACTATAAGGGTTCCGTTTTTTGCCATTCGGCTACGGAACCCTAAAAAGGAGGTTTGGGCATTGAATTGAGAGAGGCGAAGCCGATGACGTACATAACTTTTTAAATTGTCAGGGTGCTGTTTTAAAAAATGATATTGTCTATGTTAAGAAAAATAATAAAAATTAAAATCACGATTTTCCTAAAAATAATGATAGTATCCTGTTTCTATGATGTATACAAAGCCACTGTTAAAATATTATCACTTAAAATGTTTTGACCATATATTTATTTGACAAATAAATTAAGGAAGATATAAATACAGTCTTGTAGTTTAGCTTGTTCTTACTAAATTAACTACATACACACATTAGAGATCCACAAAATAAGTTTTCAACTCTGCTAAATTAGCTTTTTATATTAATTCTAGCGGTCGCCCGTGCGTGACTGCTTCTGCGCGTTTTAAGTTTCCTCCCTCCCCTCCCATCGCAGCGTGATGTTATAAAGCCTTAACATTCCCCGATAAATAATCTATCCTAACCAAAGATATTTTTTTTAAATAAGTCCAGTAGTTCCTGAGGTTAGCGCGTTCAAACAAACAGATTCTTCAGCTTTATAATAGGAGTAATAGTATAGATATTTTCTGTCTTGTAAGAAAGACGCATAGATTTTTTCCATCATTTCGCTCGCCATTCTCATTTATTTCTTGTGACGTGGGTAATTAGCGTCGTCGTTAATAACGATTACTGTCGTTATCTTAGCCGGCTTCGTTATCTTTGCGATTTTTCTATTTAACGACACAACGGCAATGTCGTTGGACGCTTACACTATTTATATACTTATAATTATGTTGATTATTTATCTGTGATATTATACTGTTATAATCTTTTTTTTTGTTAATAATGTACATAAAATTTAACATAAAATATAACGGTGGGGAGATAGCTTAGAACCATGTGGATGTAGGATACATTTATTCCGTTCGGCGGGACGGGGCCGGGTCGAAACAATTTTCGCTGGGTATTTTAACTTTTATTTACGAGGCTGGGCGGGACGGGGCCGAGGCGGGACGGGGCTGGGGGTGAAACAAAGTTCGCAGGGTCCGCTAGTATTTTATATTCCTTAATCCCTCATTACGTGAAAATACCCCATGGGTACGATTTTAAGGATGTGGTGACAGGTGGTGACCAATTATCCCATTAGGTTGGTTAAATTTAATATTTATGGTGTAAATTACGTTAGCGTTTTCTAAAATTAGCCCCGAGGGAAATTTTCCATGCAAAGAACTCTAGTCATTAATTATTTATATTAAAAACGTTCATTTTTATCTTATATCTATTTAAATATTCTGACTTCAGTAAGTAGGAGGTACTCCCTAGTAACGCTATGTTCCGAAACAAGTAGTAGGTAAATAATGATGAATTTTTGAGTGCAGGTAGTGATCAGTGTATGGGCACAGAATATATAATAGTTCTTCATACAGAACGGACACTCACCTCCCCTCCCTAGTCTGACTTACCTCACTATCGCGCCGGAATTAGGGTTTTCATCGGGGGAGTACGCCTAGCGGGCATGCCACACGCATGTTTGCGACGTTAACGGAAGTACTAAGTTTTGTGTACAAGAGGTGCCTAAGTACTGTCCATTGTACGGGCACAGAATATATAATAGTAGGTACGGGTGTCTTTTTTCCTCGAGAAATGACTCCGATAGGAGCTTCTTTCGTTTCCCAAAAGATGAGAGACGATAAGTAACTTCATACAAAATATGCAACCATAACCTATTCTAACTATTCAGTTACAGTGAACAAGTTTTAAAACGTTAGGTAAAGGAAACATTCTTTAGAATTATGTGTAGTTAGGAAATTATAATTGTAATATTTATGTGATCAGTGAAATCAGGTGTTGCTAAGGTAGTTACTATCTTTTTATTTATCCACGATACCACGTGAATATGACATTACGAAAATTAGTACTCGTTACGTTGTTCACTAAATTAAAGTAAATTACGTTATTTAGGTATCTGTATATTTAAGTGAAAATAGCTATGACCGGTGCAACAGACTTTGTCAACCCTTATAGCACGCACACAAACGCAACGTCTGTGCAACACGCCGTCTGTCAATGTATGGCCAAAATGAAAAGTTTCTTCCGAGTGTCCGGGGTGTGGTATGGGTTTAATCTATAGATGAGCTGTTGCCAGGAACATTGCTGTGGAAGTATGGAAACATTGCCGGCAACTTTCGCAATTCATTCAACATTAATTTTTTTTTGATAATTTAATTAAAATTTCAATATTTATGATTAATATTTTGAAGAACAGGTCGGCTGTAAAGTTAGCCGGTTTTTATATTAAGAAGGTTATTTAACTTCAAAAACTCTGTAGACTTCGTTCAAGCGATATTATAGAACAAAACTGGTAAATCAAAATCATGCCTAGGTGATTGACGGTTTGTGGCTTGTGCATTTGCAAATAAATAAACGTACATTCACAGATGAGTAGTAAAAAATATACTGCAGTTTTATACCATAGGCATATGTATTATTACACATGAGTTTTTCGTGGCATTTGAAGACAGAACAACTGTTTCATCTGTACATTCAAAAGTAACGATTGACACTCGAACTTACCCAAAAATACTCGACTTTGAATCCAGGTATCTTCCTATGGCTGGCGCCGACCTGATGAATATACTCGAAGAAGTTGTCGAGGTCATCCAGACCCTTGATACCTTCGTCCAGGGTGTTCATCACGTTGTTAGCATGTTCAGCTAGCTCCATGGAGTTGATCTGTTCTTCTTTGGTCTTGTACTGGCGAAACTTCTCGAACATGTTTAGAAGGTCTTGGTTCTCTTCGAAGAGCCTGGAAGAAAAGGGTGGTGTTATTAAAAGTGCTTTACAAATTCTTTTAACAGCCTCGGTGGCGCAGCGGTTAGAGGGTTGCATTTTAAAGCGACGGCTGCGCCAGAGGTCCCGGATTTAATCCCCGGGTCGGGTCAAAAATATGTACATGGATTTTTCTGTTCAAAATTCTTAGAGAAGCCCGGAATTTGGAAGTTGGTGTTGTTTTACCCCTGTGCCTCTTGCAACGGCGAGCCGTTGGTCCTGCGCCTGATCTTTTTCCGGTCGTGTCAAATTGCTGTCCTATCGGGCTATGAGAGTAAAAAAATATAGAGTGGACTTATGTTTGCGCACACACTTTTGCATTATAATATGTCCCGCGCAGTCGGTCAGACGTTGTGACTGGCCACTAGTCGGCTAGGAGGATAATATGTACGAATAGTGTTACTTGTTAACTTAAAATTTCTTTAAGTTCAAATCACATCTAGGATGTGTATTTCTCTACAGACGGTAAAAGCAAAACAGCTCACGCATGTCTGTTAATTTGTTTTGATTTGACGAAAACAAGCTTTGTAAAGTCAGAAATAATAATAATAATTTGTGTAATAACATTAGGATAAGTCTCTTGTGTAACTAACAAATTGATTTTAAATAAATGAATTGAATAACGAAAATGCATCCTTTAAAAATAACCGGAATTCACGGAAAAAAACCGGATCAAAACAAAAATGAGGACTCGTAAACAGTAAAGCTGGTAACCCAAGGGCAGTTAAACGGCTATAAGTATGTAGACCGCGTTTATTTTTGAACGATCATCCCCCTGACCCTTCGGCCGACCTTCTAGTACAGTCAGAGCGGGGTTAAATTTAAGTTGCGGTAAATCTCGAAACTGTAAATGGATACGCATTACCTCTTTAATTTAGTTTGTGATAAGTAATGTCATATTTTGTTTTGGGTTTCTTAAAGGCACCACATTTCATAGCAACTTCGAGATCTGACATATATTTTTTTTAAATACCTGAGGATTGTTTTTCATACGTTTATTAGTACATGTAGACAATCTTTTATAAAAGCAACTGTTAGCAGACGCTATACGTGATTATAGATGTGCCGTTGCCGGCAATATTGCCTCGGGAGTATGGAAGCAACATTGCTTAAAGTGCCGGCAACTTTGGCAACTTAACAGAACATTAGAATTTTTAACATTTTTTGAGTATTTTTTTAATAAAAAGCTGATAAACATGTAATGTTTCTTAACATTGCCAAATTTGCCGACTATTTAAGCAATGTTGCTTCAATATATCTAGCTATGGCATGGAATTGGTGCCAGCAACGCCACATTGAATCGATTTGGTATTGACAAAGTAGTGTGATAAAATCTGACGCTGTATACGCGCAATGACGAAGTCATCAATATTCAAAAATAGTAACAAAAATTTTTTTGTTAAATTTGATTAGTTTACACTTTAGACGGCGGCTTTATATGAAACTGACTGTACAATGAATGTTGATTTAAACCTCTCGCAGTAATTGCTTTTACGATCCATATTTCATAATCATAATAGTAGTAGACTTGCGTTGGTTTATGATGGTTTCTTTTGAATAATAAGGAGTATATTTTACTAATGATATTTTGTACCAAATGTATTAAGTATGAACGAAATAATAAAATACTTTAGTACTACCGAAAGCTGCGCAGAAATATAATGTTGTATTTACGATTTTTATTGTTTTATCCATCTAACTAAAATATCGTATCGTAGCTACCAAACGGATGAACCGATTTTCATGAAAATCGGTTCAGCCATTTTTTTATTTGTAACGGGTTTCTTTAAAATTTAAAATTTCATGTTATAGTTATTGTAACGACTATTTTTATTTGCAAAGTAGTTATACTGGTACTTCATCATACTCCTTCACATCACTTGCAACGTTATTTCAGAAGAATATAACATTAAGTAATCTTGTACACTAACGAATTCTCTTTGTTCAGCATTTATGTATTAATCTTTGTAATTTATTATACAAGAGGCGAGCGAAATACAGCCCGAGAAGCACTGAAAACCATTGATGATGAACATGATTAACAAGATTTAGGGCCCACCGGTGAAACTTGGCTTTTCTTAACGGTGCTCCCCTCCCTATATTAATCAAGAGAGTGAAAAAAAGACAAGTAAAACAAAATAGTGTCAAACATTATAGATCATTACAATTCACCTAACGTATTACAGATGATTAATCTAATCTAGTATTACAGATAATTCGTATTATCAATCAGAACACAATCATAAATCGAGAGTCAAGTTTAACGAGATAGAAGAGTTGATTATACGAATACAATACAAATTTGCAAATTTGCTAGGTAATCGCAATAAAAATTTGCTTCTAAAACACAAATATGCACCCTGAACTTTATCCTGTTGGTATTGGGACTGAATCCTGATGTCATATCTTAGAGAGGCTGTCACCTACTTATTTTAACTGTAACTTGACTATAACTTAACAATTTTACCATTACAAAATGTAATCTAGTTACAACTTTAACTTAATCCTAACATAACTTTAAGTTAACTATGACGTATCTCAAATTTTATCTTTCGCTGCAAGCCTCTCTTAGGCCCGATTTCTTCATCGATAGTAATGGTAAAGTTACGTTACCAGTGGTTGAATATTTGATTTTATTGAGTTACGATTGTGTGTGTTTTGAAGAAAAATTACCTTAACCAATGGTATTTGTAATAGCCATTCTGACAATTTTTAGGGGTAGTTTTTCTTCAAAACACAATGAATCGTTAATATTCAACCGCTGGTAACGTAACCTTACCATTACTATCGATAAAGAAATTGGGCCTTAGGGGGGAGTATTAGGGAAGTGAATGTGTGTGGGTTAAGTCGGGTCGAGTGTGGGTATGCCATTTGACGTAATGAGTCTTTGATTGTACGATAATGGACCGACACGCCTGTGTCAGCTGATAAGGCACAAGTCCTTTTATAAAATAAGCGGGAAACAAGAAATAACACTTGGTTGGATGAGCTTTGTTAGGGAAGTGTATACATTTGTTTAGGAATAGCCTTTAGTTAGTACAACCGTAAAAGATGTTCTTCGCTTTGATGATCTTAGATAAGTAGGCACTTAATGGAAATCAATGCAATAGTTCATAAAACCTTATTATTTAAGATTTTTGTTCGTTTGTAGTTAGTGTTTGTAACTAGTGACTAGCGTCAATTTATTTCAACAAGCTTTCAGAATCCGTTTTTGAGAAACTAGTTTTAATGGTATTTTACTGGGTACCAGTCTAGTATTTCTTAATTTTACTCGATTTTTCACTGTATCGCTCGTCGTGTAAGCCCAAGCCATTCATTGTAATAAACTGTGTGGTAATAAGGTTTTAAACCGAATGCATCGGATACTTTTCAAAGCTTTTAACCGCACTGCTACGGTGCTACGCCGTAGTAGGAAATGTTACTGTCGTAGCACAATATGGATTCTAGTTGAATTTGGTATGTTATTTTTGAGCATCTGGACTCTGGTAGTATGGCCGTACTTTGCATTCCTTTATTTGAGACGGTACATTGGTACAATCTTCCGTTCAGATCAATGTTTAACAACAACAAAGTACTTATTTCTGCCATGCCGCGGCGGTATTCAAGGGAATAATGTAACTATTTTGTCGTTCATAAAACGTTAAATATTGATCGCAATCAAGTAGATAAATATTGCATTTTTGTTTCATTAAGTATAAAAATATCCACCATCCCCAGGTCTTAAGAACATGTAAAGAAAGGTACAACCGTAGTGATGGGGCTTGCCTCATCTCTCGATTCGGGGCGGTGCATCACTAATCCGCCTACAAGTAGGTTAAGCCTCCAAGCCTCCTTCAGTTTTAGCTCTTAGGGACACAGCCTGGATGTAACGGTACTACTAGACTTGAGAAACTGTTAGTTAGTTACTGATATAGACAAGACATTGCTCTTAGCGTTATGTAATTGTTAGAAACGATGTCAGGTGTTGACTTGGTTGGCGTCTAACTGTTGTCAAATATGCGAGAAATTTGGTGTTGAAAACACTAACCCCCTTATTCATAATAACTCAAACTTCTTTTAAACCTATTTTAGCTATTACACTGTTTTGTCACTTTCTGTCAAATGATGACAGCGCCAAGAAAGAATGAGACAAAACAGTGTAATAGCTAAAATAGGTTTAAAAGACCGTTTGAGTTATTATGAATAAAAGAGTTATGATTTTACTTTGACAGATCGGTTCAAGTACTCAATAATTAATGAAAAAGCGTTAAATAATTGTTTATCGTCCTTACTGATCTACATATGCTTTGGATAAGGGCCATGCTTATGCAAGATCTTTATACATAAGCCCTTAGGCCTCCGAAACTCGTAAAATATATTTACGAACTCAAATCTTCCGATGTTTCCCGCGCTCGATAAAATTTCTATCTTTTAGCGGCTATAAAAGGAAAAAGATATTAGTAACATCTTAATCGGATGTCACAAGGTTTCAAATAAATGGACGATCCATTTATAACTGTCCATTTCCCGGATTAAGAACGTTCCTTGAGCGAGGTTTTTCTCTTTAACTGCCAAGTCTTCTTTTTTAGATAACAATCGACTATTTTCTCTACCTACCTATATCTATTGATAACTACATGAGCTATAGGTTCAATAGCTCATATAGGTATATAAAAATTGAAATATAACTGAAGATCGAATTAAACAACATCTAAATAGCAACTAAGTATTGCGATGATCTTAAAAACGTTTATTGAATTTACAAAATGTGGTGTTTTTTAACACGTTCCGGGACAGTGCCCGCCTACAGGCGTGAAAACAATAAAACATCTATTGTGTCTGGAGTAGTGTCCCGGAATGTGTTAAGGATGTACATCATGGTGCTATTACTTACTACTTCACCTATTTAAATAACTTGTTGCAACGAATTATTAGGCAAGACGTCATTACGCATATTAACTAGCGCAGGAATAGCATTTTAGGCATAATCCCTAAAAGGTTTTCCTGATATAGTCCGCAAAAAGAACACTTCAAAATAATCATAACTCTCCTAAATAAGCTATCCATTAGTCAAAGTCTACTCGCAAATGAACATCCTTGCACATTTGTACTATCATCATCAAATATAGAGCTAGGTTCTTGCCGGTAGAGTTTTTCCATAAAAACTCCCTATTAGGATAGATAATGAGGTGGTTTCCCCCATTGCCTTTCACACCGCAGTTTAAAAACCGGGGGTTTCCTGCCTCTTAACACCCAGTCAAAGACCTTTCCTGATACACTTTATCTTCCTGATGTACTGATGTTGTTGCTCACCTGACAACATGCACAGAATCACTGAATTAATTACCTTTTAATAGAGAAGCCCATCCCACTAGACTAGGGCTGAGCTGTAGGCTACAATCAGGATCACAGTTGGCAGATAGTGCACGGCCACCAGATATGGGGATTAGCTGCGAATATGTTGAATAAGCAGTCCCCGACAAAACAGCAGGAGTAATATTTTTTTTACTCAGTTTTACATATATATCGCCTCTAAACAACATGGTGGATGGAACCAGACACAGATTAGTACTCAAATATTGCAACTCATTTGATTTATTATTGAAATCTTTAAAAAAAACCTTTTATTGGAAAATAAGTACTAATTAAAGGGGCCAAATTCTTAGGGTCGGGAAGTTTATTTTAACTTCGATCCATGAAAAACATGTTACTAAACCTGGAGACTGATAAGCGACAACTTTGTAAATAATCAGATCTGTTTTTAGAAAGTAGTATTGTGTTTCGGTATGTGCTCTATAAGTGCACTCTCTGTTGTTTCATTCTCAAAATTCAGTGAAACTACAATCCAACTAGGCCTGGGAATAATCAATACAAACAACCATGGATAAAATATAGTATACCAACAAACGAGTTAAAATATTTTTTCTGCTTTCAAACAGCACAGACACTGTAACACTGTAACACTATAACGTGTCAAACAGAACAGTAATGTTTTGGAATAATTTACACGGTGACAGAATATCCAAGGTTTGAGATTCACCGCTCGCTTTCTGAGGTAATGGACTCGCTCGAAGACAAATGTCACACATTTTTCTGCTGTAATCGGATTAAATGGAGCTCATTCCATCCATTTGTACGTTAAAACGTCTGCGCTAATAGTTTTGAGGACTAAGGTTTATAGTTTCTGTCGCCCTGGTTTCATGGGTCGTGCGGTGGTAGACTGATGACACTTTTGTGTACCCTTTTTTGTTTTAAATTTTTCTTATATTCGACACTTCACCATAAAGTGAGACCCATACAGAAGCCAAGTCATTAAAACCGTGATCTGTACGTAAAAAAAATACATTGAAACTGAATCTGTTCGTAGGTAGTCATGAAGAAAATGGAGGTTATAAATCGCTACAAACATGGGATCAGGCCCTGCTAGGTAACCCTAATTTATGTAGGTATGTAATGTTTTTTTAATTTTTAATTTTAAGACTTTATTGCACAAATCATGGTGTACAAAAAAGGACTTAATGCTAAAAGCATTCTCTGCCAGTCAAACCTTTAGGCCATAATGTATGTAGGTGTTAACCCTCATTTATTAAAAGTATTAATGAGCTCACACTTCACTGAAGTGAGCCTGAAAGCCTGGAGGCTTACAATATACTTTATAATAATAATAAGGAAGTTTACGAAAAAATCTCTTATTCAACAAAATATTTCAGTGAAATCAATCATAACCGCTAGGTACAGTCAGCCAAATAAATATGGTGGACAAAACACCCCTTATCAGTTCTGTGCAGTTGCTCAAATCACAACAGACAGACCATACTTTGATATACAATTTACGTATTTGTCGAATCTAGTCGACTCTGTTGCTCATGCCAGAACGACCTTGCTATAGTAAGGGACTAAGGGATGGCTTAAACGAAAATATTGTCAGCCTTAAAGAGTAGTCATATAGGTTTGTCGGATTTCTTTCCTTTGTTTTAATAGAAGAATCTACATTGTTTTGGGGAGGTAAAAATATTATTATTGAATATTAAAAGTAGTGTTCTAAAGTGGTAAGAAGTACCTAAAAATTTATCAAATGCCTTAGATAGGACAACGTACAGACTGACAAAAGTTACATTAGTATACAGGGTGTTTAGTACATCGTGTGCCAAATTAAAATGGCTTATAGTGGGGGTCATTTTCTACATTTTCCTGTATTAAAAAAAAACGCTGTCGCGAGCACAGTACCTATAAATTTTGTTTGTGTCATTGAAGGTTTCATTTAAGTAGGTATAAATGATAAATGACTTATTAATTGTAGAGTATATTACTCTAAAAATATATTTAAATGGCTACTCAAGCTTTATCCTACCTATTGTTGTTTATTTTAAGGCTACTACCGGCAGCCCTGCGCTTCCCTCGCGTTGTGTTATAAACAAATGTACCCAGCTATTTTTCGGCGCTCGTGTGCTAAATCGCCTATAGCAATAGCAATATACATACATACCTACAACAGTATTAAAGGTTCACTACGGTAAAAGCTATCGGAAAATACACTTCACGAGTTTTGGATTCTAACGGTATTTTTTCGGTTCGAAGGAGTTTTATTGGAATCCCAAATTACTTTGTAACATTTATGATTCTACTTGAAATAGGTTTTAAGAAGCATCAGTAAAGGATTAAGATTAAAATTATGCGGTTTGACCTGATGAAACATTGTGAATGAATTCTATCATCCCTATTTTAATCAATGATTCTACAGAGTATACGTAGTTACCTTGACCAGGTCATAGTGCTCTTAAATGCTTTAACGCAGAGATATGTTATTCCATAATCACTAATCAATGTATATCAAAATCGCTAACTCGTTGTAGTAAATGACAATGTCAAGTTCTATGACTGGACACATTTGTTTGCAATACATTGCTGGTTCAATTCATTTTGTTAGAAAATAACAATACATTTATTTCTCACTATAATAAATTAAAACCATTTAGAATTGATTACTGGTTACTTAAAGGGTCTATATATTTTTTATTTTTTTATTTAAAAAATAAAAAACCTAACCTAAGTATATCATCCCACTGCTGGGCAAAGGTCTCCCCCAATTCCTTCCATACGTCTCTGTCAGCGGCCAACGACTCCCAATCTCTCGCGAAGCTAGACAGATCGTCACTCCACCTCTTTCTAGGTCTACCCCTTCGTCGGTAGCCGTCTGGTGGTATCCATCGCGTGACGATTTGGGCCCATGCACTTGTTTATATTTAAGTACGTACGATTATAGCCGCCTCGGTGAACAACTAGGAGGTATGCTACTCAAGAAGCTTAGCAACAAAGTTTTAGTTGGTAAACTTTGCAAGTAATAAGTACCGTATCTACTTTCACTAAACTATAGTTTGGAGTGGGAAGGTAATTATTGAGACTTTGAAACTCTATAGGTACGTTATTTGAGTAATTCTCATTAATTAATAGGTAATTATTAGAAACAAAGTTCTAGCTAAAAGACACTATTTCAACTTCTTTCGCGTTTCATAGAGCTACAGATTCCTGTTCTGTATTCTAGTGTTCTGTATACAGATTTGTATTCTAATGTCTCCCTCCCTGACTTTGATTTGACAGATGTTGCTAAAGAGTATTTTGGTGCCCTAGTAAAAAAAACACCCCTCCTTCTTTTTATTTTGTTGTGCAAATAATTTTGTGTAGCTTAAAAATCGGTTACGGTTTTCATGCTTGTAAACCATTTGCAGCGTTTTGCTGAATTCCGGGGTAGGTTTTATAAAGGCTACCTCTGATTGATTCATAACGCTAAAGGATTTCTTTGGTCGATTTATGACCATGATCCATTTGCATTTATTTGTGACCAAGGAATTCTTCAAAAAAAATTTTCATTTACATTTTGTTCTTTACATTATTAGTAATTTATTCTGTCTAAAACCGTTTGTAAACTTATGTCTAGGTTATATTTTTAAAACCTACATAATATTGATTGTGTTTGAAATAATTAGGTTTTCCAAAATGTAGTTATTCTCTTTTCTACCGACGACAAATATATTGTAAATAAATAAATTCATACACTCGTTCCTTTCACGATCATGAATGCAGAGGCAGGTAAACAATTTGCGCCGCCCCAGGAAGACGCAATTCATTACTGTGCCTTTCACCATCGTGGAAATTTTATTCATTCTCAAAATGAAAACGTGACAAATATTCCATTCACAAATAATTTGTGTAGTACTGTACTACTTAGATTGAAGTATTGAGTATTGGAATGCCATAACGCCTGCTGATTCAGCATAGCAATGTGCACGCACGTCGCAAGAAGGCTATGCTATTACATTTTGCTTAGGCGTTGTGAAATAGACTTTGTGTTCGATGTTGTAAATAGTGCCAGAATAAAATGTTTCGGCCTCCAAGAGGCACAATCATTACTTTTTTTTTGCAATAAAACCGTTTTATATAGCTCATAAACGTGACGCGATAAAGCACAGGGCAAACAAGCTACTTTTACACGGTATACGTGGTACTTGAAACCCTTTCATAATATTAACTTTCTATTTGATGGCGTTATTTTAGCTTTTAACGGTGAATAGCAGGGTTTATGTTGCTTTGGCAAGGCTATGAGTTCAGTTAGAATTTTATATTGGCTTTCCTAAAAAGGTTTTATAAGTTTATTATACATACGTATTGTTAAAGTTATGATGAGGTTGAGAGTGATACGAACGACGTACTTAATAAGTTACAATTAGTAATATTATGTAGTTAACTTCAATTTAATGACCATTTTCTAGTCATAGATTACGTCTTGCCTCGTCACATCTCTTTTACTTATAAACACATAAGTTTTTATTATTTGTTGAGATCTCGTTTATACTTCTGAATTGAAATTGAATACTTACAAATTAAGTTACTTACTTCTCTATCTTTACAGACATACAACGAAAATGGGTAGGTGTTTATTTAAATGTGATTCGCGCAAATCTTACGCTACGCTCGCAGAAAAGCAAACAGAATGTTAATTCAGCGGTCGTTAGCCTGAAAATGATTCTATCTTACTAAACAGATGTTATGTTTAACTAAAAATGAATAGATCTTGACTTTGGGACTATTTTTAAAAGATTTGAATTTATGATTAGTTTTTATAGTGTTATAATATAATTTGCACTTGTATAAAGCAACTGTATCAGACAAGCAATGATCGAACCCAGTGTCTTACGCTATCCGGGCGTATGCCTATTCCACTCGGTCACCGACATATTGCTTGCATTTTGCTAGCAAGCTTGTTGAATTTTGCAATTTGACGAAGCCTTCGCGTTAAAGAAAGCACTTGCTAAATTCATTATAATGTTTAAGGAACACTTCAGTGGGTAATAATTTCTTGTGAAATATAGATCACGCCTAGTTTCCGAGTTAAAGTATTCGATAGCCACACAAAAGGGATAGATAGACGATCTGGCATTTAAGTGAGTTGAACAATGCGGAAACAACCCTCTTCCCCTAACCACAGGCTCAGCCAGGGCTGGATAAGTGTGTACCTGAACACACAAAGAGCAGAAAATACAAGAAAACCTTACAGAGCTTCTCTGTTAAATTAAAATTGTTTCTGCCTCACCCAATGGCTGACTGGTGAAGTATGTTTTAAGCAGTCCGCGATTTGTACTTTTATTCTTCTGTTTTTTAATAAAATATTTTAAAAAAAAACTAACAGGAAAGGATATCGTTTACAATATTATTTCGAGAAATATTTGATAATAATGATTGGTAAAAATATTTAAGAGACACATATGTCATTGTTTTGTAAGGTACTTAACCTTAATTTTAGTGGGTATAATATTCTCCTATCGATTTTCAGTAATGGCGGCTCATCTCAACAGAGATAGGCCAGCCTATACCTGGTACGCGCTGGAGATATTATACCTAGTGCCCTGATGTGTGCGCAATACACAACACAAGTGCACTCTGTGTTCCTTCACTCTCATTGATTCGGTGAGACGGCAGTGGCAGTTCAAGGAGTAATATTGTATACTTAAAACAATTAGGGAATGTGAGCTGTAGTTAATTAGGTTAACTCTTCATTGCACATAATAATTATCGGTTACATATTAGTGTTACATAAAGTATAAAATTTAGGCAGTCTTATGGCTAGAGGCATCTTATGTATGATCTGTGCCCTCTGTCTACGTACACCTTGATACCTATTTCAGAGGTCCCTCGCCTAGATATAGGTCAAGTCCCGCTCAATAGAGGTACGGTCGGCACATTATTGCCTTTGTTACGAAAATAGAGCCTGCAAAAAAGGACTTGAGGGCCTCATTTGTCGGCCTCCTATTTCTGAGTAGTTCCATATTTGCTGACGCTTTGAGGGCCCACGTGGATGTTTGTTCCTGTTGGGTTCCGTATTCGGGATCAAGAGGAATGTAACCGAAAGTTGAAGGTTTTCCTTTGAAGGAAATATGACAGCGAAGGAATTTGTCGGGAAATTATGGTATTGAGAAGTCGGTAGATAGATGAGTACCTATGTAGTATAATATGCTGAAAGAAAATTAAAACTGTGATTACTAGTACCATCATATATTTTTATCTAGTACCTACATTTAGACCCTCTAAACACTGCGAGTTTTAGCATCGATTCTAACGCGCGTTTTGGAAACGCGATGCGCATCGCGACTCACGCAATGAACATATTTTGGCATCGATGCAGCATCGCGTTGCATCGATGCAAACGCACGTTAGTATCGATGCAGTCGCGATGCGCATCGCGTTTGCATCGATGCTAACGCGCGTTTCAACTTATCTGAAGAATGTACAGATGTCACTTTGAAAACGTCATTGCTGCCAGTACAAGTCAGTGTTACCTAATAAAAATTTATAAGCAATTTTAAACAGGCGTATTACCAAACACTGTATTCCCTAACAGTTATCGAGTTTTTCATATGCGTATACAACATAAGAACAAGTAGGCAGTACCTACATCCCAAAAAATAAACTAACCATAAGAATAATAATACATACTTACTACAAAAAAACTACCTACAAACAAATTAATGTAAATAAATGGAATCTGGACGGCTAAGTACTTTTGGGCAAAGAAGTTATTTAGGTTATTTATTTATGAAACTTTGTACAAAGTCAGAATATCAAGCTAAATAAGCTAAATGTGTATGATTTTAAAAAGCAAAAATGATTTTGTTCTCCTTTTCCGCTGTGTAGTGCAAGCAATTCAAGTTAAATTGGCTTTTATAGAAGAACTTGGCTCAAAGCTCGTTATTTTATTTCTTGTCTAGTAATTCACTTCAAGGAAGCCTGGTAGATGAACAAAGAACTCTAGACTGGAAGATTATTGCCTCAGTATAGTCAGGTAAATACAAAAGTGCTCTTTACTTGTTTGTATTTTTTTCTTTGACTCGAAACAAAGACATTTCAATGTAAATATGTATTTGAAATTTTAGAATATGTTGCTTACCTTTATTTACCTACAATGGACTAGTTACATTAGATTAAAAAAAATATTTCTTTTACCCACTACTAGTTCTGCTCCCATACAAATAACTACACTATGATAAAATAATGACGTGTACTTATGTTACCAGCCAGATTGATAAGACTAACGTAGATGTGAATCGATGGACTTTGACGTGGTTTTCATCAGCATTATTAGGTTTTGCGGTGAACCCATCCGTACTCCTAACTCACCTTGTTTGATGTGTGTAGCCCTTTAGCAAATTTAAATGAATTTATGTACAATATGTATTTATACCAACTTCAGAAAAGGAGGTATTAAATTAGACCTGTATGTGTGTGATATTGTTGGAATTGGATAATATTTGAGTATGACGATAAAGTTAAGTTTCCAAACAAGTATGCTATGTTTCGTATAAGTGTATGTTTGTCCAAAGATTTCTCTCAAACGAAAAGTGACATTGAAATGATACTTTTTATGTTCGGTCAGGTATATTCTTAATAAGAGAATAGTGTAATTTTCATCCACGACTGTAGTAAATAGGTAAGGTAGACGATAGTAAAATCTTCTTCTTATTTTCGTGTCGACTCTAGCGTTATATTTTTGAGGACTAGTACTCGGCGACTGACAGAGCGTTGTCAGTAGCGTAGTACAGGTCCGCACGTGTGCAGGTATAGGGACACGTAGGGCAGGACAATAGGTGTGCCATCGTCTGTGGAGAGACAACACACAAGCATGCGTCGTCCGCAACATAACCCATAGTAAAATAATTTTAAGAAATCAAATTCATGAATTCAATTAAACATGTTCCGTAACCAATCTAGGAATGTTAGAGATAGCTCGTAGTATTCTTTTGTTCATAAATAATTATAGTTTTTACTGGGCCGACTATACCTTGATTTAAGATATGAAGTACACGTAGGTAATTATAAGCTATTTTAGATTTCCATGCTATGATAAAACTTATAATTACACAATTTTCTTTTTAACGAAAGTGAAAAAGTGATTATAACAAACAATGGTTATAACTTAGTACTACGAGTTATATCTTCTGTAATTATAACTTGTCAACAATCAATAAGTTTAGCTTGATTTCTATAGGTTGATTAAAAACATGTCACCATTATCATTTCATTCTAAGAACTTAGAAACACGGTTCAAGCGTTTCATGGAAAGAACTAATAGGTAAAAGAAGGAAAGATAATACGAGAGAAAGTCACATAATTGATATCATTCATTTCGCAACATTTGAGTGACATTCTTTTAATTAAGAGCACACATAGCCTCGGGAAAATACAGATAAAATACTGTAGGGAAAATTAAATCCCCTTAAAAAACTGCCTAGATAGCTTAATTGTTTCATATTAATTCATGATTTTTTGTTACTATCCATAGGTATCTCAAAAACTACTGGACCGATTTTAAACCATTGAGAAATCCATAGAAAAACATACATACATCTACGAAATTTGACACAAGTGATTGGAAGCATTTTAAGAGGATCGTGTGCGCGCAAGCTTCCATACAAAAAGAGAACACGTTTTTCACCCCTTAGGCGTTGTTCGATTTTGACATTTTTTTTACATGTTAGAGATGTTTTGATAAACTATGCTCGTAGGTTTTAAATTTTTTGACTAAAAAATCTCTTTGGAATTTCGTCCATTTTTAACTCCTCACACAACTCAACGCCTTAATTTAAAATTAAAGACGTACAAGCGTAGTTAAAGATACAATGTAAGAAAACGAATGAGACCAAATTTGTCTCATTCGCAAGCATGTTTCGACCGTTGGCGTTCAAAATGTATAAAACTCGCGCTGTGTTCCGCCTGCACACGATCCTCTTAATATATCAACATACCCAAATATTTTCAATTTTCAACGACACACACAACACACAACCGCCAAACATTGCCAAAAAAATGCAACGCAGTTTGGCAGTCGGTAAATTCAAATTCAAAATCTTTATTTCAATTTAGGTAAAAATTGAGCTCAGTGTTGGAAGCAAGAGTTTTGACATTTCGCGTAGACAATTTCAATATTCTGATTTTCTGCTCCATTGTCCTTGTAACTTTCATAGATAAATCTTTAATAAACCTTAAAAAGTATTTGTAATTTTTTAAGCTTGATTCAAACATTCTTCTCAATCAATAAATATGCGAAAATACAATTTTTGTCTCAGCATTCTTCGAGCGCCACCTGGTGGTTTTACACGGAACTATGTCGAGACTTCCGCGCTAGGTATGTCTCCTATCAAGTGGGGTAAAGTTGTGGAAAAAATCAAGTTAAACATCCCGTTTCATCACGTCATATGATCCATAAAACTCGAAGTATAATTTCAGAACATTCGTAATTCTATGCTTTTATCGCCATTTCTTTATTACGCAGACGCGAGGGACGCGTTAAAACTTTACAGGCCATAAAGCCTAGGCTCTAGGTCGCTAGGCTGGGCCTGGCGGCATAGATTATCACGTAGTGTGGTTTTAGGCCATCGGCATGTGACAGCATTGGCGCCTGAACCGTTATAAATAATACTCTTTGACGACACGTTTGGTTTAGTGGTAGCGGGTTCTAATTCGAAAGTTCTACGAGTCACATCAGAGTCACATCGAGTCAGATGTCTATGGCGGCTTAAAGTTCTGTGGACCTATTCTCGTGCAGTTTGAATACGTAAAAAGTTCATCAATCGAATTTAATTTTTAGTAGATAATGCTGTTTTTCTTTATCAGGATCACGATTTCTGTGCATTTCGATTTCGTACTTGCGTTTTTTTACGTGTAGATATGGTAGGTACTTGAAGTTTTTGTTAAACGGTGAAACTCGTAATCGAATTACCCACGGAAAAATATCGTTTGCCTAGAGAATCTGGGCCCGACTTATTTCATTCAATTTTAAAAAACAAACGCCCCCGTCATTATCGTTGTCTGGTATTCGTAGCACAAGCAAGAAAATTCCGTAGTTCGAAACCAAGATAATTGGTGTGTTGTCTGGCGCATATTTATTTATTTTATTTTAAATATGGCCCCTTAAAACTTACTGCCTCATTCCCATTGTGTCATCAGTGTCCAGTCGGCCTACTAGCACGGTTGCACGTCATTGTGTTCTGAAACATCGTCAACTACTGCCCGCCATTGCATTGTTTAAAACTACATGACGTGTTGTGTGCTTGTGTAGAAGTAAACATGTGGCAGTTTTCATGTTCAGTTCTCAAGGACGAGGCCGAATAAAGAAGGTTGTAGTTTTAATTAAAAAATAAGGAGGTTTAAGGTCTCAAAATAATAACATAAACGATAAATATTATAACTATAAATTACAAAATAAAATAAAAAGTAAGTATAAAAAAGGGATAATATTATAATAAAATTATAAAAATGCTCCTTGTGGTAAGGCAGTATTACCTCGCTGAATGGCAATGCTTATTCAGCCAGCTAAATAATAATAGTTGCCAGGAAATCTAATACTATGTCACGATCTTGAAATAATTATTTTATGAGTTTCCTTAGGAAGTAAAATGTTTATAATCATTAAAAAAAATATAAAGCTTACTTCCTATTTAAAGATGCACGTGTAAGTGATGCACTAAAGAATGGATGGAGTTTTTATGCTTAGGTTTATAATTCAATCTGGGGGTGATATGAGAAATAACTTATGAATTATGCGGTCAGTTCATTTCCATTAGGTAAAAACCCAATGTCAGTTCCCTCATTTATGTAAATATTAAAAGCACCCTTCGAGAAGCAGAACTGCTGCAGCTAGTGTACCTATACTCTTTTTATTTTCACCCTTCAGCAAATCAATTTGTCATGTCCCGCCTTATGTATTAATACGTGCGACATTTGGCAAAACTTGTGCAAAAAGAGAAGAAATAAAAGTGTTTCACTAAATAGGTCGCTGGATATTACAACTGTTTGTAGAGTCAACAAGAGAACACTTCTCTAACAAATACCTACTATTTGATGCAATGTAGATTATCTTGTTGATAAATAATCTCTTGAATCATTTGGGCACTGTGTGCGGTGTTTTCTTAACATAAGTTATCGAAAGTTTATCTAGTGTATCTTCACCTTTAATTATGAAAATGCAAAACGATAAAATATAACTTATTTAACCTAACATAAGTAATGGAAAACCTATATATACATAATATATGTACTATATTTACTCTAGGCATTAAAATAGCAACACGTTTTTCAGTCTCTATCAAGAAAAAAAACAGATAAGTAGATGATGATTGTCTTTCTGTCTCTATCAAGAAAAACAAACTGATAGATGTTGATTTAACCCAAAGTTAGCCTAATCAGGGATCGATCGAATATCTGTATACTCGTTTGTACTCAGACGCGAACAAAATAATCAGTTGAAATGTTAAAAAGCCTCTTGTGCCAAGAAGTGTATATCTCCAGCACTTCAGTCTGTTGAATTCCTTTGCCATCAGTACAGTTCAGAATCACAGTGCCAGTCACGTCGCGGGAACGCAAGCCTATTCGACTCGGATTAGCCCTTTATTGGCCCTTGCTCGTTTCTGAGGTGCTACCCTGTAAGACACACCACGCTTAACGACTTGACTTATAATGGCCATACGGTTTACAGTTTTTATTGCGGACACCCCGCGCCACCAATACAAATCTAACGATAAAGTCAGTTTTTCTTTGCTTGTCGAAAATTGTAATCAATCTTGACATTCCTCTTTAAATAATGATTAATTTTAAAATATTAACATAACACTCACAACCTACATAACCATTGTTTACAATATTCAAAAGCAATGAAAAATTGTTTAAAAAATTAGATGAAATAAAAATTTACTTTATTACAATCGTTTGAATAAAAAAAAAACTGAGACATGCAATAAAAAAAAATAAGACTACCCTGTTCAAAAACGAAACCATTTCCTTGTGACAAGGAGGCTATAATGCTGGCTGCGTTGCCGCGTTGGATAGCTATGCTAATCATTTGAGCTAGAAACCAGCCAGCTTTATCGGATAAAACACAACATCGAAATCGGGTATTTCGATGTTCTGTGTTTTATCCGATAAATTCGAAATAAATACGTATCGAAACGGAAGAGTACAAATCGCGAAAGCGTCTTTACAGATAACAAACAAACAAACTTTCTAAGAACTAACCTTAGCCCTCCTTTTGATATTTGTCACAGCACAGGATATATAATAGTACGCCACATTCTGGTCATAATAGACATCGACTTTGATAGTAAGAGCTGAGACATAATTTACGATCATTCTTAGACATAATGTTTGAGCTTATCCTTGGTTATGCTAATCGAGGATAGATCATAAAAAATCTTTGTCATCAGTGTTCGGGACTATAGGTTTTGAAGTCCTTTCTGACTGTCATTGTGGGTTTTTCAACATCTTTCTTATATAGGAAGTTTTGCTTAATTAAGCAGTTGAACTAAAGTTTTCTTATATGGTTAATATTATGTCAATTTACCAGTCACAGCTAAATATTTTTGAGTAAAAAGTGACTAAATCTCATTTAATTTCCGGCTACATTCCAATTTTTTAATTTTGCTTAAAATTTACGTATTTTAAGGATGATTAAAGCTGGAATCATGTATAATTCACACCATCAGATAAATTTTGTCGCACATAAAAGGAAATGCAAAAACATTTCATAATGAGGCATATTCCACCAAGCAAAGGTCCTCTCAATAAAGATCAAACGAGAGGGCTAATTTTACTGTAGTACCTACTTACCTTCTGTTCTGTCCCAGAGGGCATATTTAGATGGAAATTATTGTTATTGAATTTTCCTTTGAAATATCTGAAGCTACCAATTTAGTTCCAAGACTTAGCTGAATGCTTTTGCTGAAGTAATGGAATTACACTTGGGGCAACGTTCAGGCGGGCACAAGCCTCTATTTGGGCGGGATTAGTCCTCTATTGGCCCTCGGGCGTGAGAAGCAACCGACGACGATGTAATGCTGTCACATACGAGTAATTCGTAATGCTCCCTATTTTCATAACCCAATATTCATTTTCTCACTAGGATGAAAGGCTTTGAACTTTTGGCCCACTTTTCGGTCCGCCATTTTCATTTTGATCGAAATTAACGGCCATCAATAAGTAAAATCGATTCCTTACATTATTATAGGTACAAATGAAATATTCTATGACAACATCTCCTTTATAATCACGTTTAGGCCTGATTTTTCAATAGCCAGAGAAGAAATATTCGTCGTATAAAATACAATATGGCTAATTTGAAATATATGTAAAAGTCATTTTGAAATCGGTCGTTTTATACTCATTCTGATAAGTTTTATCTGACTTATGAAAATTCGGCCCAAAGCCATTAACACACAGCATAAAAGTTTAATAGCTTGTAATTTGAAAACCTGTCATTTTACGAAGTTTTACCAATGTAAATTTTAGATTTATTGATTGGTTTGGTCTATCGATTTTTGGAGGTTTAGGTCGTGGCTGTCATTACAAAAAAAAATACAAAGCAAGTGAGCTACGTTCCGTAGTTAAAATTCCAAAGCTCTTTGTTAGATTATTTTATATCCTTGAAGGAACGATAAGAAAAGGTAATTAATTTATTAATTAAATTCTCAAGCCATCGACCTAAATCCGTGCCTATGCTAATCCACGTTATCTTGTCGGATTGCCTTTACTTCAGTGGTGGGATTGTTTTCAACTCGTTCCGACTTCGCATTCAGGGTTGGCGGAGTGAAAGGCATATCATAGGGCTGTCAAATAAAATATTTTCTTAAATAGTAAGTTAATAAATCAAGACATTGTTAAGTATAAGACAAATTGGTAATAAGGATGTAGAAATGATCTGGAGAAATTAGATTTTTAAAGCATCCAATAGGCCTTTAAAAATCCAATGCTATAAAAATCTAATCAAATCTCTCGTTTATTTTTGTTTTTATAGTGTTTTGTCACCATACAAACTCAATAATATAAATTGCACTTGCAAAAAGCAACTGTGACACTGTGATTCCTCGTCTGTCACAGAGTCACAGTTGCTTTTTACAAGTGCAATTTATATTACTCATCTCTCGGGTTTCATTTTCCCGTAGTTGCGAATTATAGGGCATAGCTTTGCCTAGTATTTTTTTATTTTTTTTATTTAAGGACTTTATTGCACAAATCATGGTGTACAAAGGTGGACTTAATGCTAAAAGCATTCTCTGCCAGTCAAACCTTTAGTTCATGCAGAGAGATGGCAATGGGTGTATTTAGGTATATCGTAATTGAAAACGAAGCGTGTTTATAGCTTGCGTGTTACCAAATACGGGTTAAATAAACTAAATTACATTTAGTAACATATAACAATGGCTACGTAATGAAATTAAAAAGAGGTTAACTATTTGTAGCTATGATTTAGCCGTTCTGAAAATGTTATTATGAAGTTTCAATTTTGACAGAAAATGTATAGTAAAAATGAAAAAGTCAAGAAATTTTAAATTCTTACCATACATTTTAAGTCAACATTTATAACGTCAAAATGGCATTCTCTGAACAGCTAAACTTTTATTACAATTTCCATAAAATACAGGTAGTACACAGCTCACCATTATGTGGAATCAAATAAGATACTTACTGTGAAATTAAATTCCTCCGTAAATATCAGATAAGATAGTAACTGTTATAATTTCGAAATACAATTAGAAGTGACAGCCCTACATCGATTTTAAGAGCCCTTAATCATTTTAGCCAATTTATAAAGTTGTTTCGTTTGCGAACTCCGGTGAATAGTAAGCCCAGGCCCGCAAAAATAGAATGATTACTAATGGTAGACTCTGAGATTGAACTCTCTGCCAAGGAAATTAGGCATAATAAAAAAGCAAAACTGTCCATGCACTAAATCAAGCATTTACCAAAATCAGCCCGTTTTAGCAGGAACATATAGATAATGTAGAGGTTTAGAGAAAATTTCACGGCTTCGTAGTTTGATTAAATTCAAGTCTATAACGAATTTGATATACTAGTATATTTAATTGAGAAAGACCTTCAGATGTTAATTGGGTTTAAAAGGTTCGATAAGGGAATCATATGCCTAATCGAACCTGTCCTATCCATAGGACACTGGATTTAGCTAACGGGTTTATTAACCATTTACTGACGAGTATCACGACATGATTATTCTGTTTTTATAAACAGAATTTGATGAATTGAAATTGTACAACAGACAAATATTTCTCCGGTAAATGATAATACCAGTTCCAATGTAAGCGTCACGGTGCTGCTTATCACAGGAAAGGGGTATTTTTTGAAATATTAGATAGCCAGACAAATTGTAGTTGCCAGGGAACACTTATGTCAGGGTACGTGAGGGGTGACACATGATATTTTTCTAGCTTAAACTCCGATATTAAACTGCTATATCAAGCATGGAGCTTACATAAATATTTGTGGAATATCGAAGAACTGTAACTCAAATATAGCGCAACAAGTTATTGGCAAAGGTTCTTGCAATGTTTACACGTTGTTTGTGACAGGTAACGAATATAACAAAATTAGAATAAGCGACTTGGGTCCGGAAAGCTTTTGGGTCAACCAACGAATTTCCGACAAGCAATCGCGTGTAGCTGTTTTTCACTCCTATTATTTTGATTATGAAAAGGATACCATTTTTTTTTGTAAATAAATTTCTACTTACCTAGTTCAAACAAATTTAGGGTGCAGGTTTAAAGATCTTTATTCTCTTAATTACATTTAATTTAAAATGAGATATACAAAATAATAATAATATGTCATTAGCCGGTATTCGACTCTAAATACAATTTTAGCTTATTTTTAATTAAATTCCTACTTTCACACTTTTTTATGGGGTTTGGTAGCATATTGAATAGTTGTGCTCCCTCAAACAGTAGTTAGTCTCCTTTCCTTAGTTTTAGGCGCTGATAATTGATATTAGGAAATTTTGTACAATTGTGATTAATTAAATATTTTCAATATCGTTTCAATATCATGCGTACTTCAGCAGCAGAAAAATGTCATAGAAAATATTTTTAATTGTATTACACCTAATGAAGTATACGTAATGCCCTTCTCATTTGAAAACGATAGAATTGAGTCGTTTAAGCAATTAGAATAGGAAAAGCTTTGGAGTTTCCATTATTTACGGCTCTTGAGCAAAGCTCTCCGCAAACGGGTCAAGACCACGTGACGTCACGACCCGGAAGCAGGGTTGCCTGCTACAGTCACTGGGAGGTAACAAGGAATGTCCAATGTAAGGAGCTTCTATAAAATGCCATATCACTTAGAGGGCTTTCTAAAAACCCTTTATTTAAAAATTGGTGGAAATACTTGAATCACTCGCACACTCACACCCATGGAGATAGTATTGAATTTTGTGAAAGGGACACCCAGCACACTATTATTTACACTATATTATTTACCAATGCAATTAATTGAGTTAATATAAATGTAACTTGTACTACAATTGAGTTCCTGAGTTAAAACTCTGGAGTCAAAATTACCCCAATCTAATCAAATGATGCAAGAATCATTGCCGAATCTCACTGTAAAACAGTTGCTTGACCTTACTTTAAAACAATGGAAATTATATTTATATCATCAGTTTGTCACAATAGCTAATATTCCTACATAATGTATTCAGGGAGTTTATTATATGCTTTGAGTAAATACATTAATTCAGAAAGTTTATTCTATCTATTTATTTATTAGATCTATTTTCCAAAGTTATGTGATGCTACTTTAATTTTATATTCTCATTTCGTTCCGTGAGAAATTTTATCCCCTCCTAGTACACATTTTATCAAGCCCAAGACACTCCAGTTCTTTTATATCTTGTTTAATATTTCCGGGATCCCCCTCCCGGAAATGACATCCTCTCAAATAAGATGCCAATATCTCGGAGGCGGAAATGTTTTTGTGCACCTGCGAGATATAATATAACTTGTCGACAAATAATATATTTCTGCGAGAGATGTAGAAGTAAGATTCCGAGGCATAACGATGCTTGTTATTGAGGTCTGAATGATGAATGTAGTTGGAATGTTGCCCTATTTTTTGTGTAGGATTTACGTGGGTGATAACTTTCTGGTTGAGTATTTGGATACTTATTTACTTTTCAACTATACTTCGAATTATTGGTTAAACTTTACAGCTTGTTTATGATCCGTATTTTTAAAATGAAGTTTATTTATAAGTTGTATGTGCATGATATGTTTTGAGTATTCAAGGGAGGCTGTTTTTATTTAAATTATAGATTTTCCTAAAATTTAGAATATAATGAGTTATATTGGTAATAATTTTTCAATAGATCACTAAGAATATAAAAATATTCAAACAAAAGTTTAGTTTGTTCACTTTTAGTTTGTAGAAATTACAATGATACGAATTTGAATGAACGTTATGAATTAACTTTCAAGCCAACAAACTTTTATAAAAGCAATATTTTTATTAACCTCGATAATTGGACAAGTTGGCGATTCAGTAATCAAAAGTTTGACCCAACAAAAGCCGGGTCGAAAAAGTCGACAACTCAAAATGTTTAAAAAATAAACTTCAGAAAGAATGGGACCTATAAAATATTTTTTGTGCAAAGTAATGAAAGTCGTCTGAAAGAAAGTTCTGAACAACCGTCTTTGGATATGTTTGATTAGTTTTTTCTGTTACTGGCTCTTTATTATTTCGCGTTGGAACTTTGCAGGGAAAATCGTTGTAGGGATCGTGAGTTTTATGCTCGCCTTAGCCTTTTTTTATTGTTTTACTTTTTCAGCTTTGCTTAAATATAGCGTAATTGTGTGTTTTTTTAGCCTCCCCGGAAAATGACATAACATATTTATTTCGTCCGGAAAAAGCAAATGTACATCAATCATTATCATTCTATCATTTTATAAAATGTAAAATATTTTGGAAAAAACACTAAAAAGATGTATGTTTCAAGAATATTCCGTTTAGCATCTGTGTTTGGGTAGTGGTAATTTATAAAATAAGAGCGTTTAAATATTTTAAACAAATTCAAGCTAAGCGAGCTGATGCGATGGCATAGTCAAGGAATCTGTAGGCATTTTAAAATAAAACGTAATTAGAATATTTAATATTGATAATACCAAGTTTTCGTGATACCCATGATATATACTCGTATAATGTAATGTGAATGTATAATGTAATTTTAATTTTACTATGATCTGTGCCTTGTTTCAAACTCATGACAAAATCAAGTAGCGAACTGTTCCACAATAGGTGCTCAACATAGATTTATCCCTATTTTGAAATTCTAAGCGTACTAGTTTCAGTTATGTACAAAATTTACATCAATATAGATGTAAGTTCTTTGTTCGCTGAGTTACGAACGACGTACTCGAGAGCATTATAATGCAAAACGTAGACTTGTTTGTTGAAAAATACGAAATTCAGATTTGTGACAGCGCTTGACGCGTTATGTCTCCGACCTTGAGTGACAAGAGATAACAAACACGTTATTGTTATGAAACTTGAGGCATTGCCTTCATCTCGATTAGCGTTTGTATGGCATAACCAATTTTATTTTTATCACAAAAAAATTTTTATTCAGCTCGCAAACTGACTGTTTTGAATCAAGAATACCAAGTTCCATTAAATATTTACAAAGCTCTTATCTTCAAGTATTCCTTTTGAGGCTACTACAATTTATTGTTCCAGAAAAAAATGACGCATTTGTTATTCCTTGCCAAAGCTAATCACTCTTAGCATCTAGTAATAATTGGAACATAATTATGACTTACTTTATAAACATACAAATTCCAGTCTTCTCCATCGCTCTCGAGATGCCCTTCCATGAAGCCAGCATGGAGTATTTCTGCTTTGCCGTTAACGGCAACCGTGGGTCCGTGGCTGGGGGAGGCCCACCACCCAGATCCTGGTTGGCCGGGCCCCCTCGTTGCCTCTCCGAAGCAACCATCTTCCCGAGCTTGCAACCCATCTTCACTACTACCACTCACTATACAAACATTTTCTGTTACCACTTCACTTGATTCACTTTCAACCGTTTTGAATTCACTACCACATTTATCATATCATTGTTTGTTAAAATTTTGATCGTATCATCGGTTGTCCATTTCACTTATTCTGGTCTTGCTATCTGCAAGTGCCTACTACTTTTGCCCAAAACATGTTTCTGGTGTCCTCGCTGCGTCGCTATCTAATCTAATCTTGTGATTCGACGCTACCTGTGAAACAAGAAAATTGTGTTGTAATGAGATCACTGGAATGGACGGCTCTTGACTGTCCTCGGATTTCTTTTCATGTCAGGTTTTATCTGATTTTGAAATGTGATTTTGCGAGCGCAATTCGGAACCGTCTTTGTGGTACGAATAAGGAGTAAAATTTCGTTACCGCTCGTGCAAAATTTTGAGATACGTTTTCTAGCGTTCGACAGTTAGAATTGAGATAGATTTTTCGTTGAAATCAAAATGTTTTAGGTTCAAATAGCCAAGTTCGGTTTTTTTATGAAAACTTGATATCAATTCCATTTATCTTGATGGTCTTACAAGGTTTATTCAGCAGTACCTAACGTTGTTTATCTGACATCGAATCGTGAGCGATCGCTTAGTAAATTCAGGTGTGAAAATGATTTTAGCTTGTGGTCTGGCTAATATCGGCGGTAATATTATTGTGGAATACAGAATGGTTCTCGTGGCACCTGGTGCGTATTGCGGTGAGCAAATTAATGAGAGTTTCATACAATATGTATGCCGAGAGGCAGGTGCGAACGTACTGGCATGTTTATAATCTTTCTGTTATTCCCAAATGATTAATTCATTCGTTCGGGTTCGTTTATGCTCCTGCTTATGCAGGAGTGCTGGGTGATCAAATAACATAAATATTATTTCTTAACAATTTACATTACTTGTAGTAGAAATATAATACGGTAAAGCTAGTTAACTCGTCAAGTATGTGTGAACGAGACACAATAGAAATTCCATTGTTATGCGACTCTCGAGAGTCGTTTGATCCCTGACTGATTAAATGTATAGTTACATGTTCATTTTAGTCTTAAAATTTTCTGGGTATTTTCAGAACTTGTTTGGACTAAAATAAACGTCAGTAAATATAAATTCTCAGTATCTGCAACCTTCATAGTAAACTATCCTTAAAGAAACACGAGACTAGATTCACACAGTTGAAATGTCCAAGCAACTGAAAGAGCTTCTAAAACTGAACGTAAGTGTTGTTCACTATAGAAGTTCAAGTAGCTAGTCTTTTTACAAGTGCAATTTATTATTAAGCTAGTGAAACTTAACATCCTTTCTAGAATTTTGTAGTTTTATAAAACATGATCCAGATGATAAATTAAATGCTTGTTAATACAGCCGTGTGTCGGTATGACTCTGATGATAATAATTTAATTGCTTTTTACATCTTGTAGGACAGTATGATCAGGAATGTTTGAAATAAGGATGTTTAGCTTTACATTCATAAAGGCGTATGGAACTTTTAGCTTACTTTTCGGTCTGCCATTTAAATTTTGATCCAAAAGAGCGACCATCAATAAAACTCTTTCCCTTTCGAAAATTCCTTGCATTATTTTACAAATAAAATGTTTTATGACAAAATCTCTTAATATCACGTTTAGCCATAAACAGAATGTGATCCTTCACAGCCTACACGCATGAATTTTCGTTTTACATATTTAGCGGCTTATAATTCTAAAACCTGACATTTTACGAAGTTTTAAGAAAGTATATTTTCAATTTATATTTATGTGATCTATCGATTTTGAAAGGTTTCAGTCGTGGCCGTTAGTGAAAATTCCTTAAAGCCCTTTCCTTGTAGATACTTAAGACCTTTTCAAGGTAAGATGACGATTTACGACTAAATTGAAGGTTATAGGTTGATGAATATAGATTATACATAAAGATTAGTTATAGAACCAATCAAATTACCAACATAATCCGCAAGGGATGCGGTGTTAAGATAAACCAAGTTACAAACTCGGAGACCCCGTGGCAAGTTCCAAACTATAGTTCCGCTATAGTTAACAAACAACAATTTAACTAAGTAAAAACTATTGTTCGCACCAGATTTATCTTAGTTATCGGGATCAGAACTTTGATTAAACAACATGGCCAGTTTATTGCAAACTATATTTGAATACGCTATCGTAAGTAATAAAAGAGAGTAAGTAGGTGTTTTATTCATAAGTACCCATCAGATAAAGTTAGCCAATTTCCATCTAATAAGATTCACATTAACCAACAAACATTCTTAGGCCCAGTTGCGCGATCGATTGTTTATTTAACTTACGGCTGAATGCCGTTACCAGTAACCAATATTTGCGATTTCGATCGAAATTATCCAACCGCTGCATAACGACATTTAACCATTGGTTGAGGTTAAATATCGATCATGCAACTGGGCCTTAGGAATGGTCGCCCCTTCAGAAAATATGAAAAATATGTTGCGGTTCTTTAATACGTTAGTGATTACCACATACATAATCATTTAACTCTGTGATGATCAAACTAACGTCACGCAATGACGTATCCTATGAGACCAAGAATTTCGATTTTCGTAGCTCAATTGGAAGAGCAGTTGGCCCGGTAAGCCAAAAAGATGCTGGTTCGAGTCCCGCCCGTGCGCAATTTTTGGTTTCTTATATCATCTTTTAAGGATCAAACTAACACCACAAACTATCTTAATTATACAATACTATCAGGTTTGATTTGTATTTGATGATATGGTCTGTTCTACTCTATCTGTGTCACATCCATTTACTGAAGAGATTAACAAGAACACAGGCAAACGGTGTGTACTCCCGACAGATTAAAACTTCAGATTAAGCTTTCGAGAGATTAGAGCCAGGTGGCGACAGTTGGGAGAATCCAGAGACAAAATAGAATTGGACAATAAAAGTTTGGGAACGACGTTAGGCCTACTAACTTATAACGACAGCAAGACTAAGCTACTTAGCCCTTAGAAATCTATATAGGGTGACCGGTAGTTCAATACATTCCCTTGGTAGGGTAAAAGCTCATTTGCAATAGATTATTTGTATTGATTATGATTTATCTACCTATAAGTTAATGTGCTTTTATTTTTAAATTGCTCCTGAGCGAATGTCTCATTTTATGCTATTTTGTGTAAGATCTTATTATAAGTAACTTAAAATCTCAACACTTCCTCCAAATAACAATATAATAATAATAATAAATTCATTTATTTCGGAAAAAAACAATTTAAAGTTCAAATTACATTTTCCATAACGTTGTTAGTAACAATTTTTATAATGTACTGATACTCTGAAACTTTATGTAGTGAAAGTGAACTAGTTCAATTATTTTTAATGATAAAATCATCATCAATCAAATGATTATTTTACCCCTCCAAAGGAATGTATCAAATTACCGGTCACCCTGTATAATAAAATAAAGCTGTATTAGATACTACTTATAACTTAAGAACGGCTGAACCGATTTGGCTGAAAATTGGTGGTGAGGTAGCTTAGAACCAGGATACCGACATAGGAATTACTTTTTATCACTAGTTATTACTCATAACGGCTGGACCTATTATCGTGATTTTTATTTTGTTGGATTTTTCTTGGCCCGGAATAAGATAAAACCATAGAACGGGGTCAGGGTGGGACAAGCCGGGGCGAGATGAAGTTTGCTAGGACCGCTAGTGTAACATAATTTAAATTAGCCAGGACCTTAGTATTCCATCTCAAAAACTTAGATATAATCTGTTTTTGTCTAAATAAACGCCAATTTAATATGCGAGTGGTAGAGCTTCTCAAACGTTTGTCAGCATAATAATATAATGCAAAGCTTCTGCTTTTGCTTCCAACGTAATATCCAACGCAAGCTCTCTTTAATCCAGTGAGCCATAAACTGTTTTGAAATTACCGTCCAAGTCTTGGATTTAAAAATCTGAAACTTATTTTTCAAGCGTCGTATTTTCGACAGCTTTATTCCATTTGGGATATTGCAACCGAACACGGCTAATATATGCAAATCGCTCCGACCGCAAACAGGGCTTCATCAGAATTCATACCCCCCACCCCTCCTCTCAACCACACACCCTCTTCTAACTTTTTAAGTGAATGAAGACGGTCCAGACTCCATTGTATTGGATTTTAACGATTGACTCAGCGACAACAATTCGCACTTTGAAGACTCACGCTAAGATTTCCATTGCGCGAAAATCACGTTTTTTCAAGTTGCGATCTTTTCAGACACGCCCCGCATTCTGATAAAGTAGGAAAAAAAAGATTTTTGGTTTTTATTAGGCCCATGAAATGTAAAGTACAACGCCGTTGTTTTTAACTGTAGGTATTTTTACAACACATTTTTAAAGTTGTGTTTTCAAATAACTTTATTTTATATATTTTAAATCATAAAAGAAAAACTTTATCTAGATAAATTAAAACCAGTGTGATATATGTAAACCAGTAATGGTTTTATCGCACACTGTCGCTCGTATTTTTAAGACTGATTTACAGTAGGTATCTACATACTATTACCACAAAGTCAATGACTAAAGTCTAGTCTGGACAGAAGATTTAGGTCTTATAGACTTACAAACAATACCAATCGAATTTATGTAATTTTGAGCTTATAAAGTATCAAGGCGCTTCATGGTTTGGCTATTTTGACACAGCTAAAATCTGACTAAACGCGTCAAGATTTGAAGATCACATTGTAATAAAACTTGCCTTTAATATAAAAATATTTTTTTTTTAATAAGCATAACTCATATTATTATCCCTGAGTTGGATGTCACTTATCATAACAACACTCTGTATATTTAAATTTTATAAAGTACTAGATGACCCGGTGAACTTCGTACCACTTACTTAGATTTATGTAAAATGTAGTTAAAACTTAAGCCGAAAAAAACGAATTGATATGACAAAACTACAGAAAATTCAAGTAAAGCACAAATTGATATAAAAACGGAAATTCGTCACTTCCAAAGGACACGGTCGACCCGCCATACATTGCTTGCCCCAAAAGTAAAAATCCATGCGTCACGACCAAAACTAATTTTATGGGTTCGTTTCTTCGCCTTTTAAAATAATATAATTACGGCTTATAGCGGGGTTTTCACATGAAACGAAATAAAATGTGTGGGGTCAATCTCTTGCACACTATTTAGAACAGGTCTTTCTAGATCATAGCGCCATCTGTGTCGAAAAACCGCCATCTAGGCCACCAAAACTAAAACATAGAAAACTGCCCCGCTAGGGTGCGTAACGCGTGAAAATTACGATGACGCAAACAATAGCCAACGAAAAGAAGTTCCTTGTCACAGTTTTTTTTTCAAGTTTTAGGAAGAGGTTAGTAGGTTTAAAGGTTAGTACCTATGGGAGGCAAACGTCATTTTCCTTCTTAAAATAGCGATTGCGAGCGCTTACTTATTTAACTAACTGCCAGTTCTATGACACAGTATGACACAATATGCCATTTCGTTAAGCGGTCGTCAGTTTGCTAATAAGTGCTCGAAACCGCTATTTTCTGCCAAACACAACAATTGTTGGGGACAGGAAATTGTATTCAATCGTTGTCCTATTTTTTTTGTAGATTTATATGCCGCTAGATAAAAGCAAAGTAAATTAACAATATTGTATTAAAAATTCAATATATTTTTTGAAAAATAATAGTCAAGTCTCTTAACGCTTTTCTTTAATCAAACATAAAACGACTCTGGGGCACGATACGACCGTGTCCTTTAAGAAGTAAGTTTTTTAAATGATCGAACCTGAGCTGGTTCCTAACAGCACACCAGGTTCGCCTCCTCCGTCCGATTTCCATGATCCAAATGTCTATCTCTAAAATATCTATTTAATATAGATGACCCGGTGAACTTCGTATTACTTCGTGTTGGGGCGGCCTAATAGTAGTTTAGTAATCTGGCAATACTGTCAGTGTCACTGTCACCTAACTTTTGAAGAAAAGATTGTTCAAATGTAAAAACAGAACTTATAGTGAACTTATAGTATAGCTCCTTAAAATGCATTGTCCCTTTTGTAATAAGTGGATGGAACGGCAGAACAAAAATAATAACTGTCCAGGTTGTAATAAAATACTACTAAGATGTGACGAATGCTACATCATAATCGGTAACATTCTGTTGCCAGTACTAAAAAATACTAAAAAAAATTAAATTATACCAAAAATCTACTAAATTAAATCATTAATTTTATTGCATTTGATAATTATAACAAAAAAAAATAACAAATATTCAAATTTCACCATTAGCGACGACGACAAATAAAAAGCAACATATTTAGAGCAAAAATATATGACTGAGTCGTGCCATATTTTATCCTAGGCTCTCAAAAAACAATAAAGTGTACAAATATTGAAAAGAAAGTCCCCGTGGAACATATTTATTAATTTGAATTCATTATCTTTGGGCAATATTAGATATACTCTTACTAATCTGTGGGCAATATCGAGTCAATCTGTCATTGTGTCAAGTTGATCATTTTGAGCCAAATCTGACATTAAATTGAGTGAATGGTTAGTATTAATTGACATATCTCGTTATCGTTGTGGATAAATTTGTCCAATGTGGTTGGCATGTTAGGTAATATGATAAAATAGCATTGATCGATTAATTTTGTCATGTCGATCGAAAGTAATATAGGTAAACCGCGAAATTGAGACCTCGCCTGCGGGGTACAAGGGCGCGGGGGGAGGCGAGAGCGGGGCTTGTGAGAGGTGCGGGCGGCAGGCACATTCTTTTCAAAATTCAGTACGCTCGCTACACAGATAGCGATAGCATCTGTTGACAGTTGCGGACGCTTTGACAGAAGTACACAAGAGAATACTGTCTGACTGAAATCTGAAGATGAGTCGCAGTATATTCGGACACAAAATCTATATTATTGTATTTTTTGTCGTGTTTTTTTAATTTCTATTTTACATCATTCTCCTGCACCTGTTACAATCTTTGTACATAACCTAAAGTTGTAGTAATTTTATATATTCTATGCTAAAGTATAACTGGGGAAGAGAATGCTCTTAGCATTAAGTCCACCGTTTGAACACTGTAAAAAAATAGTGTTTTAATAAAGGCTCAAATATATACGAATATTTTAGAATAGAATATAGATCTAAATTCAGTGGAATATGAACTAGATATGAATATGAACTAGATATACACTTAAACAAAACAGTCGCAAAAGTTTCCAGGGAATGTTATTTGAAATTTTTAATTTTGCCAGAAAATCAATATTATTTTAAGATTCCATTTTATTTATTGATCAAAATCCACGGCTCTGGATAATAATATTTAGAATTAATTCACTCTCATTGGTGTAATTGTATCGAATCGAATATTTTTTTCCAATATGTTATGGTATGTTATAAAGTGTCGACACTGACGACCACAATTGTGACCACTGACGTCACATATCTTAAGAAATGTCGGGGCAAATTTCGTCTCTTGTGTATCCCCGCCGCCCGCACCCCTTACAGTCCCCGCTCTCGTCTTTCCGCCCGCACCCCTGTACCCCGCAGGCGAAGTCTCAATGAAGCGGTTTACCTATAGTGTGTCATGCATGTTAGGCCTACTGGAGTCTTATTACAATGTTGGCAGTATTTGCAGAACGTATACCTGCCTGTCATTAATTTGGTAAGATTGGCACCCGTCAAACATGTCAAACAACGTCAAACATAACCCATTCATTATTTTTATATTTTGAAATTTAAATACATGATGTTATGAGCAAAGTTGATATTATGTTGTCGATTCAAAAGTCTTGTTTTAATGCGTTCTTCAATTCGAGTGGAACCGAGACTACAAATACCGTCAAATGTTTGACAGAAAGTAAGTGGTCAACTTTTATAAGGGAAAATTGAATTGTCGTTTTACTCTATCTTTCTCGCAATTTTTCCTTATTTGCTCACCGTTTAGACCTACCCTGGCCTACGACAAACATTTTAAAACCAAAATCAGCTCAATCGGCCCAGCCGTTCTGGAGTTTTAATCAGACTAACGAACATCAATTCATTTTTAGGGTTCCGTAGCCGAATGGCAAAAAACGGAACCCTTATAGTTTCGTCAAGTCTGTCTGTCTGTCTGTCTGTCTGTCTGTCTGTCTGTCTGTCTGTCTGTCCGTCCGTATGTCACAGCCACTTTATTCTGAAACTAAAAGCGTCACATAGCTGAAACTTGATAGGTAGGTGTATTTTGTTCACCGCTTTCCGATTCAGATACAAAAAGTAAGAAAAAATAATATTTAAGGGGGGGCTCCCATACATGAAACTAAAACCTAAAATTTTTTTTTTACTCAAACCTAAGCGTGTGTGGTGTCTATGGATAGGTCTTTTAAAATGATATTGAGGTTTTTAAAACCATTTTTTCTAAAAGTGTAAGGTTTGAGATAAAGACGCTTCCAAAGTGGAAAAATGGGCGTCCCCCCCCATCTAACTTTTAAACTAAGAAAGTGAAAATTTTGAAAAAAATATAAAATGTAGATCTCAGCAAAAACTTGCAACGAAAATTGGTTTGAAGGAGATCGAACCAGTAGTTTTTGAGATATTGCACATTTTTATCCACCGCAAATATAACTTTGTCTTTCATACAATCACTATGAAAAACAAAGTTATTTTTGCTGTCGCAATATATTGTGATGTTTTCGTTAAGTGAAAGTAAGTGGACCCTGAATTCAGTTAAGAATGGCACGGAACCCTCAGTGCGCGGGTCCGACACGCACTTAACCGGTTTTTATTTATATAGATTTTACGATTCCATTATGCTGGCGTTTTCTGGTTTGACTTCAAAGACACTTTTTTGACACAGCTAGAATCTGAACGCGTCGAGATTTTGAAGATCACATTAATATGACGTGGAAATTATTCCGTTCGTTAGCATTCGCGACACATACATAATTTAACACATAAAAACATTACAGCGCCACCTCGTTTTAGCATTTCAAAGGCCTTCCCTCGCACCATTGACACGAAAACGTGTAAAAATAAATATGCTAGGGCTGTCACTCGTCACCCTTACTTTATATTCATCAGACCTTGAGGGTGTCCTGACGCTTCAGCTTTTCCATGATTAGATTATTGTGTGTTAATATTTTGATTATGTTTAGAGATTGTTATAATCGGAAGTAGGTACCTATCCAGATGACACGTTTGGTGCACGTTTTATAGATGTATTCTCTTGTCGTGTAATAAATTGATGAGTTTTTTTGGGCCAACTTGCTTAAGACTTAACCCAAGATTTTGCTAATCCTAGATTTGATCTGTTTGTTAGTTTTTTTGACGTTTCCAGAGACGGAAATAAGATTTAATCCATGATGAGCGTAATCCTGGTTTAAATCAGTTGTTTTGACTAATAAACTTTTTTTAAATACGAGCTACGCAATTTTTTGTTTCTCATTTCATCTTTAAGAATACAAATACGAGCTACGGTTTAAGTCAGGTTTAAGTAAGAATTTGCAACAAAGAGTACCTAAATATCTTTAAATCTAGTTTCTACATACAAAGTCAATCTTTAAATCATGCCACGCATGTTATTAGAACAAACGTGATAATTGCGATACAAAACACAAGGACAGTGCTGTGAAAAACGTATATTTAGAGTTACACAGTTTTACCTACCATGTTCATTTAGTTTAGATTTTTTTTAATTATTTTCGTCTAAGTTTCCAAATTGAAGTTGCATTCATGTTGAGCACACGCATGTGCATGTGTATGTGAATGAGATAGTACCAAAATCGATATTGCACTTCAGGACACATTATGCCTACACAAAATGATGCGGAATTTCTAATAAAATTGACGAAGCCTGTTTCATATTACGTAGGTAGATCTATTATGCTTTGTGGCTGATTGGGAAATTTCCGTGACGCCCGTTTGTTAATGAATACAGTGCATTTTGGAGATGAAACAGTTTGCTCGTTTTAAATTCGATGTCAAAAGCAGATTAGCTTTGCCTATGTGTCCAGTGTAAATTATAACTTTGTCACGGCACAGACACACGGCCTTATGGTTAGGCTTGGCGTACACAAGGCTAGCTAGGCTTGATTATTATGAGACTAAGCGTATTGGAATAAAAAAGTAACGGTTAGTTAATATAATAATAATATAATATGCGCCAGACAACGTCTGTTTCGTGGTAAGGAATTTTCTTCCTTGTGTTACGAAGTACCAGACCACTATTAGGACGGGAGAGTCTCCCATAAATACTTAAATACGTATAATATCCATGACTTAGGTACAAAAGCCCGTGCTCATCACACAAACATTTGCCTCTTGCGGGATTCGAACCCGCGACGGCCGGCGTAATAGTCAGGAGCGCTAACCAATACACCAAACGCGAAAATTATAGTGGATTAGCCAAAGATCAACAAACGAGATAAATCTTGTTTTGTTGGCCCCAGCGAACTATTTTTGCTCCTTGTCCTATTCGGGCGATGAAAAATCAAACAAAGTAAAAATCAAGAAAATCGGTTCACCCAGGCCCACCCGTTCCCGACTTTTATGTGGCGTAACTAACTAACACGTCTTTATTTTATGTATATTAGAAGAGAAGATGTAATAATACTTTTTGGCGTACAGAACTAACTACTATTAAACTAAGCTGTCTTTCTTGTCTTATCGAAACTTGTGTCCACTTACATCAAAGTGAATTACTTACTGAACTAGTACTTAAGCTCTGAAACGTGGGCACTCGTCCCCAAACCTGTAATTTCAGTGTAGCCAGAAATAACGCAAGAAACCGCCAATTAAATCCAACCAGTCTTTGTAAAATTATCGATAGTTTTGGCGCCAAGAAGTTTAGTTGTTAGTAGTCATTTTTTGGGTAATGCAAATGAATCGCCTAAAACATTTAAAACGTTAAAATATAAATCAATAGTATTAGCAGAGTCAAAATATCAGAAACTCGAAACAATAGGTATCTTAATAAAATTGTTTTAATAATGCCATTAACGTAAAATTTATCTTAAAAAGTCAGTAACAGAGAACCAAACCAAATTGAGATGATATTATACCTAATTCTTTAGGGTCTAACCACACGACGGCAAGTTATCTAAATATTTTTTGGGTTAGGTAATTATTTTATGGCAGGCTGTTTCTTTAATGTTGAAAGAAGAAACAATAATGTCGAATCCGTAATTTATCGATGTCGATACAGTCACATGGTTCACTGCACTAAACAAGCTCAGGTAAAAGGTACTGTCTCGGGACCAGAGACAAAATTAATCAGAAAAGCGGTTCCACTCAGTCGTTAACTGCCGGTGGCTTCAATCAAGCAAATTGGTCTTACTTAAAGATGTATTACTGCTTAAACATACTAACAAATGAAGCGAAAATGGGGGCATCATGGTGAAAAACCAAGATTAGTGTACGAAAATTTTGTAAAAATAATACAGGTAGTTTTTTAGGTGCAAGGATAGATTGCAAGAGTGATCGCTCAGTAGAAAGATTTCTAAAATAGAAATAAATAAAGAAAGAAAAAGCATTTGTAAAGGACAGCACAAACACACACATACATACGCTTCACAACAAACCAATGAAAATAAAGATAAACAATTACATAAATAATATGTACACAAAACAAAAACAAAAAACAATTAGACAAAAACGTAAGACAGCAATAGGTGTAGTAATAATAGGTGTTATGCCCCTAAGTTATAAGTTATATGCATATTTTATTTGTTCCTTTTATGATGACCGAAAACCTACAAACTAAGCCCATTTCCTGACAGGCCTCTAGAACGATGTTACAGGATCATATTCCATTTTCCTGCCTGGTGCCCAAATAACGCTCACGGATGACATATCGTGTCTTGACATTATATCCTGTGATATTTTCCCTGAAGGGAGCACGTACATTATTGAATCCAAAGACGTCACGCACGCAGCGGGCATAAATGTCCTTTGGAGAGCAATTTACTCGAAATTACACTGTGATTTTTATGAAAACACGATAACATATTGTAACTGGAAACGAATTTTCATTCAGTCTTTCAATAAAAACGCGTAGGCGTAACGATGGAGGCTTTAGATACTTCTTTAGGGGAAACCCTCGACATATTTCACTTTGTTGCAAGGGTTGGGTTGATCTACACTAATATTATAAAGAGGAAAACTTTGTTTGTTTGTTTGTTTGTTTGTTTGTTTGTTTGATTGTAATGAATATCTACACTAATCTACACTAATATTATAAAGAGGAAAACTTTGTTTGTTTGTTTGTTTGTTTGTTTGTTTGTTTGATTGTAATGAATAGGCTCATAAACTACTAGATCGATTTTAAAAATTCTTTCACCATTCGAAAGCTACATTATCCACGAGTAATATAGGCTATATTTAATTTTGAACAAAAATAGGGTTCCTCGGATATTAGGGTTTTTCGAACACAAGGTGTAAAACATCAACCAAAAAAGTTACTTATTTTGCGTACCCTGCCCAACGGCTGAACCGATTTAGCTGAAAATTGGCAGGGAGGTAGCTTAGAGCCAGGAAAAGGACATAGGATCATTTTTATCCCGTTCAACGGGGCCGGGGCTGGGGCGGGACGGGGCCGGGGCGAAACAAAGTTCGCTGGGACCGCTAGTCGAGAATATTTCCATGTTTCTGGTAGAAATTCTCTAAATGGATAAATATAATAAGGTGGTAGGGTTTATACGGGACTCATGTTTGTTGAGAAATCGGGTGAATAAAAATTAGCTGCAAGATTGTGGAGCTGGATGCACTTGCTTTCAAACCGACTTTTATTGAATTTGTAGAATTTGAATCCGAATTGAAGTTGTAGATTTGAAAAGAATTTTAAACAATTCTGAGTATGTTTATGTCTGTGTATCTATGCGTGCACAGTGTGGTTCAAATACAACACCATCTGCTCCCTAATTGATAACTGGATACAGCCAGTTGAAAAAAACAGAATTATAGAATAACTATTTCATATTTAATGCTCAATGGAATTAAACAAATAAATAGAAAGTCATGCATATTCCGAGTAAAGGAATACTGGTCTATGTTTCAAGGCCTGGGTCAATGGCTTTGCAGAATATTGGTCGAAATCTCAAATTAATCTCTACACAACCCTCTCTTATTGTATTCGTATTGTTCTGTTCACAACAGACAGACCGATTGATACTCCAGTTTGGATATAGACAGTTTTCCTCGGCAAATTGAGGTTGAATTGTTGCTAAACTTAGATCAAAGTGAACAGAACACAAACAGAACAAGTGTTTATCCTTTCAATCCTGCAATTTCTAATTAAATGTAAGGAATTTTGGAAAGCCGACTTCAAAAATGGCAAAGGCTTTCGCACTCAACCGAGTGTATCCGATATGTATCTGTTTGTTATTCTAAGTTTTCTGTTAAGCTCCTACGTAACAACAGTTAGGATCCGATCCGTGAAGAACTTGAAATTTGTTACCTTATCGATTAGATTAAATACACACACATGTGTTTAAATTATACCCGGTAAAGTAAAGTGGAGATACAAATATGTTAGACAACGGAAACGACGTTAACAATTTTTTATAGCGTCGAGGCAGACATTTGGCCACAATCTCACCTGAGTGTAAGTGATGATGTGACCTAAGATGGATCATGTCTGACTAGTAATAGCCTATTTCACTCTCTTCTTTTTTTTTATTTGAACGAACTAAAAAGGCTAAAGAAAAAACATGCAAATAATAAAAACTTTAATCCTACTCAAAAATAAATCCGTGTCTATGAGGCAAAGAGGCGAGGATGCTGGCTGCGTTACCGCGATGGATAGCAATACTCATCCGTTGAGCGAGAAACGAGCCAGCGTTATTATTGGCCAAAAGATAATTTAATTTAGGGGCAATTTTTCCAAAAAGCAATTTAGCGGATGGTCAACATGGTCCAAAAGTTTCAACGCCAAACGGCGCAAATACATAATCACTTGCAAGTGAAACATACTTACGACGTTTGGCGTTTTTTTGTTTTTTTTTCTCTCTTCTTGAATTCACCCAAATTATAATGGCTAAGAAACACATCTGCCGGCAGCGAATTCCACTTCCTAGCCGTGCGCATGAGAATTGTAGATCAAAACCTATTTGTGCGCATTGCCGGTATGTCTACGTAAGGGTGGAAATTGCGCCCGCGTCTGTCTAGTGTTCCGCTGGTGAAAGGGGGCTGGTGGAATCAGATGCTTATGACAGTTCACGAGAAAAGCTGAATTTTAAATAACATTCCTATTAGCGTTCTTGTCATCACATCAAAGTTCTATTTGAGTAAACTAGGTAATCACACAAACCTCGTGGGCCTATTACGTTACTTGAGAACGATTGCGATGCGATTGCAATGAGAGTGTGTGAGACATGGACCGACGGCGTAGAAAATTATAGATAGCCTTGCTAGTAAAATGGCGAATGTTAATGAAGGGAGTCTGCCCAGCAAGTGTATGATAATGACTAAATATCACAAAAAAGAAGATCAATCTGGTCAATCTATCTCATCAGGCACATGATTATCAACGAATGTCTATATATACGCTGTCACTTAGGTAACCAATTAGGCTGTTGAATCATTAGAACTGCCAACCCCTTGTAAATGTAGGTACTTCAGAGCTTTATAAATACTGTCATAAGTACATGACGTCATTGACAATTATTAGAGTGTAGTCAAGTTAAGTAATATACCCCCTGCCGGTCCCCAAACAAACATTACCCACGCACGCTATCCTACGGGCCAATTAAATTTAATTATGCGACCCCCGGTGATTAGGCACGAGATTAAACTTGAACGCGAGTGGGATTCATGGAAATACTTTAGAGTTTAGATAAATGACATTATTATGGAAAACTGTCTGTAATAAGTGCTTTGGGTAAGGTCCGCATTTTTTGGTTTTTTAAACGTGAACCTTATTTATTTTGCAAAGTACTTTTTTTGAACGCAGGACACACAGAAAGCTCTCGGTCATTCCGATGAGGCCTACAAAATAATTGCTCGCTCGCGCACACAAAAAAGGCTTCCATGCACAAGCATACATTTAGTATTATGTGTTTTAAAGGTTTTGAACATCGTCGTTCCCTAAAAAGTTCAAACATTGTTCATGAAAACAGCTTGGAAAGCATTATTTAACAAAAAAATGCCTGATGGTGCTTGAAATGGCATGGCGCCAAATACAAAAATAAATGGTTGGCCGTAAATGGAGTTCTTTCTTTCAGAGTCAATCGTTTTTTAAGACTTAGAATAATTTTATTTGTTAATTTTTTGTGATGGGGAGGGAAGTCAAAAGGCTCAAACCACCAGTCTTTTGACTTTTTTTTGTAATTAATACAGCACCGAAGAAAAGTTCTGATGTTGAGGGTTTTTCTCGATTACACTAAAACCCCATTATCAGATCCTAATTTCGCGAAAATGGGACCTACCCTCTAGGACTATAGGTACCTATACCTTCTAGTTGGTCCCATAGGCCCTCCAACCTCTGTTTTATTCTAAATCTAATATATACAGTGGTGGACAGCTAATTAAAGACACTTTGAAAATTGTATGTTCATCAAGTTTTGGGTTCCAATAATTTTCTATTATGAATACATAGAAACCAGTAACGGTTGTAAAATAATCGTATGGGTTTTACGTTTAATTTGAAGTTACTATTTGCCATAACCTTGATCTATTTTTCGTAATTTTTCACCTCTAATCTATTATGAGCAGAATAAGTGTACTAGTGATGTGGACAACTAATTAAAGACACCTGATGTAAGTTACTGAAAACCAAAAAAATATTGAAACTACAAAATATTCAGTTTATATGAAATTAAAAATAGTCATTTCTCAGTTGTTTTCCAAAGTTTTTGATTTTTTGTCGTATGTCGTTTAGCTGGATTTTGACCTTTACTTAGTCATGGCACGGGACTGGCATTAGTGCTATTAGTTCCTTGCGAGCATGTATTGGAATTTATTCTAATGCTTTCATAAACGCGTCTTTAAGGTAATTTTAGCGTTGGTAACTACCTACTAACTATTATTTGTCTGATATTACAAAGTTTCCAATGCGTTGATGTCAGTACCTTAGAATTGGACCCCACTGAAAGACCTAGAATGGGATTTCTAGATGAAAAATATTAAGGATCAAAGCCTATTTTCATGACAGTATTTGCTGCAGAAAGATCGTTAAATATTTTAGCAAGAATGATAAGGAGATTATGCGAGGAAAACTTGCACTGAGGAAAATTTTATAAGTTACCAAATTTTTTATTTGGCAAATATTTCACGGATGCGGTTTGCCTAAATACATTCTCAACGTGGACCGAATCAAAGTGGATAATTGAGATGTTATCGAATGTAAATAAATAATGGATGGTAATAACGATGGAAAACGGTATATGAGACGACAATTTAACAATACTATGTATCATATAACTGTAAGATATAACGTGAGGAAACATCAAAGTGCGCCGTTGATTTTCTAGACGTATTGCTGGACCTATGAAAAAATACTAGTACATGTATGGAATACCTAAACAATAATATTTAACAACAGCCTATCTTACCCTTAGCTGACTAAGCATCTCGTCTAGAAAATCTTGTAGTTTAGACTTACTAACGACTTATTAAACCGACTGCAGCGGCCGTCTCAGTTTTCCAAAGGGACACTGTCTATCTTTTAGATATGCTTCCATAATAGTCCTAACATCAATACAATCGAAAAAAATAGATTCTTGTATTAGGTAATACATTAGCGAGACATTTTGCTAATGTTAATTAACTATACGGCGCTTTTATGAAAGCATTAGAACAAATTCTAATACACGATAACAAGAAACGCATATAACCAATGCTAGGACTAAGTCAAGGTCAAAATACAGCTAAACGACATATGAAAAAACATCAAAAACTTTGTAAAACATTTAAGAAATGAATATTTTCAATTTCATATAAACTGCCTTTTTTGTAGTTTCAGTATTTTTTTGTTTTCATTAACTTACATCAGGTGTCTTTAATTAGTTGTCCACATCATTGGTACACTTATTCTGCTTATAATAGATTTGAAGTCAAAAGTTACGAAAAATAGATCATGGTTATGGCAAATAGTAACTTCAATTTATACGTAAAACCCATACAATTATTTTACAACAGTAACTGGTTTCTATGTATTCGTAATAGAAAATTATTGGAACACAAAACTTGATGAACATACAATTTTCAAAGTGTCTTTAATTAGCTGTCCACCACTGTATATAAGGTCAAATCGTTTTAAGTGATAATATTTTAACAGTGTCTTTGTATACATCATAGAAACAGAACACGTCCATTATTTTTTGGAAAATCGAGATTTCATTTTTATTATTTTCTTTAGCAACGACAATATCATTTTTTCAAAACAGCACCCTGACATGTACTTCATCGGCTTCGCCTATCTTAATTCAATGCCCAAACCTTCTTTTTCTCTAAGCTTAATTAAAAAAAAACTGAAAAAAATAAAAACCTTAGTCTCTAACTTTCTTAAAAACTAGCGGATAAAACCCCAAAGTGTTTTCTACTAAAAATGATTAATTATTGTGCTGAATCAGCCCTTTAAATATTATCACTTAAAACGAGGTGACCTTATATATGCGCCAGACAACACACCAATTGTCTGGTTTTGTGGTAAGGAATTTTCTTTATTGTGTTACGAAGTACAAGACAACGATTATGACGAAGGCGACTCCCGTAAATACTTAAATATATATAACATCCATGACAAAGGTACAAATGTTCGTGCTCATCACACCAACATTTGCCCCCTGCGGGATTCGAACCCGCGACGGCCGGCGCAATAGTCAGGAGCGCTAACCAATAAACTAAACGCGTAGTCAAAATCTGTACAGAAATCACCGAGATATGAGGTAAATATAAAAAAAAACATCATACAGTCTAATTGATAATCCCCTTCTTTTTGCAGTCGGTCAAAAAGAAATTTGTTTATCGTATTTATACAAAAACAGAAACTTACAGTTACGACTTTGTGACCACCACGCGCAGTAATATTTCATTATCAAGTAGTATGTTTCTGAAAGCTGGAGAAACGGTTTATTTCATTCGCACGATGTCGGTATCGAGTTCTCGTCCATTAGAGCCACCATCGACGCATCGATTACCACGAGGCCGCCGCCAATCGATACCTCTAAGGGTATACTTTGTATCAGTCACTCTTTGGGATTTATTCTGAAACACGAACGGTAGTTTTCCGACCACATAAGTTTTCTTTGCTTGGCGAATATTTTAAATAATCATTTTACAACTTAAAAAATAATATTAGGGACTAATATTATTTAGTTATTCGATTTAATACGTAGTACTTAATTCATAAAATTCTACCGCCTTCAAAAACTTACTAAAATGTTACAAGTATATAATATGCATGCACCGACTCCAAGTGAATTGGTTTTCCATTTTGTTAATTATTGCAAAAAAATCTTTACTGATAACCGCATCAGAATCGGTCCAGCCCAAACGCGCAATATAACTCGGACAAACATGCAGATCTAACTGAGAACCTTCTTTTTTAAGTCGGTATAAAAGGTATGTCAAGATTGTTTACAATATTCGCCAAGCAAACAAAAACAGACTTTACGGGAGCAACTGACAAGTGACAGCAACTGCCGTTGTTTTGCCCAAGGATAGTTCCTGCGGCAAACAACACGTCGTCTGCCACAGTTACGAGTATATAGATAGTGCCATCCACGAAGGCGCGCCCAACTCTTTTTTTGATTGATGAAGGTGCGGGGTGCGGGGGGAGACACGCGCGTCAGTTGCGAGCCGGCCGTCATTCAAATATTCAGACTCGTCACGAAAGTGGCTCTGCTTAATTTATTTTTAAAATGTCAAGGAAAACCCAGTGTTGTACTAAAAAATAAACCTGGTATAATCTACTGTCATTATTAAATTTACTGAAAGAATTATAATGGTAATTTAAACACCATAAACAATTAAAAAAAAAACATGTGGTAACTTATAATATTACCGGGATGTACTTTATCGGGAAGGCTATAAAACATTACGCTAGGACCTACGTGTACGAAGAAAAAACTATTCACGCGTATGAAGTCCCGGTGGACCGATGGTTCTCTTATAATGAAAGTTTTTAAACATTTTTTTAAATGTTATAAAACGTTCTTACGTATTTCGTTTACGTCAATAGTAAAAATGATGCTTGTGCAGTTTAAAAACTTTTCTAGTAACTAACCATACCTACTTAAAACCATATCCAAGTAGAGCATCTTTCCCTTTGAGTGTATTTTTTGAAGTGTGCTTGTCATTCATTAGTCATTATGATGTTCCAAATTCAATTCAAAAGCTTGCACACATGTAGTATAAACGATTTGGACGAGTGGTGGGGCGCGCCTTCGTGGATGGCACTATCTATACCTAGCACCGCTCGTGTATAGAGCACTCATTGTTAAGTTCTTTCGACTGCCTCTTTGGTCTAGTAACCAGTTTGCTAACTGTCTGAGGTTCCAGTTTCAAACTAAAATCGGGCTCTGTCTTAAAATTGTAAAAAGCTCGGTCGGAGTAGAGTAGTAGCCGTCTCATCAGAGAATGAGAATGATTAGAATCCTGAAGGACAGAAGGCCTACTACGAAAAACGATAATCGTTTTGCGGATCCGAAGCATTTCGTAGTAAGGATTCCATTTTAAATATGTCTGGATCCGAAAAACGACTATCGTATTGACAGATTTCGTTTTTCGTAGTAGACCTCCAGAGTCGGATTCCTGTTACTGCGATTTGTAGCGCACTTACTCGATAGCGTTTAAGGGTTGATATTAACTGCGTCACTGTGTTTTATTAGCTTTTGTTGAAGATTACAAGTTTTAGATAATACTTAACGTGTGAGTAACCTACTGATACTAAAATATCGGTAGATATAACATTTGAAGTAAACTACAACCTGTTGTTATTTTTTTTAAACCAACAATCAGATATAAGTTTTACCTTCATATATTTTGACGAAAAAATGGGTGCCTACTAATAAAACTTTGCTTTTACCCAACCATAATTAAACTTCGACAAAAACCTACTGCTTTAATTACCATTTTTTCTTTGATTTAAATACTGGACTTCCTAAAGGTTGATTTGTTTAAAAAGAAATCTACAAAGGGTGGAAATGTAACTGTTGAATTGTTAATCAGTCAGCAAGGTAGGTACAAAAGGGAAAAACCAATTCGTTTTGGATCAGCCCCGGGCTCACTGTAACTCTGGTAAAATTACTTCACCTTTCTTGCAATTAAATAGACGAGACAATGGAGGGTTCAGTATTTTAAGGTTAATTTCCTTGCTGTGTGTTCATGTAGGACTGGGTGCGTATTGCGATGCAACTTTAACAGTCAAGCAGCTCTGCTTTAATATTATTATAATATGACAATAGTCTGAATATTCATACTAGGTATTGCCGTATGATAATAATACTATTATATTGATTATATTCGTTTACACTGAGTGGGAATTGAACTGCCTGGAAATTGAACGGATTAAGTTGGATCGCAATACGCCCCCAGGAATTTCCATGATTGACATGACATGACAAACTGACGCACGGCGTTTTTGATTCTTGATTTAAACGACAACAATTTAATATTTAATAATAAGAAAATAATAAGATTTTACATAATTTAATAATTAATAGAAAAAAAAATACCAAACGGAACCCTAAAAAAAGATGTCCCTGGTTGTTTATATTCTAACGTAACGAGAGATAAGAAAAGTTTTTACCGGGAAATATTTTCCCTTTACTCTTTCGTTCTGAAATATAAATTTCAGAACACGGCAGTTAAGGTCTTCTATCAAATTACAGTTTGTTATTTTGTAAATATTTTTGTGGTTTTATGTTTAGAGAGCAAGACACTGTACCTTAATTCGTTCGCTGTTTCCTGAAGTATATTAAGAATTTCCATATTTTCCAATTATTGACATATTTTCAAACCCAAAACGATTTATATTGGCGATATCCCCACCATTTCTGAATGTAAGTATTATCTGTATTTTTGCATTCTAATTCGTAAAAAAAGCTTTATATTAGAGTTCTTGTCGTCATGTACTGAATTTAGGAATTAGCGAGTATATCTTTAGTACTCTGGGCAAAGGTCATTCAAAGGTGTCATTCATATTACCTACTTCATCACGCGGGCTCAGTGAGTATTATTCGTTACGCAGCTCAAAAACACTAATTTCAGATGTTATCAAATCAAGCTACTAACAATCGAGTATTATTTCAATTTTACTATCAGAATGGCTACTATTTATGAAACTTAGTGAGGTTTATTTACGACTATTTTACCTTATTAGTATTTCAGCAAAATGTTTGTGACATCTATTAACAACCTACTCAAATACTTGATTACCCTTTTAATTAACTTCTACCACGAGATTGTGCGTCAGATGAGAATGTGATCTAAACTCCTAGTGATGGGACACGTCAAATGTTAACGTCTGCGCCTCTAGTGAAGTGACACACGCAAACGCTAACGAAGACGTTTATATTTTTGTCACATGACACCTAATTGTTATATCGTTTGCATATGTTTGTATTTTTACTGATATTTTTTTTACTCGTTTGTCACTTGCCTAAAGCCGTTAAGTGTGGTATTTTGGTTTTATATAAATGTTGTTATTTTAAAGGATTTAAGACATGTTCTAATTCTTCTCCCTTCCCTTTGTCCCACATACGTAGGTCGGGGGTACGGGGTCGGGTCTCCTTGTCAGTCTGCGCCAGAAACGATTCTGGGTTGTCTCGAGCAGGGATAGTTGATTTTTGTTTTTATAGTGTTTTGTCACTATACAACCTTAATGATATAAATTCCTCATCTGTCACAGAGTCACAATTGCTTTTTACAAGTGAAATTTATATGAAGCAGGGATGTTGAGGTCCTTTAAGTCGTTTCTTATATTGGACCACCATGTGGATTTCGGTCTACCTCTTCCTCTCGGGTGTTCTGGAAGACTTAGGGCATGGACTTAAGACATGCCTTAATTAACCTAAAAGTTTTTTCGTTATCATGGTAACATCATCAGAATAAGATAATGTCCAGAAAACAAACTAAGCTGCAGGCTGGCACAGAATGCCTAATTTGTAGTGCATCAATTAAGTAAATAAAAGCGTAATTTTTGCCATGAGATACGTGACATGATAGACATATCTGCCATCTGTATGAAGATACTTAAAGCGACAACACTAAAGTTAATAATTATAGGCTGTATGTTCACCCACATCAAAGTTTCCCGTTGCCATAGCAACCAATTTCTAGCGGTTATGTGGTTTAGCCGCTTCGTACAGTTGTAAAAATAGATAGAGTTGAGCAAAGGACCAAAGTTAGACGTTATTTAACTTGAAGGGATTTCAGAAACTTATATTAAATCTTAACAGGTTTTGCCGAAGTAACTTAATTTTAGTTTCTAGAAAGTTTTGCCACAAATCCCTTAACAAAATATTTGTTTATGTAAAATAGATTCTAGCTCAGCCTGAAAACAATGTCGTGGAAAATTATATACATATTTTTTTAAATATTGAACTGTTGCACTGTCTTAAAAATTGTATTATAAAATCAAAAATATATCTATTAAGTTACCTTTTATTATAATAAATTTAAAAAAAGTATATTTTAATATTTATTAGTATTTGATAATATCAATTTCCCGAACCCAACACCTCAAAATCTGTCATTCTTGTCAATCAAACTCACGATACCTAGTCTTTTTTTAGGTAAATAGATGAATGAGTAAGAAATAATAAAGAGTTAATTATAGTCTTCAATTATATAGTAAATGAGCTATGAATATTAAGTTATTCTATAAAGAGTTTTACGTGAAGTTGGGAGCAAAAGCTTCTTTATATATATTAAAGTAACATAATATCGATGCTGAACCAACGTGCAAAAGTTATCCGTTGTATTACAAGTTTGTAAGCCTGGACTAAGTTTATTAAAGTTGGTTTATTTGTAGATAATTAGGAATTATGAGGAGCCAATTTTAGGCGGAGAAGGAATTTTGATGAAAAAACTGGCTATAGGCTTGTTCAAAAATTCCTGTATTTGCAATTAACAAACCAAAATAAATGACTCGTTTATGATATTAAAGAAGTCGGCTGACCAAGTTTGAAACAGAAAACATTCTTGTAATAATTATAAGAGAAGAGCAATATTCTCAATCAAACGATTGCAGTTTGAAAAAAAAATTTCATTGAGGTAGCAGATTTATGATACGTGAAAAAAATATTATGACTCCTTTTAGGTTTTTTTTGGTACTGATATCTTAACGTCTTATTTCACAATGTCTGAATAAGCTTCCATTAGCGTTATCTTTCCATTACCTTATACGAAATGACGTTCCATATTTGAATTATTCCTTGGTTAGTACTTATTTGTCGATGGTGAAACTGGCCTTAACTAACTAATGGACTCTCGGAAATCACCGAACAACTTGACTTAAAGTCGCAATGAAACGCGGGGCAATCTGGCTGGCACGTGTTTAAATAAATGATTCCTTACTACTATTTATACAGCGTGGTAATAGGTGAAAAAATAATAATAAATGATTCTACAGAGTATACCTTATGTTACCTAGACCTGGTCATCTATACCAATAAAATGCTTTGTCCTGAATGACTGACTGACTGACTGATGGATCAACGCACAGCCTAAACCGCTGATTGTAGAGACCTGAAACTGAGAGGGTGTGTTCTTTGTGTGACGAAGGGATCCGATAAGAAAGGATATTCAGAAATTCCACCCCTAAGGGGGTCAAAAAGGGGTGCAAAGTTTGTATGGGACAACCAGATCCCTTGGTCCAATCTACTTCAAATTTTGCATACATATTCTTTTACAAAATTGACGGAAGACATGTTTTGTATTTTATTGAAATTCATCTCCTAAGGGGATTAAAAAGGGGTGCAAAGTTATTATGGGGGTGATTTGCTTCGAATTTGATGTCAATACTCTTTAGTGCTTACGATTAAAATATTTTTTATTTCATTTTTGACAGTCATTTGACATAATCTGACACAGAATATTTGACACATGTTTGTTATTGATGTTGCTCTCGAGAAGAGATTTTATTGCTTAGAATAGTAAATAATATGTTTTTGTGTTTAAACAGCGTAGGTATCAATCGGTCTGTGTCCAGTGTAGATTGCAGATCGTATGTTCATATTGTCGGTGGACATTCTACGCTGCTCCTGTGGTCGAACGGTGCCCAATCTGTAACTTTTCTGCAAACTTTTCGTGCGGGACCTATGTTTAGCAGTGGACGTCTTTTGGAACATCCAAATGATGATGATGGTGGCGTAGATCTTTACATAGTTGTCCCTTTCAATTTACGATTTGAATTCAAGAAAGTAGAGTAGGTATTCGCTATAACCAATAACCATAAACAAAGCTCAAATTCAAACTCTTAAGGTAGCGAGAGAAGGCTTGAGGGAATTTGCTTCTCTCACAGCCTGTATGTGACATGATGCTGTGTAAGCGCAGAGAGTAGCCTGGTCATTGTAGTACCTGAAATAAATATACGATTGACGGTAGGGCGTACGAAGTATTTTCATTTCGTTGTAAAATAAAATAAAAATATCCCTGTGTCAGTTTGACCATCGGCCGAAGCAAGGAGAACTTGTACAGATGGGGTTATGCTGCGGACGACGCATGCATGTGTGGTGTCTCTCCACAGACGATGGCACACCTATTGTCATGCCCTACGTGTCCCTATACCTGCACACGTGAGGACCTGTACAACGCTACTGACAACGCTTTGTCAGTCGCCGAGTACTGGTCCTCAAAAATATAACGCCAGAGTCGACACGAAAAGAAGAAGAAGAAGTTTGACCATTATACCGGGCTACATGTTGTGTGTACATAAAGTATAACATTTAATGTCTGTACGCATTTCTTTGTATATATTTTAATCCAGTTTTAAAATATATACAAAGAAATGCGTACAGACAATAAATGTTATACTTTATGTTTGTTTGTTTGAACGCGCTACTCACAGGAACTATTGGTAAGGTTATAAAATATGATAGATATCTAATTTATCAGGGAAGGCCATAGTTTAATGCGTATAGACTTATAAATTTTCGCTACGATCTATGGGAACGGAGTTAAACTAAAACGCGCGTACGAAGTTGCGGGCGGGCCGCTAGTAGTGCTATAAAATGCTTTCACTCAGAAATATAGTTATCCAAAGTTATGAACCCTAATCAATGTAGGTATATCAAAATCGCTAACTCGTTGTAGTAAATGACAATGTCAAGTTCTATGACTGGACACATTTGTTTGCAATATATTGCTGCTGCGATTTACTTTGTTTGAAAATATCAACAAATTTATTTTTCATTTTAATAAATTAAAACCATTCAGAATTGATTACTGGTTACTCAAGGGCCTACATATTTTAAATTATTGCTTCTATTACAGGCCACACGCTGTATATCTCTTGCAAATTTACGGGCATGGCGTAAACGTAAATATGTTGTTTACAGTTCTGAGTATTTGGGTCACCTGTAAATTTCTCATCGATGGCCGTAATTCAGCCCTAAGAGTTGCCGTGTTATTTCTGTCTTGGATTTAGACGGACATAAAACATATTTTAGTTTATACAGATTCACACCAAATTAAAAAGGTAACTAATTATCTCGTCTCGTTATTCCTTTTTGCATTTTGTTCAAAACTAGTCAACGAGCAGAGATTAAAGTGATAAATACATTGCGATTTTGTCAATGATTGATAAAAGACGACACGTTTGGTGTAGTGGTTGGCGCTCCTGACTTCTATGCGATCGCGGGTTCGAATCCCGCAAGGGGCTGATACTTATGAGCACGAGCATTTGTACCTAAGTCACGGATGATTTTATGTGTTGAAGTTTTTATGGGAGATTCCAAGACTGTGTTGTCTGGCGCATATTTATTATAAAATTTTATGAGTGTTACCATTATATATAAGTGTTACCATAATTCTGCTGAAAAATAAATGGTTTACGTTTATTGAATTAAGTAACAATTTCATCTAGTCTCGGTTATTACTTTTTTAAGGCAGACCATATTACTCATCTGGTGCACAAAACATCTGTGCCAGATTTAGATATTGTGTAGACTTTAGAACTTGGAATAAAACATCAATTGGAAACGTTAGGCTTGCAGATTGGACGAAGTATTTTGTTAAAATTGAGAAACCCTTTTAACGCTTCTAATTTCAGTGTTTAACTACTTGAACGTTGATTGCGCAGGGACGTGTCTAATGGGGTGAATGTTATCATTCCCAACTTTGTCTGCCAAGGATCTAGGTCAAATTTGATAACTTGGATAAACTTCAAGTTACTGTGGATATTACTGTTGAACGTTGAGCCATGAATTGAAATTAATAGCGAGACGAAGCGAGTTGACGCTGAAGGATTTAAATACACGGCAATTATCAAAATAATTGTTGTTTATGTACAAAAATTAAAACAGAATCATAGCAATACTATATCTTGTGTGATCATAGCAAATTAATTAAGAAGGTATTTTCTTGCTTTAACGAATGTGCCTGCTTTATGGTTCTCTCAAACGCATCATAATCATTATTTGAATTGACCAGTTATCAGTGCTTTTCTCTTCAATACAACTACACATACATGTTTCACAATCATATCCTTGTTCAGACACCTATCCTTATATTTCTTGGGAAAACCAATGAATACAAGGATAATATTTAGCTTAAAGTACAAGTTCATAACTGTTATGCAGATTATGGCCGTTGCAGATCATAAGACTTAGGTATCTAATTGAGTGGTGCTACATTTCATGGCAGGTAGGTTGATGTCCTTGTAATACAGTATTTTATTGAAATCAGTAAAGTAAGGGCCGTTCAGTTCTGCGGGATCTCTGCATAATTGGATCCCGCAGCAAATCTTGGTGTGTTCAAACAGCAATTGCATATTTCTATCTTTCACAGCGTTGCTATACTGTGTTTGTGCATACTGTCATTTCACAAGTGGAACGGGTCCAGTTTAATGAAAAAACTGGATCAGTATAAAAAAGGGTATCGGTATTTTTCGGGTCACTGCAAACAGGATGTCTGTGTAAAATATGAGCATTAAACAAATCCTGCAGATAACAGTACCTGCAAAATACGGGATCTTCCTGTGGAAAACGGTCCTAAGTGTAACGTCTAAAGTTCATGAATATCTTGCCGCTGACTGAATTATAGTAAACAATGGCTTCTCTATAGCTACCATTAGTAACACGTGCGAGAGATCACGGTCGTTGTCTAGTTTGATTTGCGTTGTCATAACAATAGGACGATTGAACCCGACTAATGTGGTATCTGGCTATGCGTGACCTGTGTGTGTCATGGGTGAGGATTACCTACATATCTTTTGCATATACTTGTTAACCGACTTTAAAAAGGATGTTCTCATTTTGATCTGTATGTTTCTTTGTTTAAGTATAATATTTTACTTTAAACCGGTATGTTCTAACTATAAAAAAACACTTTAAGGACTATAATAACGAATTTAACTTCTAATCTGAAGAAACGAATTCGTTTGAAGTCGGTGCCTGATGCGAGTACTTAGACTGTTGCTATCCGTTAAGGTTGACATCATGCATTGATTTCAAATGAATTTGTTTCTCTCAATTAGATGTTTAATTCGTTTTTCTATTCCTTTTCGTGAGTTCTAGTAGGTAGCTAAATATCGTGAAAAATAAATTGTTCGTAACTGCTCGACCGGCCACTAATTCTTTGATTGCTAACATCCGCTTTCAGTCGGATCTTTAGCAACTGCATCAATGATAAATCATCTTAGCTTGGATACTACTTGCAATGAGAGCTACCGTTTTCGTGCTCACTAGTTGGCGCCACTGTCGCGTGAGGTCCAGAATATAGCTTTTATGGTGTGTAAATTGTCATGATGGAGAGATAAAAAAAATTAAGTTTGCCATTAAATCTTAATATTACAATACATCGTGCATGCCGCAGTCCTACTTTTTTAGGAAAAGAGGAGAAGGTGCATAAGTTATTAAAGATTTAACATTTATTTTCTTAGTCCCCCTTTTAAAATACTCTTATGCATTGATCCGCAACTAGCATTTGTCATAATTCATGGAAATTATTGCTAAATATTCGAAACATTAATTTAAATAGAAATAAACCCGCACATATAACCCACAAAGAGTGACATTTGACATTTCGGAGACCTCACGCTACACAAGCGCCCCTAGCGGCGAATTCATACCTACGCGTTAGCTCTAATTGCGAGTTTTGTTTGAATGGTCAAGTACAAAATCAAGGGAGTTTTAAGCAGGCAGGTTGAATATGTACAATGACAGTACCCGATGACCTTTCGGTTTGTAAAAATTTTCATCAATCATCATAACACAATAGCATCGTTACCGGCGATGATTCTGTTATCGTAGGCCTTTGAAAACCTTTTGGCCTTAAAAATGATTCGATTTGCGGATACAATTATTATAAATTATTATTACACTAAATTGTATTTTTATATTTTAAAATTTGAAAATAAATGGTTGTTATCTCAAACAGCAGGTTTTTTTTCTTTATTGAACACTAAGGCACATGTTAATTAGTTTCCTTCAAATTTTTTTTTATCGGATTGCTAACTAGCAGTTTAGCAAATAAACGAAGGGAAGTTGCTGGACATTAACATTGTTTATGTGACAAGTAAAATTTGTTGAAAAGGTGGAACTGGATATAATAGGGTGTAAAGTGTACTGTTATGGGGCCCTTAACAAATCATAAATATCATGTTCCATATAACGCGTGGAAGGTGCTGTAAAAGCTTCATCGTATCGTGTAATAAGTGTGGCAACGAAGTGGGATTTGCAGATATTTCTAGTCAACATAAAAGTTCATAGTGATTCGGGTAATCTACAATTCACTGCTGATAAGAAACAAACTAAAGTTTTAGTTACGTATCCATCAGATTGTGTAAGCATGTTTTTTTAAATTCTCAAAAGACATGACTGCAATCTTTCGACTATGAAGAGTTACCAAGGTTGCCCGTAATTATCAAAATAAGTAGTATTTTAAGGCTATTAGGTAGAGTAATGGGTATTTATTTTTATTTTATCGTCCCTAAAATTAAAATGTATGCCCTAACCGCGCGGGGTCACGCTATGCGCTATTCTCAGGGGCAGCGGCGGTAGTTTTTTTTAATATGATATGGGTTTGCTCTTGTCTCTAGACTATGTCCGACGAGGCATAGACAGTGACGACGATGAAGTGAGCTCACCCAGAAGAAGCCTGTTCACTCTTTTTTTGAAAATAAAATGGTTGTAGACCGATGGAAAAACAGATGCGGGTAGATGCAAAACTATATACATATTGTTTCATGCTGAAAATTGTATTAGAAGACATTGTGTCTGTCTTCAAAAGATATCTTTTTTAAAGAAGCAATCTAATTTATGCCGAACTTGCAGTCTAATATGCTTAAATGAAATTATTTTTTAATATCACAGTGAACATGCTTTTTCTAGATGAGTTCGTCCCATCTCTTAGCCACACTTAGCTTGGTCTGGAGTTAAGGACAAACTCATTTTAAATTAAAAAAAATGGAAGTAACATTAAACAAGAAATAAACCACGAAACCTATGAATTAATTAATGTGATAGTGATATTTCTTATCACGAAAAGAGCTACTTTACCAAGGCGTAAATAAACATTACCACTTTTGTAATAAATCGATATTAGTAGTTTAACCGCGTCGATTACCACGATTCCTAATCCCTAATGGCGTTTTTATGCGACATTTCCCCAGATAATGTCATTCTTATCAGCTAAATATGCCATCGAGATACGAAATACCAAATATTGATGCGTGATATTGAGTTACGACGTATTTCCATGCGAATGCTATGAGCGGAATAATATTCAGATTGACATATTATTAGGTTGGATCTGTCGCAGCCATCTGTTTACATCAGCCAGTTAATTGTATGCCTAGGCAGTTAATTAAACGCCGGGGTACAATTAAATGGCTGAAAGTCAACTAGCCAAGTTATTGAACGCAACGTTTAACCAGAGACTGAACGTCATGACGTAGTCAATTAGTTAATTTGGATATCTATGAATGAGTGCATTACCTTGAGTTCAAATTCATGTAGCACGATGACTGACTGACTGATTCTTTATTTTTCCTACATAGTTTTATAAATACAGTTACTCTGCTAACTAAATCAACGTTTCAATAGGCCGTGAAAATAAACATTTTCATACATCTCCGAAGAGTGCTGAATAGATTTTCATCAATTATGTATTCATGTCACGAAAATAAACTTGTCTCGAAGGGTCATGGCCCTGTCATCTCGATAAACAACACAATTTGCCGAAGTGTTTCAGACGGAGTGAAATACAAAATGAGAATAATGATGATGGATGTAAACTCAGTTATAAGAATAAAGCCTGTTTACCGTCCGTGTTAGAGTGGCCAGATACATCACGAGGTTTTGAAAAGAGACCCGAAGTCAAAAAAACGTAATTCTTCCAAAAAATTGTAGCCGAATATTTTGACAGTACAGTTTTAAGGATTTGGCACACTGGTTGCGGACTGGACCGCAGACCGCAACCTGTGTACCAAGTATTATTACAGTAGGTATTTGAAATGAACGGTCTGAACTTTAACCACAGATTAATAAATAGTTATGCTTTAACGTTTGGTCTAGTCTGAAGACAAGAGCGAACCTATTACAAATTAAAAAAACCGGCCAAGTGCGAGTCGGACTCGCGCACTGAGGGTTCCGTGCCAACTTTAACTGAATTAGGGATTCTTACTTCCACTTAGCCAAAATACCACAATATTTTGTTGACCGCAAATATAACTTTGTTTTTCATAGTGCTTGTATGAAAGACAAAGCTATATTTGCGCTTGATAAAAATGTGCTATAGCTCAAAAACCGCTAGTTCGATTTCGCTCAAACCAATTTTCGTTGAAAGTTTATGTTGAGATCTACATTACATATTTTTTTCAAAATTTTCACTTCCTTAGTTCAAAAGTTAGATGGGGGGGACGCCCATTTTACCACTTTGGAAGCGTCTATATCTCAAACGTTAGACTTTTAGAAAAAAAGGTTTTAGAAACCTCAATGCCATTTTGAAATACCTATCCATACACACCCCCCACGTATAGGTTTGAGTAAAAAAATTTTTTTTCGTTTTAGTTTCATGTATGGGAGACCCCCCTATAATATCATTTTTTCTAATTTTTTGTACCTGAATCGGAAAGCGGTAAAGACGATACACCTACCTACCAAGTTTCAGCGGTGTGATGCTAATAGTTTCAGAATAAAGTGGCTGTGACATACGGACGGACAGACAGACAGACTTGACGAAACTATAAGGGTTCCGTTTTTTGCCATTCAGCTACGGAACCCTAAAAAGTAAAATAAGTATAAGGACCGCTCGCAGTATTTGTACAGCGCATTGTTTTCTGATACTAAAGCAGACAAATATTTTCACAAATACTCTGCGATGGTTATAGTAGATTCAAGTTAGACTTACCCAAGTTTCTTTATCCACCGGACCGAAAAAGACATAAAAGTCCGGACTAGTATTAAGTATGAAAGTGTCAAGTTACGGGTCAAACAGTAAAGCCAGCGACAGTCCATATAATCCTGAAGACAAGTTTAATACTTCCACAAGAACTTGTCCCTAAGAAACTGGACGCACATAAAGAAATTAGGTCTCGAATCGTATTAGCATGTTTTATGGAGATTAAAGTGCCAATGTTGTATTCTTTGTTAGATATAGGTAATTTGTGTAGCTCAACGATTTGGGGACATCTTTCGCTAGTTCTAGATGGACCTTTTAGTAGAAAATTTTTTGGCTGTTTCGATTAAATTTCATCTAGCCTGCGTAAAGCAAAGAAAGCTTTTTTAAATCTTTGAAATATGGAGCGTGCTTTGTTCTGTGACTATCTGTTATTATAATTACAGCTTGTAGCAGATTCATATCTGTCATTTTCATAATAATAAAACAAAAAGTTTTATAAATTGGATTTCAGTTGGATAAATTATATTCAGTCTGCTAAATATGCCCAACAAAAATCACTTAAAAAATAAACGAGAGAGAGTCATAACTTTAAGGTTTTAATAAACACTCGAAACGATTCTGAAAAACGCTACAATTTGATATCTAAATTGAATCTCGGACTCCGATAGACCGCGCATGAATAATTCAGGGAGCACAAACCAGAGGTAATAAATTTAAAATTTCACCGTTCTGAGCAAATAAACAGACAGTTGTTTTGGGAGACCGCCCTCGTACCACCAACTTCAAATAGCGCAGGACGATGTTGTTTTTTTGTTCATCTCAGTACAGAAACAAAACAAAGTTGAAATAACAGAGGTAGCGTTTGGAGGACTTGTCTAAACTGTATTTGGTTACAACTGGAATGATACGAAACTGTTCAAACAAACACTTTTAGTTCGAATACATTATCCTCGCATACTACAATTTTAAGCTAAATAGTTAACACGTTCCGGGACACTACTCCAGACACAATAGATGTTTTATTGTTTTCACGCCTGTAGGCGGGCACTGTCCCGGAACGTGTTAATTTGTTTGAACGAGCTCATCTTCAGGAACTTCTGGACTGATTTAAAAAAAATGTGTTTGATAGCTTTAGGCTTAACACATTCCGGGACACTACTCCAGACACAATAGATGTTTTATTGTTTTCACGCCTGTAGGCGGGCACTGTCCCGGAACGTGTTAAACATCACGCTGCTAAAGGAGGGGAGCGAGCAAACTTAAAAGGCAGTTGCGAAGAAGGACCGCTAGTTAGTACCATAAACAATACCAAGTGGTGATGATTATGATTGATCATGTACGACTCACAAATAACGGCCTATCCAACCTATTCTTTAAAACGCCCAAGGGAAAATCAATGGAAAATTTACCAAAAGAAATACAGATGGAGTCGATGGGTGCCTATTTATATTTAAGGTGAATGTATACACGATGAGTCAAAAAGATCCAAGAAAAAAGGTTAAAGCAAAAAAGTATTTCAATCATGAGTAAATATAAAATTAGCGTCAATTAATTGCCATCTAAATCCAAAATTTTACAGCAGACGGTGTAATTAGTGAGTTTTAAAACAATCTAATGGAACGATTGTTCTGTCCCGTTATCAAATTGTTGGAGTTCTCCCACGGTTATTATAAAAAATGAATGCAGTTACAGTTCGTTCACTTGGCTGGTTATTTTAATAGTTTCTTCGTAAGAAAATATATATTTTGAGCTTATCTGAAGTGTTGTACAACTTGTAGGAGAGTTTGAAAAGATAATATCAATTTACTCGTACATAATGAACATGCTTTTTGAGTGATCAACAGACAACATGAAACCCTGCTTTTCGATAAATTTGTGCATAGACTGCTGACTGACTATTTAAAATACAGTCTTCTTTCGAAACAAATATTATAAAGGAAGTTCCTCGTAGTTTCGCTAAAAGATTCGGTGCGTGGTAAAAGATCATAACTTTTTTTTCGGTGACGGTGACTTCTGTTAACCTGCATTATAAGGAATCTTTTAAAAAAACCGGTTAAGTGCGTGTCGGACCCGCGCACTGAGGGTTCCGTGCCACCCTTAACTGAATTCAGGGTCCACTTACTTTCACTTAACGAAAACATCACAATATATTGCGACAGCAAAAATAACTTTGTTTTTCATAGTGTTTGTATGAAAGACAAAGTTATATTTGCGGTTGATAAAAATGTGCAATATCTCAAAAACTACTGGTTCGATCTCCTTCAAACCAATTTTCGTTGCAAGTTTTTGTTGAGATCTACATCATATTTTTTTTTCAAAATTTTCACTTTCTTAGTTCAAAAGTTAGATGGGGGGGGACGCCCATTTTACCACTTTGGAAGCGTCTATATCTCAAACCTTCGACTTTTAGAAAAAATGGTTTTAGAAACCTCAACATCATTTTAAAAGACCTATCCATAGACATCCCACACGCATAGGTTTGAGTAAAAAAAAAATTTTAGGTTTTAGTTCCATGTATGGGAGCCCCCCCTTAAATATTATTTTTTCTTACTTTTTGTATCTGAATCGGAAAGCGGTGAACAAAATACACCTACCTACCAAGTTTCAGCTATGTGATGCTTATAGTTTCAGAATAAAGTGGCTGTGACATACGGACGGACAGACAGACAGACAGACAGACAGACAGACAGACAGAATGACAGACTTGACGAAACTATAAGGGTTCCGTTTTTTGCCATTCGGCTACGGAACCCTAAAAATGGTAACAAAAATACTGTTTTATTTCAACTAGCATTTCCTTGTCACGTCCACCCTAATCCCGTTTTCTTATGACACAACTGAAAAATAAGTTATTTTATTTTCTTTGGGATCTATGTAACCGCAACTACCTACGTTTACTTTGCAAATAAATCATATAGCCAACGAACAAAAGAAGATTCAGAAGTTCTAAGTATTTGAAATAAATAAGATAGGTACGTGAGTGGTCTCGAGGTCCAGATGAGCAAATTCTATGTAGATTACACAAAACCATCTCATTAATGAAGTGTTAATAGCACTTCATACTAAATTAAAATATTAATGGAATGTCCGGGCTCGTTATACTAAATAGATAATGATGCAAATTATTTGCTGTTAACTGTTGAACTACTATACAGACACGGAGGAAATGGGTTACAAAATCAAAACGCACGGACCAAAGCGCAAAAAATCGCTTGTTAAATAAGTGTGCATTCTACTTGCACTTATACTGTGGCTCGGCAGGCACTGTAAATAAAGTGATTTATATACGGAACCAGCGAAATGCCTATTATTTCGGGATTTTGATTTACTGCTTTGCTTTTTCGGGAAAGGTGTGGATTCTCACACGTATAGATGTGTGTCGATGATTGATTGATAAATTATTCTTGGCTTCTTTGTTTGCGAGGTGTAATAAGATTCCAATTTTAACCGACGAAAATGGCGCTTGTTTTTTTTTCTTTAAGATAAAAACTAAGAATATTTTAGAATTTTATACTTAATTTTTGAAGTCCTAAAGTGATTTTCAGTATATTATTTAGATGCTACTTTCCTTCAACAGTCTTACAGGTTAACTTATAATACAATTTAATTGAAAAAGCCTAACAACATCACAGAATGTATAAGGATCAGTGTACCTATTAGTCCATGGTGCGTATTGCGATGCAGCATAGTTAAGCATCTCTGCTTTACTGTCAAATTAAAAATTTTAATTGCAATTTTTCATTATTTTGATAATATTATTATAGTATTATTATAGTAATTGTAATTGTAGTATTATTATAGTTTTATTATATTGATAACATTCGTTTACACTGAGCGGGAATTGAACTGCCTGGAAATTGAACGGATTAATCATTGTGTCATTATCATCAAGTGTGCAAAAATTCTGAACTACCCGATTTAACGCAAGCTCTAATATTTAATTTTACTGGGCTATATGCCTACAAAAGTATGGACGTCATTGAAGGTGCTCTTCATTTACATCATGTTTCAAATCAATTCGAATGTAAGCCTATTTTTCTACAAGTAAATAGAATAAATCCGCGGGCCTGTTAGAAACTGAGCTGAATCGATAGTGATTGGATTAGATAAGGTGTTTACACTTAGGCGGTTTTAGGGCGTACGTTTTACGCGAAGAACGAAAAATATGTCTATTTTTAACAGAGAGATAAACAAATATCTAACATTAGCATCCAGTACACATTCTTGGATATGTTATATGAGTTATATCGGAGAACCACCTGGTATTGTATACATATGTTATTCGTACTTGAGTCAAAATGGGCTGAAGTATATTGCGCACTGCATAAACTTGGCGTTATTGTCATCGTCATCATTATCATCATAATAGGCCGCAAGGCGTCCAGCACTGGTCATCAACTCAAAATAAATTGTTTTCAGTCTATCCATAGAAAAAAATATCAAAATTTGAAAGTTGATCATGATCAAACTGCTACAAAAGCGTCATAAGAAAAAAAATGCATTAAATCAAAATAATCACGCAGCTTCATAAACGTCAACAGAAATAATTATGATGTAACGCAACATGTACTGTTTTATAAGCCAAAGTCAAGATTTGCTACAGCTTGTTAGTATACCTGAGTAGAGTTTCATGTGCCTAGTTTTAGTAAGTTGTAGGTGAACAAAGGCGTGGGCGCTGAGCTGCGATGAGACAGCTTATCTCTGAAGGGAACTACGAAGTATTTCAGGTGTGACAAGACAGACACCTTACGAGTTAGGGATGTTTCACACGGACAGCAGTTTGCCAGCGATGCGGCTACCGCTGGGGCGACGGAGAGAATGGATAGAGCGACCTCCGTCGTCCCACTTAAGGCGGTTTGAGAGAAACCGCGGAGGTTTTTTGTCTGTAAACCTTGACGACTATGGGAGTCTCACATAACCCGATGCCCTCTCCCGGGCAGAAAGCATGCATAAAGCATAACCTCCTCATTCACAAACGACGGCAAACTGCCGTCCGTGTGTAAGAACCTTAATTTCTCATACACGAACCACTCAGTAGTAGCGTTTATTTGACTTGTAATTTACGCTTGTTCGGAAATAGTTCAAGAAGTTTAAACATTGTGTACGTATTCGTATATTCTCGATTCTCGTAATATGGTACACTTTAGTAAGACAGAATGGAAATTATTTATGTTATATATTGATAAAATAGGTGTTTATTTATTTACAATTGATATTGACCAAATTATTACTTATCCCACTTCAAAAAAAATGGATTCAATATTTTGATAATGTTTTTAATAACGTCTCAAGATGTACTTTATATTATTTGTTCGATAAAGTGTGTTTGTTCCCACTTTTCGTCCAGTAAATGTTTGAGTTCGTCACGGGTTGGCAAATATTTGGCCAACGCATCACGGGACTGAGTATGAGATGGGTTTCTGAAAGCGCCACTATTAGGGTTACCTAACCGAACAATTGACAATTTTTCGGAGGCTTACATTGGCATTTTTTATCCTAACTCCCTGCTGCTTACGTTTCTGCCTCTCAGCATGCTGTTATTAACCGGTATAGATTTTAAAAGCATCCAAAAAATTATATTAAACCAGGTATTCAAAGTTATTACTTCCTTCCTTTACAAAGGTGAGATAGCTTTGCAACTAAGTTTTTTTGATATTGTTGAATTCCTGATCGAATTGAAATTTCAGTTCGTTTTAATGCGGTATATTTAGTAAATTAGTAAATTCATGAACGATATGAAAATAATTCTTAAATTCGACTGCTTTTTCAAATCATTGGTACAAATGAAATCTGACGTGACAATTGATTGGAGAATCAATAGACAAACCAAATGAAAAGCTCGAGAAAAAATGCTGAAATCTAGATTTTATACAAAAGAAGGTTATTCAAGCAAGAATCATGTCAGACATCTTTTCAGCGAGTCTAGAGCAGAAAGTGTTGTAATAACGGTGCTGAGTGGCTGAGTGATGTTCCTATTGTCGCTAGTTTAAACTAGGTATCGATAACATCCGACAGCGACCTGAATTTATTTAAAAAAGTCGAGTAAAATAAGTTTTTCCTGTGTTTTTAAACTGAGATTATAAAATTACGTTTCATTTGACTATAAGAGAAAGGAACATAAAGTGCATCTGGGTTAAATGATCCAAGAGCCTCTGGATACATGAGGTATGCCCATATTCATGTTGGAAGGTAACCTCTACTCTTGGTTAATTAAGTAAGTAAAGTAAAGTAAAGTAAAGTTTATTTCGACAAAATAATATTACAGGGGGTTGGGAATCATAACAAATCAACATATATCATATTAATTAAGTTTACATTTAAATTTGTGTGTGTGTGTGTGTGTGTGTGTGTGTGTGTGTGTGTGTGTGTGTTTGTGTGTGTGTGTGTGTGTGTTAATTTGCCGTATTTCGTTGATTTGTACAGATCCAGAAAGACGGAGGTATTGTTATTAAGCTAGCACTGGATTAGATTAGTAAGCCTAATCGAAAATATCGTTTGTCGATGATTGATGAACAACACTGATCCTTGTTCCCGATGACAGTTGGAATCCAAAGCGTTCTGGAGCCGAATTCTCATTACTGCTAGTTTTCACTAGTACCTCAGTACTAACGACATAACAACCCTGCTTCAGAATTGCAAATCAATAGTTATTTTAATTGGGAGTGTTTGGCAGAAATGTAATTGTGTTTACATGATTTTTCTCAATAGAAAAAAAAAATAGCTGGGACTCAATATTTACTGATAAGTAGATAATAATCATATATAGTATAGTAGCGCTGGCAAAGATAAATTAATGGTACGTCTTCAGTTAATAAATTGTTATTAACAGTAAAATGCGCAGTGAAGAGTTATCAACATATAAATATTAATCTACAGTATATTCAATCAAGCCTAATTTTGTAGTTTTCATAAACAGCGTTACTTTGGATTTGTTATATCCAAAAACCTATATTTGTTTTGAAAATGAAACATGGGAAAAAAATCGTTATAAGGCAAGATATTCAAAAAGTTCTATGTAGAGCATTCTTGTATGCTAGTTTCGTTTATTACAAAGTTCCAAATGCTCTTTACACAAGCTACCACAGACTTTTCATAAATGAAAGAAAAGTTGTATAATCCTCAAAGCAGAAAATACACACATACTTACTGTTTCTGAAAATAGTCATTTACAAAAGATAGTAAACAACCAAACAGAGTTGGGCATAATGTAATTAATTTAAAATTAACAATTACAATTACAAAATGTAATTGGCGAGTTCAATTATAAATTACTTGTAATTGATAAAAAGTAATTCAATTAACAATTACAAATTGTAATTGTAATTGGTAATTGAAATTACTCAATTACTTTTTCATTTAAGTTATGGTAGTAATCTAAATAAAACGATAAGGTAAAGATAAATCAAATATTTAATTTAAAATAATACAAAAAAATTATATTTAAAATGAGATTTTAACACCTTAACCATTTTAACACCCACCCACCCCCAAAACTTTGGGGGCAAACTTTGGCGACTCCAAAAAGAAATGGTTTGCCTAAAACGGTCTCTTTCAAGAGCTTATTTGAGACTTTTTAGTGTATTTTGTTTTTGAAGTCGGGTTTTACTTTTTTATTAAAGTTAATTTTATTTGTTATTTTTTTGTGATTAAGGAAGGCTGTTCTTTTAAAAGCTACAAATTACCTTTCATAAGTTCTGTCCTTATAATCACTGAACTCCTAAGCGTTAAGGAGTTCCACCATCAGCTCAGCTCCACACAGTGTTGACGTAACAACATGTCAACATTAAGATTTTAGTACAAAAACACTATACGTGCCTTTAAAATTTGAGGGTTTCCCTCGATTGCACCAAGATCCCATCATCAGACCTCAACTTGGGGACAATGTGACCAACTAGAAGGTATAACCTCTAGGTAGGCGAAAAAAAATTAGAATCGGTCCATAAACGACTACGATATGAGGTAAGATATAAACAAACAAAATAACATACAGTCGAATTGATAACCTCCTCCTTTTTTAAAGTCGGTTAAAAATATACGAGTTATTTCATAAAAAAAGAAATTTATGATTGTTTACAATATTGCACAAGCAAAAAAACACACTTTATCCACTCTATTATATAAAAGTAGTTTAGTAATTTGAATTATAATTAATGTAATTAAAATTACCAATTACTTATGTAATTGAATTAAAATAGTTCCAATTACATGTAATTTGAATTACAGTAGTTCAATTACTTATCATGAAATTTGTAATTCAATTACACATATTAATTAATTACGCCCAACACTGCAACCAAACCGAAATAGGAAGGAAACTGCTAAATATTTCCGAGTGGGCGACTGGTAGTATCACGTAACTTTATGGCTATCGCATTGCTATTGTTCGGGCTGTTTCCCTTGGTGCACGGCCTGGAAACGGCCATAGAGATGACGTTTAGTTAGTCGGCACAACGCATTATAATCTATGCGAAAATCAGGATCCACTATTTGGCACAGACTATATGGAAAAAATATGTCAAAGCGCCGTCTAGTGATCAATATAAGAACTAAAAGAAATGTCTCTATGGAGGGTTCCAACTTTAGGTATACTCTCCCTAGACCTGGGGGAAAATCTTGGTGAAAGGAGAATTTTGTAGTGGAAATATTTACGAATAATTATGGATTTACTGAAATAAAATAAATAAAAAAGATGAAAAATAATCATTTTACCAATCAGAATTTTAGGCGAACTGAAATCTTGTTAGAATTAACCTCCTAAGACCCAGACTTAAAATAACTAGGTAGTTGTAAAAACCCACTGTACAAAATTATGCAAAAATTAATTTATTGCTGTCAGACCCAGAGACATAAATGTTCAAAAATTTGAAGCTATGCCTCTGAGGATTTCAGGAGTATATTGACCATATTGCTAGGTATCGAAGGGCCATTTTTGGTTAACCTGCACCGTTCTATCTTTTGTACAAAATATTGAACATTGGGTCTTAACATTGCGGAGAAAATAAAAAATGATAGTATACATTTAAAGATTTATTAATGAAATAATTCAAAAAATGACAGAAACAGGACGAAATCCTTTAGTCTAAAATTGTTTACATATTTAAAATGTGCTAAAAGAGCTCTTTCGTCACGACACCGTAAAAAATGTATTTTTTAGTTCTTTACTTTAAGTCTCCTAAAGGGCGCTGCAGTCAATTTAACGTAACTTCATGTAGCCTTTAACCAGCGGACAATCAAGAGGCTTCCAACGACACCTAATTTGTCTAATTATGATAAATAGTTTAGTAGTTATGGGGGAACAGATGAACATCCATACCCACATACATACATACGGGTCAAAACCATAACCCTCCTTTTTGCTTCACAGTAGTCGGGTAAAAATGGTCCTCTTCCGTGTTTGAGTCGTATTCTAAATCATTGATGTCATTTTCAGTAAGATCTAATAGTAAAAACAAAAATAAAACATATATAAACAGAGAACGAATGTTTGATACTGCAAACCAATGTACAAAAAATTGCACAAAAGAATTGACAACTTTGTAAATCAGCTATGATTAATACTTTCACGAAAATTATTAAAAGAGTGTACTTTTTATACCTTTAAATTTAAAATAACATTAACAGTAAAGTGAGAAAAGAAGAGATTATAATAGTATATTCGGATTCAACTTACTTCTAGTACGAGGCCGCGGCATGTCTCCTCGTTTGTTGCAGCTGGTTTTGAGAGTTCAAATTTTTTTTGGTTGGTGGCATTGACATCATAGGCAAAATAGACTACTTAACTCATTTTGACATTTGAAACTAGTCGTGGTATTTGATTGGTAAAAAAATAAAAGAGTTCAAAGAATATGTACAAAAAATTGTACCGTGGGCGGCAAGTACTACAAACTTTATTACGAAGCTGGGTCTGACCAAGGTATTTTATTTTGTCTATAATTTTGTACGCGGGGTCTTAGGAGGTTATTAGTAATTTAAAAAAAAAGATACTAAATCAAAAGCTGAAGTATTGGATATCAAGTATTTTATGTCTTTAAAGAATATTCAGGTGAAAAAATATATTTATACGTCAAATTTTGGTGATTTGTCAGATAACTTATTTATGAGTCATTTTATGGTTAGGGGTAAATGTAATCAGAAGTGCTGGCAGCCCTATCTGTCAATGATTGAAAATTTCAAAATGGCCGTTTGTCTTTGTTTACTTAATTTAATTCATTGTATTATTTAGCAGTTCCGTGATGCTATCACAAATGAAAGACTGTGTAAAAGAGCGTTTAATAATTCCCGTAACTGATTAGTGTAAGACAGTATCGGTTGATTTCGTACAAGGATCAACAATGTGGATTTGTTTATTCACGTCAAGGTTAGTACTAACTTAATTAATTTATCGCTTAACATTCGGGCTGATTCTTATCTCTGATGCCTTATTTACTAAGTCTATACTTCTAGTCATACCGGCTAGTCGGGTGTCTGGGCCGGTTTTTATCGGTTTTGAGCACCTAACCTAACCCAACCTATAGTAGATGAAAATGTGTGTAAAAACTTCATCCAAAATGCTCTGCCACTGGAATATTTAACCAAAATCATAGCCAGACACCCGATAAGTGAGCACAAACTCTTAGGAAGCAGTATAATGGTAGCGACTACAGAAGTTTTGAAACTTAGCGGAAAAGTATTTGTTTACATTATGTTTATTTATTTTACACAGTAAGTGCTAGGTAAAATGTTATAATTCAAGTAATTTTAGATTGTATTAGTCGACTGTCATCTCACACCTTGTAAACGTTTATTGTGTAGGTTGGCCAACTTCATTGCAAGAAAGAATATACAATACGGAACAAGAGAATATTATTGATTTGTGGTTTCTCATTATTTACACCTGAAGGAATCTGCTCAGGGCAGGGAGTTGAAATATTTCTTCAATAAAAAATTATGTAAGTTGTTCAAAAATTAATGTTTACTATTCTCTGTATTAAAAAGCAAACCTATTTATTACCTGTTAGAATAGTTAGTATTAAAACAAGTGTCAACACATTAAACTAAAGCGAACAAGTCTAGGTGTGTAGTTTTCCAAAGTAATAGTATGTTTAGAGTAATAATTACTAGCTTGTATTTTACTTTTTACAGATATTATTAAAAAATAACCTCAGTTTTGAAAAACATATTTTTTTTACTTCTGCCAGTTAAATTTCATTAGTGTGTTGAGTAGTCCAATAAATTGTTTGCTCTAGTTCTGATTTAATTATTATTTTTATGCTAAAAATTACCAAAAATATATTATACAGGGTAACAGTTTATACAGGGTGTAAAATAAGTATGAGTCAAATTCAAGGAGGTGGTTGTCAATCGAAAATAGATTACAGGTAAAATATTAAAAAAAATTAAAGAAGATTATGATAACAAAAAAAACTTTTTTCAAGTTTTATTTTTATTTTTACTGTATTAGAGACCGGACTCTTAACCTTGAATTCGGCTTGTACTTTATTACACCCTGTTAAGAATTTTAGGGATCCGTGGACACTTTGTACCTGATATCTACATTTTTCTTTCTTATACAGGGTGTAGATAAAAAGTACGAGCCAAATTTAAGGGGGTGGTTAAGAGTTGAGTCTAGAATATATGAAATAAAAAACTTTTTTTAAACGAGATGTTTTCGTTTGTATGGGGAAAATGCCAACACCTTATACATGACACTATTAATAGCGTATGTAAAGCTTTTTCAGTTTTAGACTGATTTCATAAAATTTTTGGTTAAATGTAGCATATAAACGTCTAATGAATGCCTAATAAATCAGACAAATACCAATCAGTTGCTTAAACAGGCCGAAAGCGGAAAGCAAAATGGCATTTGACATTAACAGATTAGGTAAAATGACATTTGACATTGACAGATTACCTTTTTTTTTGCACGATTTGACATATTTTTGGAGTAAGTATAGACAGGAGGAGTTGCCAAGGTTTTTAAAACTTTATTATTTTATTACTTAAATTACCTAAAAATTGTGATTAAATTAAAACTACATATGGTATGTCTAATAACATGTATTTTCAGCTATTTTTAGAGATACCGTACATAGTCTTGGCATTTTTTCAAACATCTCCTTTTTTTATATTTTTCGTTCCTTGAATGCGGCTCGTTCTTTTTTTTACAGCCTGTATTTGTGATGGTTGTATTATAATTAACAAATAACTTGGGAACTCATTATTTTTTCAGATGAATCCATTGGACAACAAGAAAATTTTGTATTAAGTTGTCTTGTCTTAGTTGAAATTATCTAATTATTTTTGTGGAAGCCTTTTCTTCGGCAAAATGAAAATAAGATTTTGCGACTGTGGTATTCATGGTACGTAATAACCCACAATAATTGTCATTTGCTACATATTGAACCTTACTTTCTCGTAATAAAGTTTTAAAGTAACTTATTAATATCAAACTCAGACTCATAAAACTCAGTTCCTACTTTCATAGAGCATTTTTTTTTTCAATTTTCATTTAATACATAGACTTTAAATAAATATCATGCTGCATGCTATTTGTAATAAATATTGAAGATGCTGTGATTTTGTCTTTCTGAATGAATAATTAAATTGAATATTTCTGTGTTAAGGTTTTTTCCCAATATTACAAAGAATATTTAATATTTATTTGCCTGTCACGTATAATTAAAAATAAAATGCTTATGCTTTGTAGAATCCTTTGTTTAAATTTCCGGAAAACAAAAATAACTGTTGTTTTAATAACGATATATTTTAATGAAAAACTGTTCATGTAAAACTTGATGGTATTGGTAGAAGAAAACATCTTTCATCTTTTTACCGACTTCAAAAAAAAGGAGGTATTGAATTCGACCTGTATGTATGTGATATAGTTCAAATTGAATAAAATTTGAGTATGTTGATCTGTTAAGGCTTCGAAACAAGTGAGCAAAGTTTCTAAAGTGTATCGCACCTTTAATAAAAAAAAGATTTAACTCAAAAATCATGAATATTGATATTTTCTGATAAAACGCATCAACGCGACGGAAAGAATACACACACTTTGACAGCGGCGCTCTTACGATCAAAATGAGCGAGATGCACGTTCATACTTCTCTTTTCGATGAACACGATTGGTCAAGTCGGATTTCAAAAAGTGGTGTGATTCAGTGATCGCCCGGCAGTGATTGAAGGCGGAAGCGTTGTTGTTTGGAGAAGCAGGGTGTAACATGGAATAGTTCTATTTTCGATTTAAAGGTAACTCTTTACTATACGTATTTTTAAAACTAAAACGCATTATTTGTGAAATACTACACTATTTCCGAAAACTAACTCGCTTAATGTTGGGAGTATTAAGAGTTAATTCTGTTTTGTTTTAAATGAGCTGTTTCAACTATAAAGCTAATGCGTAATGATTCAGTTTTGTTTTAAAATCTCACTTTCGCTGCAGGAGTAATTGAGAATGCATCACTTTTTCAAAAAATAGTACTAACGCTTATGAATATTTTTTTGATTTCCTTCGCTTTATGATTGCAAAGAACCCAAAATATCTGAAAATATTTAACATTACTTCTTTTTTCTTGTAAGTGTCATGTTAAATAATGGCCTTAATTCTGTTTTATTCTCCCGTCGTTGATTATTAAAATAACGTCTTCTTGGAGATAATAGGGACATAATAGGTCTTTCAGAAGTACGAAGAGAAGGTGAAGAGACTTTAGAGCGTAATGGAAAGGTCTTGTACTATGTTGGAGAAAGTGGAAGTCAATATGGTGTCGGGTTCTTAGTGGCGAAGAAATGGAAGGATAACATCATTGAATTCGTATCTTATTCAAATAGGATCGCATTTTTGAAATTTCGAATAACCAACAATAATGTCCTAACCCTCATTCAGGTATACGCTCCCACAACTAGACATCCCGATGAGGAGGTTGAAGATTTTAACGACTTGCTCAACCAGGCATGTGCAGATCATAGAGGCATATTGGACAATCGTTATGGGAGATTTTAACGCAAAGCTAGGAGAACGGCAGAATCTTGATAATTCAAATATACCTACTCGGTCCTTATGGGCTAAGTAACCGCAACGAGCGAGGTACACGCCTTCTCCAATTTGCTTTCAGTCAAGGCTTAAGTGTATCCGTTAGATTATTTAGATTATTCAAAACGTAGGCACACTGAATAACGTAAAATTTTACTCTGACCACCGGCCACTACGTATCAAGCTGAAATTTAATGTCAAAATATATAGGACGCGAATGATTTTAAAAATTGTTCAACGCTTAGATAAAAGACTTAAAAAATAGTTTTAGTTTATTAGATCCTTCCCCTAACCATGTAGATGAACATTATAAAAACATACAAGAAAGTATACGCATAGCATGTAGTAAGATTAAATCACTGAAGAAAAAAGCTTAGCAGCGAGACGAAAACATTAATAGAGGAAAGACAAAAATTTTAAAATAGCACCTACAATTATAAAGAGAAAGATAAAGAGGTAAAAATATCAATACGCCGGGACATTCGGAATTAAAATCTTAATTTAATTACAACCGCCCACCGCCTAGAAAATAAAATTTCTTTAAGATCAGCAAAGCAGCGCCTAAATACAGAAAAGACTTCAATTACTTGTTTGCAAGACTCCACGGGTGTCAAACATGGCAGCAAAGAGAAAATTATTCAAATCTGCACAGACTTTTATAAAAACCTTTACTCCAGCGACTCCGATATTTCACTGAACACAGAGTGTTCTTGCTCTGAAAACGTTGCGCCTATAACAGATTCAGAAGTTCACGCAGCTCTGATAAGCATAAAATACCGAAGGAGTCCAGGCGATGACGGCATTTCAACAGAGTCTTTGAAATCGGAGAACCCGCGCTCCTAGGGCACATCACCAATCTTTTCAATTTAATATTACAGACTGGATCTTTTCCTAAAGGTTTTTGCCACTCAAACATCATTGTTTTGCATAAGAAAGGAGACAAATCCAACATTCAGAATTACCGACCGATAAGCCTTGTTTCACACCTCTATAAAACATTTATCAAAGTTGTAGAAAGTAGAATCACCAAACAACTTGATTCCCACCAACCTCCAAAACAGGCAGGCTTTCGTCGAGGTCTCTCCACAACCGACCACCTTCACACTATCAACCAAATTATGGGAAAATACACTGAATTTGGACTCCCGCTATATATGGCATTTGTCGACTATTCAAAAGCTTTCGACAGCATTAACCCCGCAGATATTTTCACGGCTCTCCTAAATCAAGACGTTAACCCTACTTATGTAAATCTCATACGAAACATCTACGCAGAAAGCACAGCGGCTGTTAAGATCCACACTGCAGGACCAACCTTTAAAATTCAAAGAGGTGTCAAACAAGGACCCACTATCACCGAAACTTTTTATAGCCACCTTGAAAGAGGTTTTCAAGACTCTGGCTGACAAGTGGAAGCAGAAAGGCATTGTTGTTGGCGAAAAAAGGTTAACCAACCTTCGATTCGCAGACGACATAGTACTGTTTGCCGCTACACCCACAGATCTGAGGAATATGCTCGAAGACCTGAGCACAGCTAGCCTAAAGGTTGGACTTCAGATGAACAAAGAAAAGACTAAGTTGATGACCAACAGCATCAAGCGCCGAATATACGTGAGAGATGTTGAGATGGATGTTAATGACTACATTTACCTAGGCCAAATAGTCTCATTCCAGGCAAGACAGGAAAAAGAAATTGCACGACGCATCGATAATGCCTGGAAGAGACTATTGGTCATTTAAGAACTTCATGAAAGGTAAATCACCCTTGTACCTTAAGCGCCGGATTATGGATATGTGCATTCTCCCCATCCTCACGTATGGCATCCTAACATGGTCTCTCACTGGTCGTCAGAGGTCCAACCTAGAGGTTTGTCAGAGAGCGATGGAGCGCAGCATACTCGGAGTAAAACTGTCCGATCGTATCCGGAACACCACCCTGCGCTCCAAGACGCTCATTACAGACATCTCCCAGAAGGCTGCTTACCTAAAGTGGGACTGGGCCGGTCATGTCAGTCGCATGCCAAACGACCTCTGGGCCAAAATCTGCACCGAGTGGGTCCCTTTAAATGGAAGACGGCTACGCGGTAGACCCAGAAGGCGATGGCGTGACGAGCTAGACACTTTTAACATCAACTGGAGAACAGCTGCCCAAAACCGTGAAGATTGGAAAAAGGGTAGGGAGGCCTTTGCCCTGCAGTGGGACACCACAGGCTCTTAATGAATAATTAATAATAACTTTTGAGTAGATAACGAGGTTTATTTACCAATTTGATTGTTATAAGTAAACCTTTTTAAGATTGTACTTTAATTATTACTATTGTTTTGCATTAAGGCTGATGATTCCCTTTAATTACGTGTATTTTCTTTAATAATAAATACAAGATGATTATTAAAAACTTTGTTTAATTGAAACAAGATAATTAATTTTCGATTTATATTTTCCTATAAAATGATGTAAATGCTATGCCACCACCATGTTACCTAATTTTAATAATTATAAAAAGATTTAAGTGTGAATATTCTTAAAAGAATCATGTTTGCTTTAAAAGCAATATGATTTTTTTCGACTTACTACGCATCTATTGTTTTATGTGCTGATGATTTTTTTGCATAAACAGATTTAAGTCGGAACATTTTTTTTAACAACAAATTTAAGTAAATAATTAATGTTTTATAACATATTTTATAGCGTCATTAAAATTTGTATAGTTTTACCTAAACAAAGCAGTATTCAAATTAGTGAAAGTCCTAATATTTGTGTATATGCAGATTTCTCGAAAATGAGAAGTCATAGCGAGATGATAATTTATTAGTTAAATCAAGTATATTTCCGCTTAGGGTACAGTGTGAGTTTCATCATAAAACTGCCCAGTAGTTTTTGAGACCCTCTCAAAATCTACTGGGCAGTAAATAACTAAAAATCATGAAATAAAAAAAAATAACAAATTAAACCTCTTTTAAAAACTAGGCTTTCATATTAACTGACTTTTTTGTAGTTTTAGTATTTTTTTGGTTTCCAGTAACGTAGGTGTCTTTAATTAGTTGTCCACATCACTGGTACACTTATAATGATTATAATAGATTTGAAGTCAAAAGAAACGAAAAATAGATTAAGGTTATGGCAAATAGTAACTTCAAATTATACGTGAAACCCATACTATTATTTTACTACAATTACTGCTTTCTATGTATTCATAACACAAATTTATTGGAACATAAAATTTTCAGTGTATTTAATTAGCTGACCACCACTGTATGTGATATGTTGGAATAAGATAATATTTGAGTATAATATAACGCATTCGTCTTGTATTTAGAAAAACAATTTTTTTGGAGTCGATGCTTGATATGTGTAGATTAATGGTGTACTTACGCTTGACATTTTTTTTAAATCTTATTTCTTAATATTTTTTGCTTTACACTATTATCGCAATTAAGTCTCTAAAAGAAAGAAATCAGGATTGGAAAAAAAATAAACTATAAGTCAAGTAGCTCCAAAATTATTAAAATTGGAATAGTACATAATGGGGTCAAAGTTGTTGCAATGGAGCTCTCCCATCGCCTCTTAAAAGGATCCGGTCTAATTACCATCAACCCTGTATATAACAGTGCAGTAGTCAAGATAAATATGCCTTAAAGTAATATTTTTTCTAACAGGACTCAATCTGGACGTGTCATTCATCAGTTAGCTGCACAATGGAAACCAAGTCCGAGGTGGTGCTGTTCTTCGACCAACTATTCAACTGTGTTAACGGCGCGACGGGCTCTGTCTGAGCAAGGAAAATACGAAGACCATCTCTGATTTTATCTGAAAGCTATACAAAAAACTATCTCTTGCCATTTGTCTGTTTAAAATTAAAGCATTGCGTTTGTTTAACCCCGACGCAACTTAAAAAGAGGTAGTATAAGTTTGACCGTGTATTATGTCTGTCTAACTCTGTCTAATTGCTGCAATGTCTATCAAAATGATATATCTAAATATTATGTCTATATATTATGCGAAATAGGCGTATTTTTGGTGTATTACATTTAACGTCATAGCAATTCCGTATTGTACTATTCAATCTGCATTATATTTTATTGTATTTTTTTTAACCAACAATTATAGTTATTCAGTGTTTCTCAACTGTTTTTCTTTCAGGATTTGTCACATTAGATGTGTTCTGCGGTCAGGTCAATGTTCTCATAATAATGTGGGCTGAAATCACTTTGACCTGATCGCAGAACACATACAGTGTGACAAAGCCTTTTCCTGAGCAAAAAATAATATCACGGTTTAGTAAGTACCGTTAATAAATACCTATTGGATAACGAGAAGCCATAATGTGAAAAAAAATTATGTCATTCTTGGTGAGCCAGCTGTCAAAATATCTCACTAACTTAGGTGCCCACAAAGGAGCGTTTCCTATCTGTCTTTAGACATACTCTTACTAATCTGTGCCTTGGTGACATCCCGTCATTTGAAGTACTGCTTTCTGCAGGATATCGTTCAGTAGTATACGCGTTTTAATGCCAATATTCACGCGGATGTCCAGATTGCAGTGACTCGCAAAAAACACATACCTGTTTTAAGCTGTATCAGTTTGGTCATTAAACTGGACCAGATCTAGAATGACGGTACGCACAAACATAGCAATTACCATGGCAACGGTGTGAATGAAAGGAAAAAACAGCGTGCCGCTTTATCGGCAAAAGCAAGAGAGATAGACATGAAACTGACAGGAGATGACAGGACTTAGTTGACGGACAACCATACTTGCAAAAACTGCCGTTACGTTCCAGTGCTGGAAGTCTAAAGCAAGATTTTTGACATTTTTCGCGTAGACAATGTCAATATTCAGATTTTCTGCTGCATCGAATATCATTTTAACTTGCGTAGCTAAACTTTCAATAAATCTTATAAAATATTTGTATATCTTAAATTTTTAAAGCTTGTTTCAATTTTTTTTTTCAATCAATAAATACACGAAAATACCAATTTTGTCTTAGTATTTTTCGAGCGCCACCTGGTAGTATTACGGGGAACTATGTCGAGACTTCCACGCCCGTATAACAGTGTTCCTGTAGCACGGGACTTCCGTGGAAAACGGAACTAAGTGTGGTCATGACAGTATTTTAAAAGGTTCGAACTTTCGAAGTAAGCTCTTGACAATGCTGTTATAGTAATCATAATAATTATGCAAGTACTTTTTGTTCTATTACGCCACCTTAATTATTTCTGCCTCACTCAATAGTGACTTGTAGAGAGTGCACTAGAATGTAAAGGCTTAAAGCTGTCATTTATGTATGAAATTTTCAGCAGCGCGGCAGTCCACGCGACAGTCACGCTGCTAAAGTCACCTTAGTGTGAATGCACTCTAAAGCATAATGCCGTCCGCCTTCTATTTTTTTTGTGCAATAAAGAATTGAAAAATAACTAATGTGCGGACACTTGACGTTTTGTCCACTGCGCTATTTATCCGTCTATGCCACATTTCAATAGTAGAATCAAATTCGACTATAACATTGTAATCAAATCGCTTAGAAAGATAGGTATGTAAGCAGTCTGCGGCTATTGCCCCATCTAGCAGTATTTCCCCCGGGAGCGGGGAACAACTAGGTATATGGCTGGTGTTTGATTGGAATCAATATAACTAAGACATTTTTGCTGCATAACTCATCTCAATACTTACGAAAAATATCATACTTACGAAATTTTTATACTAGTAGTAACTAAACGGGGCGGTTAAGTATTACGACACGTTTGGTGCAGTGGTTAGCGCTCCTGACTACTGAGCCAGCGTTCGCGGGTTCGAATCCCGCAAGGGGCAAATGTTTGAGTGATAAGCACGAATATTACAAGGAAGACTATTTCTTACTTCGAAACCAGATATTGGTGTGTTTTCTGGCGCATATTCAAATGTATTATTACTGACTGAGGGGTGTAGGTGCTTAGTCAAAACAATTACTAATAAGTGTGACAATTGTGTTAACAATAGATTAATAAGTGTGATGTATAGCTAACTATTTAGTGTAAGCTTTCATCAAAATAGTCTTTGTACAATAGATTAATGTAATGAAGGGAAGAAGATTCATAATTGATAATAATTAAGTAGGTAGAAATAAATTATGCACACGAAAATAAAGAACAAAGCGAACTCCATATCGTGAAAATAAATTGTCCTTTTTTGATTTATACAAGAAAAAAAGGCCTCAACCGTCTATCCAATGAAATCCTTATAAATGGGTGAGCGCGCAAAAAGTCAAATGAAGGATATTTGCATGGCATGCCGCTTGTTCTAGTCGTTTGGATGTTATGCCTCTGTTATATGGGGTGCCGACTGTGGGTAGAAAAAATCCGGCCCTTTCTCATCGGAATGGTGACAATGAATCTTAGTTATGTTTAGAGGTTAGCTACAAGGCAATTGTAATACTTTTGGTCTAGGTGATGTTTGTAGAGGCTCAAGCGTACCACAATATGTTTTTCGTTCATAACTGTGTTTGTTAAAATAACATTCTACATAACAATTAATTACTTATCTCTTGCCGCGAAGCATTAATATTTTAGTGTGCCTGAAACGTTACTTTAACTTATTCATTAAGGTTCACGTTACATACCACAAACAAAGTCGATTTAGGATACTGTAGGGGAGACTGGGGCTGGTTTTAACAGGGGTAAATACTAACAGCGTAATAACGTAGAACCTATTCGACTTACCACGCTGATTCCAACGCACTTTGTGCTTACGATTACGCGCGAACGTGTCTAGATCTGTCAGTTACTTGCCGAGCGTCATGGGAGCAGGTTGTGTCAGACGCCTCCCATTTTACAGGTAAATGAACTTTTTTACTTGTTTAATTTTTTGCATTACTCTTTAAATATGTATCGTAGAAAATTGGCTTTGGTATTGAATAAATCCGTATTTATTATATTTTTTATTAATGTTAAAGTTTTAATCGACAATATAACCGGCAAAAGAAAAATAATAACTTTGTGCAAAATGGGGTCGTGGGGTTGGTTTTAACAAAATGCACGGGGTAGGTTCTAACGCGTTAATATTTGCCCCGCATACGGGACTAGTTTTAACAGTTGAAAAAATTTAAACGTAGGTAATATCGTTCTTACTGTTTCTATACGAGGATGCAATTTTGATCACAACTGCGACCCCATTTCGAACAATGTTAAGGTTGAGTGGTTAGCGTGCCGGTTTTCAAGGCGCCACCATCTCTGAGGTTCCGGGTTCAATCCCCGGTCGGGGCAATGTAGAAAAATAAAATAAGTTTTCTACACTGTCTCGGGTCTGGGTGTTGTGGTACCTTCGTTATTTCTGATTTCCATAACACAAGTGCATAAGATACTTACTAAGGGATCAGAGCAATGTACCTATGTGATGTTGTCCACTATTTATTTCTTTATACATTTAATATTGCGTGCGATGTGGATCGACCTATTAAACTTCTATTGTTTTTTTAGAATGAGGAAATATAAAAGGAAAACCACACGTGGAAGTCCATCGAAAGAGGCCCATGAACTAGCAGCTAAGGAAGTGGTGGAAAATAAAAAGATCTTTAGAAGAAGAAGCTAAGCTAAAGAATAACAAAAAGAAATCTACTGCGAAGTTTAAAGTCAATAAGGAAAAGCAAAGAGTTAAGAAACATAAAGTGGAGGAAAAAGAAAAGAAGTCCAGTAAGCAGCCTAAGGATAGAGTGAAAAAGAAACTATTAAAAGAGAGTTTAGAAGAAGACGATGATGAGGATGAGGACATTGGCTTAGGATGTGGAGGAGATCATATTCTGGAGATAAAGGAGAGGTTTACAAAAATGCAATTTTAATTTAATTCACAATTTTTAGGTAATTTAAATAATAAACTTTTAAAAACCTTCGCAACTCCTCCTGTCTACTTACTCCAAAAACATGTCGAATCGTGAATAAAAAGTTAATCTTTCAATGTCAAATGTAATTTTTCTTAATCTGAAAATGTCAAATGTCATTATGCTTTTCGCTTTCGATATTTTTAATCTGTTCAAATAACTGATTGGCTGGCAGGTATTTGACATTATTCAGCAGGAATTTTTATTTTTTAAAGATGAATTTAGTGAGTTTTAAGTTTATTACACATGTTTAAACGGCAAGGAGCCGAATTTCATTTTATTTGGATGGTTAATGATCATTTGATGATCAAAAAATATTTTTTGTTCTTTCATTTGAGTAATGCTGATTGAGTGAGTCAGTTTAACTAATATAATTTAAGTTTTCTGTTTATTTTATAAACGATAAGGAACCACATTTAATATTATTAGTGTTTCTAATATACATTGAATATTATTTTGTTGTTTATCTTAACTAAAATCCCATTCCAAACTACATGTTATTTCTTACCCCCTCTGTTAAAACTTTCCCCAGCGGTGTTAAAACCAACCCCAAACCGGGGGTAAGATCTAACAAGTGACTTGTTTGCCAAAACTATTTTTTTCTCAGATATGGTAATTATTATAAACATTTTGTTGTGCTTTGCGTAAAGCTCATTAAATTTTGCATCATGTACCAAAAAACCATGTTTCTTGCTAAAGTAGTTTAGAAAATATAACGCTTAATTCAAAATTTGTTAGAACCAGCCCCGGTCTCCTACAGCGCTACAATGAGAGACGTTCAGATCTCGACTTGTAGGCTGTTACTCTATCTTAATAATTAATCAATGGGTCTTCGTACGGAATAAAAAAAGACGAGGTATTTCAATTTTTAGTTCAGCAAATAACAGTATAGGAGAATATTTTACATTATTTGTTACAGTTAAAGCAATAGAAATGGTCCACCTGAGCCTCATCGTATTTAATTATAAGAAAAGCAATGATATATCTTCAGTACCTAGTATCTATTACTGAGAAGTAGGGAATTTCCGCATAGATGTCAGATTCATATTTACCCAGTTACTAATCAAACTATCTTTAACATGAGAAAATAAGTGGCCTCATAAACGGAGCTTTGCATATCATCTGTTTGAGTCTCCAAGTTTAAATTGGGTCAATAGCTATATGTACGTAGATCATGTACGTACGTAAGTGGAACCTTCGAGCTCATTTGCCAAATTGACACCGTTTACCTACTGGTTATTGATTTACTTCCAAGGGCAAGACGGTTAACCATCAGCTTAATTGCTTATCTATAGGCATAATAGTTTTTTGTAAGTTTGTCGTGGATAATATTTGACGACGCGTTTGGTGTATTGGTTAGTGGTTAGCGCTCCTGACTATTACACCGGCCGTCACGACTCTAATCCAGCAAGGGGCAAATGTTTGTGTGATGAGCACGAACATTTGTACCTAAGTCATGGAAGTTACTATGTATTTAAGATTTTATGGGAGACAATTATGACAATTGTTGTTCGGTAAGTAACACGAGGAAGAAAATTCCTTACCATAAAACCAGACAATTGGTGTGTTGTCTGGCACATATTTATATAATATTAGTTTAAAGAACAGTGCTGGAAGATCTGGGTAAGCCACTAAAAATAACTAAGTCAAATTCAGCCCCATTAACCCCATTTAGTCTCCCATAAATTCTAATCAAGAAAATATATATGCCTTGTAACCACAAATCAGGATTTATGATGGGATTTTAATCTTTATTATTTTTAAGAACCGTAAGAAAAAATATACGAAAATTGAACGTTTTCTGGTAAAAGAAATTACTTTTTAAAGTACGTTTTTCAGGGCGTAGGGCATAAAGTTCTTTTAATCTCTGACGAAAAACCAACAAACTTAAAAAACCTGTCTCCGTAGGCAACTTCAAAGTAATAATAACAAGCATAAGTAGTAACATTACAATAATAAAACACATGATTTCGTAAAGTAAAAAAAAGAATAAAGAAAACCATAAATATGAATGAAAGTATAAAACGAGATCATAATGAAGCATCTTTTATCTACGTTAAAATAATCGTATCGACCCCACTTGCTGTCGCATGTCAAATTAAGCACCGCGGTATCATCAGCCGTTGTTATAAGGGCTATTTTTCCACGAAAATGTTCACTCTTATGTGCTGATGAAGGTACCTTCGTGAAATATTATGAGTGTTCATTCACCGGTGTGACACATTGTGAGCGAACTGTAAAATGGGTCATCCGCCCTATAGGTACGTTATCACATCAGACTCTACATTACCGTTGAAAACTCACCCTTATTTTTATAGCTTTAAGGTATTTAAGTAGTTAGCTTCTAATGCAAGCTGATTGGAGGTCACCCTTGTAAAGTGGAACAGTATCGAAAGCACATTAACTGAATCGGCACCGCTTGTTTGGATATTGATAAGGGTTCGGCAAGGGTGGCAAATTGCACTTTAATTGGCATATGTTTGTTAGAACATCAATATGAACTGCTTTTAAGCTCGTATTTAGGCTTATTTTATAAAGTTTAACATAGACGAAGTGTCAAATTAGCAACGAAGTTCCAAAACACAAATAAATAGAAGCTTTTTTGTAGAGTAAATAGTAAGTGACGATTTCAGTTATGGAAATACATAATGTTGGTAAACGTATTTAATATGAAAAAATAATAAATATCAGTTGGTAGGTAACCAACTACTTTGGTAATCAAAGAATCTGTCAGTAATTAATTACCCAAATGTATTATTTATATTTAACGAGTACATTCAAGTCATCCAGCATAATAAAGAAGGAAGTTATGCTAAAATACCTACAGCACCAAAACGTGTTAAGAAAATCAATGAAAACTTTTGTGATTAGTAAATCAAAGTTTAAGCTTCAGGCAGGAGTCCGGAACTTTGTACTACTGACGGAATATTGGAATTAGCCCGGCTTTTGATCTCACGATATTCGTAAACTCAAAACATTGCGAAGCTTTATAATTACCTACCTTTTTCCTTGAACATGATCAGCCTCAAAACAATTAAACTTTTAATATGTATCTAAAATTGAGGCTTTATAACGAAACATTAAGAAATTGAATAGAATTTAGTACCTAGTATAATACTGACCTATAGTTGAAGTAAAGGTTTACGGCCTTACCATAAATAAATAAACAAGGTTTGAACAACTGTTTAAATGTTATGCGGCTAAAATAAAATGTATGTCACCCTCATGTCATTTGACTTGATTGACGTTGATATTATACTAGCCATATTATATTTAAACAGTGTTCGAAATCTTGTTTAATTATTTGTGGCAAGGCAGCTAAAGTTTAAAAACTTTTATGTATGACCATTTCAAAATAATGAATCCTTGGAAAACTAATGTCCCAAGAATATAGGTTATACGTTATTACACGATATTCACACATCACTACCACTTAATGGACCGTAACTTCTTGTAAAGACACCCCAAGTACGAGTACTTAGGTAAAGCAACGAACAAATTGCCCTGAAACTTTGCTGTCTAAAACTTCCACTACAAACGACTATATAACTAGTTCCTAACCACTGAACTTGTATTTAACTCATTCAGTTCATTAGGTAGAAGGGAAACCTTTATCACCATGATAAGAAACAAACCCAACAAATATGATTTTAATTCTTTTTTTTTAACTGTGCTATGTGCGCTCTGAAACGCGGAATTATATTCCTTAGATGGATATCTGCCTGATCTAGATTTTTTGTGCTAGTAAGATGCCATGAATATAATAGAAAAGAATAACTAGAGGTATAATCTTTTTCATCACAGAAAGTAGGTCACTTCTGCATATAAAGGCCATGGTCATGCAAATGATTTCACTTCACCCCTTTAATGGCTGACCAATATGGCTGGTTAAAAGTATCAAGGGGAGAAAATGGCAGTACAGTTCAGCGGAATCACTGCATTACTAAATCCCGCAAAAAACGTTGGTGTTTTTTGCAGGTTCGGTTGTCCGTCACACGAGTCCTATTAAGTGACTATCTCGCTTGCACTACTGATGAAGCGGTGCGCTGAATCGTTCTATCTATTATTTAAAAGTAAAACTGGTCCAAACTGGATCATACATAAACAGGTATCGGTTTTTTGCATGTCATTGCAAACGGGATGTCCGTGTGAATAATAGCATTATAACGCCTTATCTACTAAACGGCATCCTGCAGAAAACAGTACCTGAAAAATACGTTATGTTATGTTTTATTTATGTTATACGGATGTCACCTTGAGAAACAGTCCTAAGAGCAATGGCAAAACACTCTATGTTCACGACATGACACTCATGGCAGATGTGTTTAAGATTCAAATTTTCTTTGTTTCAGGCGAACCTGGAGGAGAAAACACTTCATTCGTCCAACGAGTCTTCACTTTCAAGAGAAAAGTATCGGATTCCCACATAATCCCTTTTTGAAGACCCTGCTGAGTGCATACCTGGTTGTACACTGGTCATCGACCTGCCTCAGTGACTCGGAAAATTGAGCTCGACGAGTACCGATCACCTGTCACCTGTCATTTGCGGAGCCAGGCAAGAGCGCTATCGAAAAACGACTACTTCGCGAGTTCGCGATGTGTGAATATCGAATAAACCTAACTATGTTTACCTATTGTCTTTTTTTAGGGTTTCCCATCCAAAAGGTAAAAACGGGAATATATTACTTTCGCTGTCCGTCCGCCTGTGTGTCGCCAGGCTGTATGTGTATCAAATGAACCGCCATACCTAGTTGAAATTTTCTCAAATTATGTACCTATTTCTGTTATCAAAATCTGTAAACAGAATGAAATAAATATTAAAATTTTACCATTTTCTGCTTGATATCAACAAGGCAACGGCGACAGGTAGGAGCTTGATATTTACGGAACCTTTCGTGCACGAGTTCGATTCGCACGTGGCCAATTTTTTTTAAAGATTTAGCTCTTACTATTTAGGATCACTCGTGTAATTCAGAGTTAGTATATTATCATGGGGTTAAAATATCAACGCGTCGGGTATATTTCTGTAAAATTCAAATACCACTGACAGCAACAGAGCCATAGTAGCCCCGTTAATTAAGCTAGCCCGGGGCCGTGCAATAGTACAAATCATATTTCGGATCACTGAATCTTTTTTCAAACCTTTTTGGTTTCAGTTAAATAAAACCAATTAAATATTTATCTGAGTGCGTAATGCGATGATGTTTTGACAGTTAAACAGCTTTGCTTTTAAACGGTTAAGCAAATTCGTATTGAGGTGGGTTTAGACCAAACGAACAAAGAACTAGAGCTAGTACAAGAACATTCATTTTTGAATCCAAACGCTGAATTCGAGCTTCCGTTTAGAACAAAAGAACAAGAAAGAATGTTTTGTTCTAGCTATAGTTCTTTGTTCGTTTGGTCTAAACCCTCTTTGCGACTTCGTGTAATCCACTCAGCAGATTTGCGTGGGACAGCACTAAAATGGAAATTGAAAACTGCTTCGAACTTGAACGAATTAAAGCAAGATGGCAATTCGCCCCTTGGATGTGTTGCCGTGTCGTACAATTGTTCAAGCTCACTGAATGATCAGTCGCATTTCATAAGTATAGACAAATATAGTGTTTATAAAGTATGAAATTACTAATAGGTATGTTAGTTCGTGCATGCTCTTATCTATCGCCACACGCCCGTAATCAATTTAAATTAATTCTCACCCGGGTAAATTTAATCCGGAAAAGATAATTTGGCTAACTGGTTAAATAATTAATGACTGAGGGAGATCAGGTAAATAATATATTACCTAATGCACAATGGGCCACATAACATTTGGTCCCTTTTTAATTAGAAAATCTTAAATTACGGTCTAGGAGCCGAAACAGTAAGAACTCAATGGAGGTTTAGTGAAGTATAGGTAGAAAACATATAAAATCGCAATCAAGATAAATGCCAGCTATCATACAGCTGAGTGGCCCATTATTCAGGGGGACGAATCTAAATGATTTGTGAAAAGGCACGGAGAAAGAATATAAATACGTACTACCACGGATATGGCCGATTATGCTAAATACGAGGCTTATGTTTCAATGAGTCAGTGGGTGGTGAGTGCATAAAAATTTGTGAAAAGAGACCCTTCCATAAGAAACGCATACTAGACTGGTAGCAAGATGGACAGACAACTTTATATCATCGCAAGATGGGACTAGATAGAACTAAAGGCCTAGACGAAAAACGTGATCCGTCAATACGATCTCATTTTGCGGATCCGCACCATTTTACGAATGCAATCTCGTATGTATCCGCAAAACGACGATCGTATTGACGGATTTGGTTTTTCGTAGTAGGCCTCCTACTATTTGTTGGACTCCAAAGTATAGATAGTGCCATCCACAAAGCGGGGAGAATGACAAATATTAAAGTGTTAATTAATTAACAGTTAGTAATTATATTGATTATTGTATTATCAAATATTGGCAAAAGCTTGCACACATTGTACTATATCTATAAACGATTAGGACGAAAGTCGGCGCGAGCCTATTATAACCCTATACTTTGGTATTCAAAGGCTTTTCTCCAACAGTTGACGTCTAAGTTTTTTAAGGGTCCTCTACTTTACAAACTAGGATGCCACTTACTACATAGGGCACAATTCAGATAGGTATTATGTCAAATGGCCAGAGGTCCCAGGATCAATTCCCGGGTCGGGCCAAAAATATGTACCGGAGTTTTTCTGTTCAGAAATTCTCCGGGTAGCCCGGAGTTCGGAAGTTGGCGGTGTTTCACCCCCGTGCCTCGGAAAGCACGTTAAGCCGTTGGTCCTGCGCCTGATCTCTCTCCGGTCGTGTCAGATTGCTGCTCCATCGGGCGATGACAGTGAAAGGAATGGAGAGTGCACCTGTGTTTGCGCACACACTTGTGCACTATAATATGTCCCGCGCAGTCGGTTAGTCGTTGTGAATGGCCACCGTAGTCGAAGTCGGCTAGGGGGCCTATTATTATTATTATGTCAAATGACCAACCACTCGAGATAAGCTTAATCAGTTGCAAGGTTCGTTAACAATAATAAGGCAGGCAGGTGTGTAGATGTGCAGGTGGGGAATTCCAGAATATTTAAATTAATATTTAGGTTTCACTTATACCTAATAACTACTAACTTGTAAAAATAAATTTCGGTTTTGTAAGCGAATGTCGCTCAATTTATGATATGATGCCTAAATAATGCGGTTTATTCTTTAAAGCATGAAATATTATTATTATTAAATGGCAGTTTTGAAACCACGAAATATTCATTAATAATTATCATTACAGTTCTCAGAATGGAGGTGGTTAAAATGATTGGATTATGAATTATTTGACTGTATTTCAATATAATGCTCAACACAGATTTCTAAGAGTATATTTTTGTATCGTATTGGAGCCCTCATTCAATAATATATCAACTGGTATTTTTTTTGTCTCTAAGCACCACAAAGACGCTTTCCTTATTTTTTTTAAATATTCTTACACGACTCTAAAATCACAAGGATTCTATACTAATAACCTTTTCATCTCCATGACAAATTCTTAAGTAGGTACATACATAATAATGGCAAAAACAAAAAAGCACTCAACATAATCCTTATCACATAGTTTATTAAACTCCCTATCATCAAAGGAATATGTGACCACTAACCTTACATAAATATGTACATTAGCGACTACAACGAGGTGTCATTCTGTAACGACCTCATTACCATGCAAATAAAAATTACCCTTCAGCTTTACAAAACATACATGAGCTCTTTTGAATCGCGTTAACATCTCTTTACATGTCTTATTTAAGAACGGCCAGTAAAAAAGTTGCTTACCGATAAAAAAAGAAAATCCGAGAGGTGCAAATGCAAACATAAACACTACACTACACACACAGACACGTATATTTTTTTAATCGTGAAAAACACCGACACAGCTGTTTCTATGGCGCTCGGAGCGCGACTGCCGCCCGCCGTGATAGTACCAAAGAATAAATGGAGGAAAATCTGCAGACGCGTCATTATTCAAATGAGGTAAAATTGAATTTATTAAGATAAGAACCGCGAATGCCATTTGACTCGGATTTGCGTTTAAATTAATGGGTGTCATTTCGTAAATTAATTTATCATGATAATTTTTTTGAAATCAGTTTGAATTGTATTTTGGTTTTTTTATGATCTTTGCATTTTCTTCTGATCTTTCAATTTGCCATTTCAAGAGATAAGCTTTTAGATGAAAACATTCTAAACACGTATTACTTAGCTAGAAAAACATCGAAAAAGGTCGTTATCTTCGCGAGTAACAATGGTAGTCATTAATAAGTTTACGATCACTTAATATACCATTGTTGCCTCGCGGACTTTAATTGGTCGTAAAATATTCTGTAATTATTTAAGGCTGTAATTAGTATCTTGCCACGTTACTGCGGTTTCGTCGTTATTTATTTACATTTTATGTTTGAATAGTCGTTAACCATTAGGGCTAAAAGCGTGGCAATATTTACTTCAATGGGCTGTAATAATAAAAGTAACAAACATAATTACCAGGAGCATTATTTTTATGCATTTAGCTTAGTTTTAAATACCTTACAATGTCTTTGGATTTCTAAGATTGAGGACTAAAATAGCTGAAAGAGTCATCACAGCGAAAGAGTTTTCCGACCCACAAACCCGCGTTCTAGACACACATAATCTTTGGCAAGGCTTTTTCTGTGATCCCTCTCTGCCGTAACGGATGATTGGCGCTATCTCTTTCACACCCTGTTCAGGGTGACGTAGGCACGCGGGAAACTGGCGAGTTTTGTTCAAGGCAACATTCAGTGAAGTATGGAACACCTTACTTGTGTGAATTTTCCGAATTTAACTTGAAATGCCGTATTAAAAGTTGGGAAAGACGTAAATTAAGTTAAATTGGGACAGGTGAATGTCGTCGGATGTTGTACGGAGTTTGTGTCAACGTATCGGCAATCGATGAGGATATATACCTTCTCGGAAAGATATAAAATATGAATATTGAACTTGTTTTAGGTGAAATGTTTTCATGGTATTGTGGAAATGTACCGGTATCTTTTGGTTGCAAGTTGTAAAGGCTGCCGAAACTGTTCATAAAAATATGTTTATGTTTATTAGTTGTACTAGGAAACTATTCTTTATAGTGATATCTTTTTCTTTCCAATAAATATTCTGCTATTGTTCAGGGATTTATAATTCGCTTTAGGTGAACTAAATAATTTACTTCCCTTATAAAAATATATTGAAAATTTAAAAAATGATAATCACTCAATAGTATCTGGATCCAGAAGATTTATTTTTGAATCTAGAATATTAATGATTTCCGTACGGGTGGTATTTAGGTAAAAACGCCCTTCACAAAAAAAAAATAATCGATAATGAAATTCTAAAATAAGTAGAACCTTGGATTTTATTTTTCGTCAACGTTCGGCTTAACGGTTTTTTTCTCTTTAAAGTTGTTCCAAATCTACACTGCCATTTGCATGAAATGAAATAATGGTCATATTAAATAACGTCAGAACTATATTTTTACCCCCATCACTTAAAGTTCTTATGTCATACGCGCTTAGAATATGTTATTTCGGAAGGACGAAACAAAATGTCGACAGCACCCGACTGCAAATTTAATTTCGTTCGTAATAACGTTATGTCATAACTAGATTACGTAATGTAAACATTTTACATCCATTTGCATATCATAAGACTGACGGGACTTTTGACGCCGCTCGGATTTGGGGTTTCGGAAAGGAGAAAACCGGTTCCCATAGAAACTTGGGCCTGGCGTTACAGAGCTGAAACTTGGCTTAGATTTAGTTCAACTATAGCTTTCTCACGAGGCCCATTTTCACTACAATTATCAATGGCTAAATCAGTAAAATAATTTACAGAAAATGTTTAAGGTTATGTAAAGTCACCGTTGGATATTTTGTAGCAGACAAGATGACCAAATACCTTTGAACAGTTAAAATATTAATAAATACCGTACACTATAAGCTACCATTAATATCTGAACATTATTTATTATTTAATGTTACGGTTTAATTAAATAATGTTCAGAAATTATCGGTTACTTGTATTGTATGCAACTTATTGACATTTTGACTGTTCCAAGTTAATGATCACCTTGTCTGCTACAATAGTAGATTGTTATACAAGGGGAGAAAGCGACCCATTTCACTCAAGATGTTTCTGGCGCTCGAACGAAGTGAGAGCGCCAATAATTCGAGAGTGAAATGGTGCTTTCACCCGAGTTAAACATACTATTTTTCATTTCGACTGTGAGGAAAAACATTAAATTTACAATAGTGGTTGTATATGTCATGGTCAGGTATTATGTAGTACAGCGAGAAAGGAAAACTTAAGTTTTTGCACAAAAAGACAGTTAATTTACAGTTCTCCAAACATCTAACATGATTAGAAAGAATAACGACACGAATACATGAAAACAGTAAGAAAAAGCAGACGATACGAAATAATTAAAATCCTTGTACAAAATATCGATCGAATTTTCCCCACAGATAATAATTGACAAAATTTAAAAAGTAGGCATAGAGTTAAAAAAGAAAAAATGACATTGACAATGTAAAAAAAAGTGTCATCTTGGTATTATGGCGGGAAGCCGAATATCTTAATCACAGATTAGTAAATGTATATTTATATTATAGATTGAATCAATTGAATATGTTTTATATCAACGATCATAATAAACATGTTTTTCAATGTATAGCTAAGCAAAAATGTTTATTATTTTTATAATATGATGTGACTCAATTATCTTTGATCCAAGCTTTGACTGCATGCCTCGACTCTATACCATGCCAATTAAAACTAAATTACTTTCCACCCTAGGGATGGATAAGCTATTTTCCACCCGGCTATCTACACAGGAAAGTGCTATTTTCCGAACAGGAGAGATGAAAAATATCTGACGCAGCCCTATGACTATTTCGGAAAGAAAAGTGCGAGTAGACATTGACAGTTGACAGATCATTTTTTAAATCAGTTTAACGGCCTTTAGACGTATCCGTGCAGCCAAAGGTGACAGGGCAGAACATAAAATCGGTTTATTTTTTCCGTTGGCCATTTCCATTTTGGGTAAGATTTAAACAGGGTGATCTAGCAAAAATATTCCTTTTAACTTTTAACATATACCAAATATGTTTTATGCCTGTAACCGTCAGTCCCAGAAACAGGTTTCTCATTTTAGAATGTCTTTTATCTATACAGGGTGTTATTACAAGGGGGTGCCAAATTTTTGGAGGTGAATGAGACCGTCAATATGAACAACTTTTACTATGGGGTCATGGTCAAAATCTTAAATAAAATTTCAGGTTCCCCATACAAAATCAGTCACCTACACTGACAATAATGTATGGAGAGGCAGAAAATAAAATTAATAATTGAACGATGGTCCCATAGTAAAAGTTGTTCATATTGATGGTCCCTTTCACCTCCAAAAATTTGGCACCCCCTTGCAATAACACCCTGTATAGGGAACGAGAACATAGATGAGATTCACTATTTACTTACATTTTGATGAGTAGTTGTCACTACAATTTATTATACCGCAAATACACAAACTTAAAACGATAAGCTCGAAAGGAATCAACACGAAAGGTATTGAAATGAACCTTCTCGAAATCTCGTGGTCATTTGTATTTTTTATTGGGAAAATTCTAATTTATGTATGCATTAGCTTAAAATAATGACTGAAATCAAAAGAAACCTGTTTAATTTTTCCAATTTTCAAAAACTTGTTAAGAAACATCGAATTTATATTACGAAATTCCCGTGGCCGGGAATTCGTAGGACAAGAAGTTAAAATAAGAAAAAAACTAACGATTAGCCTTCTGCCTAATTCAAACTTTAATTATGATATGGGGTCCTAATTTTGGTTAAACCGCCCCTAGTAATGTATCAGATTGCGCACCGATATCTCTCGAAAATGCCATTAAATTAGCAGTGGGAACTAACAAGTTAATTAGTTGTTAACGGAGGATTAAAACCTATTCGGGCTTGATTAGATTTTGAGCTCATTAGCCCAAGTAAATTCCAGTTCGGGCTGGAATTGTTTGAATGGACTTTCAAAAGGTAAACGAGCGGGGAATAAATTTTCATTACACTTACTTAAGCGATTATAACTTGTTGGAGAGAACCTATACGTAGCTACTTTGACCTGAGGGGCGATTGTGTAAAGCAATCGTATTCATTTTACAGTTCAAAACGTATTACAATATGTCAAACCTTTTGTTATTTGCCGTTTGACAGATCATACCGTACGTTTTGAACTGTCAAATTAATACGATTGCTTCATACAATTTCATGCCTGGTCATAGTGCTCTTAAATGCTTTAACTCAGAGGTATAGTAGTTCAAAATGATAACCCCTAATCAATAAATATTAAAATCGCCAACTCGTTGTAGTAAATGACATTGTCAAGTTCTTTGACTGGACCATAAAATTATTATCCCTTCCCAATAGGAATATTAATTTTTTGAACTGGACACATTTGTTTGGCATTGCTGGTTCGATTTATTTTGTTGGAAAATAACAAAAATAATATTTTCCAATATAATATATAAAAACCATTAAGAACTAATTACTGGGTATTTAAAGGGGTATATACAATTTTTATTTTTATAATTTTTATTTTTAAAATTATTATTAAGTTACCATAAAAGTTAAAATAATTAAATTATGTAACACCATACCATAGGAAGGCAAACGGATGACTTTGGCAGCCTATACGTGGAGGAGTTGTCAACGCGCACTACTAGATGGCGCTGAGAGTAACTTGACTCGCACTATGTTCTCGTCTCTTCGTGTACTTAATACCTTTCGTCAAATTATTATTTGTTGTCGTATGTTCATCGTAGAACCCGTCTACCGGTTCTCTCACTCTTTTTACAATTAAATAAATGACGTTATCAAGTAACTGAGCATTCGTTTCATATCTATGCTCAAAACAATCAATCCTCCAGCCTTTTATCAAAGTTTGTAATTCTGGTACATTAGCAACGAGGTTGTCATAACAAATTGGCTCGTACTACCAGACCATTAGGGTGTTCAAACATTATGAGTAAGTAAGGTATTAAAACATAGCAGAAAGGGGTTCAGTAGATTTACTTACTTCCTTGGAGATTATTAGGCCAAGTCTTAAGTAGTAAATACGAATACTTGCTTTCCGGCAGTGACAAATACAACAGTCTCACATAACGAAATTTGATTTGAATATTAAACACTTTAAGAAGCATCATGTATATATATACCTGTCCTATTAAAGAATTAAGATAAGCGTAGGATATACCCATATTTTGGTACCAAGAAGTCAAGGAGATGGTATCGAAAAATGAGATAGAGAATAAAGGACACAGACCATGAGCATAAATTAAGAAAAATTTAAAAGTTCAGTTCCTACTAGGTCATACCTAGGCTGTGTTTCTGTGAGCTAACATTAGCCCAGCGCAGCGTGCGGCCACATCAAGACATATGTAGACCAAGTTTCCGACCTACGGATGCTGTTCGCCAGATTACTCGAAAACCCTACTCTGAAAGCTTGTCGGAGACTAGTACTAGACTTGATTCCTAACATCACTTACCCCCTTATTCATAATAACTCAAATGGTATTTTAAATCTGTTTTAACTATTACACTATTCTCTCTTGGTGCTGTCATCATTTGACAGAAAGTGACAAAACAGTGTAACAGCTAAAATAGGTTTAAAAGACCGTTTGAGTTATTATGAATAAGGGGGTCAGACTCTAAACCAAGATTTTAAGTTGACTTTTCCTATTCTATGCTGAAAAACCGAAAAGTAACATACAACAGTAATACAAAAAGTTATTTTGCTTAAATCGTGTACTTTCAGTCAATAGGGGGCGTTTGATAACCTGTATGTTGTTTATAAATTTATTAATATCCTTAGCAACTGATTGTATTTAGTTTGTTGCTTTTTACTTCATAAAGTAAAAAGGGACAGGATTCGACTTTTCATTCACATGCTGTCTGAAATGAAAGAGGTTAATGAGGTATGAACCTTTTTTTTTACGCAGAGGAAATGCTTTACGCATACCTACTACCGTGGGGACGGCAATAGGTGATGTGGGACTCCCTTGACGAATGACAGACCACTCGTCAAGTATACCCACTAAAACCTCCGCGAGTTCCCGCAAGCCGCTATAAGCAGGACGACGAAGGATCGCTTATCGCATGCGCTCCGTCATCCAAGCGGCAATCCGCACTATTAGATGCAGTTACGCCCATGGGATGCCTCGGGAACCTTGAGACACCCCTAACAACTGGTGGATCACTTTGAGGACTCACACCAATGCTGGGTCCACATAGAGCCAGGGAGCGGTCATAGCACCTCACTCACTTTAGGCAGCATATGAATGAAAAGTTCTGAAATCTGAGAGATTGATGTAGAGGTTGTTGTGAGAAAGTACTGTTATGTCGAAACCATGAACATTGGCTCCCCAAGTAGCCTCTTTTCTAAACTAGGTCACTAAGCGGCCGAATTTAGTAAAGTGGAGCCCATTATTAGCCTATACTATTGTAACTTAAGATTCGTATTACAAAGGGGTTAATTTATCAGTTATTTATTTTAACTGTCGTCAAAAATATATCATTGTGGCTTTTGTACAAGTGTGATTTGTTTTAGGTTACATAACGAAATTGTAATTTACCTAACAATGCACCATATTAACACGTACCGGGACAGTGCCCGCCTACAGGCGTGAAAACAATAAAACATCTATTGTGTCTGGAGTAGTGTCCCGGAACGTGTTAAGTTATCTATTATATAAGATCACCTCGTTTTAAGTGATAATATATAAAGGACCGATTCAGCACAATAAATTAATCATTTTTTGTAGAAAACACTGGGTTTTTATCCGCTAGGTTTTGTGAAAATTGTAGACTAAGGTAATATTTTTCCAGATTTTATTTTTGTATTAATTAAGGCTAAGATTAGAGACAATGAGAGTTTGGGCATTGAATTGAGAGAGGCAAAGCCGATGACGTAGATACCTTTTTAAATTTTATTGTCAGGGCGCTGTTTAAAAAAAATGTCTATGTTAAAGAAAATAATAAAAATTCAAATTTCGATTTTCCAAAAAAATATGATAGTGTCCTGTTTCTATGATTACAAAGCTACTGTTTAAATATTATCACTTAAAATGATTTGACCTTATATACACCGTGCTTTTTTAACCGTCTTACACCCGAAGCCCACGTAATGTAACCATCTTAATAAACCTCTAGGACATGTTATTTTTTTTATTACACTCCACATAATTTTGGTGTAAAAAATATCTAATAGTAATGTTTCGTAATGTATCATCCTGTTCATAATGTTTATGTTTTCAACAATGCATTCCTTGACCTTGCCGCCTCCACGCGTTCCGCGCCGTAGCCAATCTAAGACAGTCCACGTGGATCTCTAACCAATCATGCGCTAGCGCAATACTTTGTGACGCCCACCGCCTCGCCCCTTTCTATTCGTGCGTAAAACTCGGTCGGTAGTGCTAGACAGCCGAGTGAATGACCCGCGCGTAGTGCTCGTTACAGGATGTTTCGTACTAAATTGTGCTGATATCTTCTTTAATGTCTAAGGCTTTGAAATCTTAATAATAACCAAGTTTTATTTAACGAATGACATGTAGTTATTGGATACTTTAAGTGGCCTTCGGCTGTAAGACGGTTAAAAAAGCACGGTGTATCTGATAGTCTGATATCCATTTTTAAAATAAAATATTTGAACTAACGCTGGATAGTTTCATTTTATACGGGCCTGTACTCGTATCTCGCATCTTGACAAAAGTATTACAAAACATTACGGAACCTTAACGTATGAATCGTAAATGGGAGTCATTTACACATCTCACATGACAATATTGCACACATTGTGTTTACATACATTTACAGTTCAGTCACGAAACTTATAGCGAAGAAAATTGAAAGCACCAACAACTACTAAATGAAATGTTACTTTTTGTAAGTACGTCTAAATTGAAAACTGTTGTAAAATATACTTTCAATGACACAATGTTTTCTCAGTAAATGCTACTTTTTATTAATTCACATTATTATGGTGCAACATAATTTTAGACGGATAATCGATTACGGTGTTACTACAGTAGAAAACCACGCATATTTTCTGGAATTTTGCTATTTTATAAGTTATGAAATAAGAGTTCATAATCTATAACATACTTAAAATTACATTATACGGGAAAGATGGGCACGAGTAACAAGACAGGTAGCCAGTTTCACACTGATATATTAACTAAAAGAGGCGGTGGACGCAGCCACGCGCATTGACAAGTATACCTACATAACTACTACGTAAAAATAAGTTCTTAAATAAGGCATCTTTATGCAAAGTATTAAACAATGTTCATAACCAATTTGTTGCCACGAGTAATACCCAATAGACCTATACAGAAATCCAAGATCTTTGTACAGAAATTTATACTTCTATATAATGGAAATCCCATTATAATATCAGTACCTATCCAGTCTGCCAGGAATTTGCGTTGACAAATGTGTTGTCGCTCTCTTTCGCACCTGACGTAAAAACATTTGACGCTAGTTCAAACTTTTATTGCCAACATTAAATTGATTCGAAAAATCGTCGAGGGATTCCGTTCCGCTAATGACGTCACAAAGTTAAAAATAGAAGATTATTTTTACTTTCCAACATTAAATTATGTCAAACTATTCCAGCTATTTTATTTTTGTTACTCTTGTCTTGTTGCAACATTGAATCATAGTTGTAGTTGAAGAATACTTATTGGAAGAATTTTTAAGATATTCTAGCTAGACACTAGAATAGAGGCATCCTAGAGGCAGGGACAAAATCAAAGTACTTCATATTTATAACTCTGATTCTTGTTAACCCATGTATGGTTTCATTATTTTCTGATCGTAAAACATTTTTCCTTAAAAAAGATTGGAATTTCTTAGAAATCCGCCCCTAATTACGGCATTGGCAATACAACACTCTTTTGTAATATTTTTACATAAAAGCTTTGTTTGTAAGAGTTTAATCCTATTACAATGAAAGAGCGAAGCCGGTTTATGAAAATGAATTTATAATTATAATTTAACATGGTAACATGTATTCGTAATATTCGTTACTACGAGTACTCGTATGATGCCCAAATTGGATTTTCCCTATTTTAACTCATTTTCCTCCTTTACCTTTCATTTATTTTGTACCAGTTTGTACTCATTTATTGAGAACGTTTAGGTATTCCTTGTTATTCCGTTAAAATATTGGGAGTAAGAACTATTCCTCTGTTTTTTAACTTTGACGTGATTTCTTTACTTTAAAAACCTTTAATTTCTGCTGTTACATTCCCATTTCTATATTTAGTGATGTGAACACGTGTATGAAAGATAAATAATTTTAATTATATAAACAATATCTGTTGCACCTGTGTGTTGAAGGAAGGAAATCAGTCATATTATTTGTCGATAGCTCTAACTAAACAAACATAAATCTACATACACCTAAACAGAAATCAGTCTGCACTCCCAGTGCATGAATCAAGTGAAAGAAAAATCTTAGAATCGTTTTTTTTTAGTTAAGTAGATCGTTAATGGTTGATTCTCGGACCTAAGATAAAATTGAAAAATCTTCATAAAATAAAAATACATGTAAACAAACACACATTTCCAATTCACGATCCGTTAGATAACTCTAGCTAGGTTAAAATTAATTCATCATTATACATATTATTGTCCGTTTCCCAAGATTATGCCCCAAACAGTACCTACTGCCCAGTTGCGTGATTGATAGTTTACTAAACTATTGGTTAAATGTCGTTAACAGCGGTTGATTATCAATTGTGCGTGTTTTAAAAAAAACCTTAACCAATGGTCATCATAAAATAGCCATTCCGACACATGGATAAGGATTATTTTCTTCAACATTGCCATTATAACGAGTTAAATCTTAACTCTGGGCTATGATGCGCTATGCATGACCCAGACCCAACAGGGTCCCCCGTATTTATAGAGAAGCATAAAATTATTGCTTTTGATACTTTTTGATAACAGTTGTTTTAACAATATTTTGAATTTGAAATAGAAATCATTTTTGGGTCATTATAGAAAAGTAATTACTTTACCTAGACTAAAAATAGGTGTATGAGTGCTTACTTCTAAGATAATCTCGCTCTCTGAAACCAATAGTTTGTTTTAGTACCGCCCGCTCAAGCGTAGAGCGTAAATGTTTGCCTGATACAAATAAACCGGGAGCGCGTGAATTACAGACCATTGGTATTACAGCCGTAATTTTGTTATATATTACAATGTAATTCCGTAATATATTACCGGCTCGGAATAGCCCTGTTTATTGCAGTCGGTAACCATTGTGTGTATTCAGCGCAGCGGTATCTAATGTAGTAGTTATAAGGGTCAGTTTTCAACAAAAATCATTGTGCTGGCGACTGTACCTACTTAATTAAGACGTCAAAGCATACATGCTTTGTTCAACTTTCTCACATTTCACTTCGTAACAATTCAATAAAAATTAATGTTGTACTTTCTATAGTTAATAAAGTTTTGGAACTTCTGGCCATGGTAGTGAACCAAATAATTTTCGATTTGGCAGCCTGAACTAATGTTCAGTACAACATCCTTAGATTCCTTAAAATAACAGTTCATTCATATTAGTATCGTAAGAACATAAATGTTCATACTCGTGGTTACATAATTCTGTAGAATGATTATATACTATATCGATAGCAGTTAGCAAATCTTACAGCGAGTTGTATCTAAAATAGTGCCTAATATGTATAAATAGTATCTTGTCAAATGTGGGCATGTAATAATTCTAACCTATTGGAATATATATTTGGTGAGGTTTCCTCAATACTTGTCTAATGAAGTGGAACAACCAATTTAGTTTAAATAAAAAATAACATTAGCTCCTAGAATGGGAACGATACAGCATCAATGTCAATGGTTAATACACGACACACCTCCGGTTTTTCGATGATATAAGTGGTCGTTGTGGCACAGACGCTGGAAGATCTTGGCACTGTGCTCGAAAACCTTGTGTCGAGCTCTCGTGTTGTACCTGCTCTGGTAGCTGTTGGAAACTCAGCTCTCGATGTTGTCAACGTACTTGTTGACAACTAGTCTTTGGTAGAGGGACTCGTCTACCGGGGATAAGTGATCCAATTAGTCCAACTTTGAGAAATAGTCAACTAATCCAACTGGGCTGGGTAGCGTTCGGGAAACTGCGTAAGAGCGTTTTCTCATTTCAAATGCCCCAGTGTCTAAAGACGAAAGGCTTCAACCAGTGTGTGTAACCAGTGATGACATACGGATCCGAGACATGGTCTCTAACTACAGGCCTTATAACATAGCCATTTACATTGTAGTACTTATTCCTGACTTAACCTAAAAGGTTTCCTAACGAAACTTACAGCGTCATCGCGTCAAATCTTCTTTCAACCAATACCCAATTATTTACTTCATTATAAATCACAGTTAGATTACAATCCCATTTCTGTCTGTAATATGGTACTTTGTACCAGTAAAATTATGACCGATTCCGTTTCGAACCGGCTCATGAACCAATCCTAACCGACCGTTAGAAAACACAAACAGTCTCGAGTATCGTCTGAAGTAGAGCCCTACTCTGTCGGATGGCGTCGTATCATCCTCACTAATTCAGCGCCTATGTATGTATGTATGTACCTTTTCAGCGAGAAAGATCTACCACGGTACGTACGGTCAAAGTGAAACTTGAAATAAAAATGACTGGCACACATGACACGAAAAACGACGGTCACTTCAAACAAAAGACGACGTAAAATGCAAAATAGTTAGGTTCTGAAGGTGGTAAGGCAGCGGTGACTTCAACAGTACTGTTTGTATTAGGAAAACTGGATTGTAAAAAACGAAAGTGTTGATTTAAAATGATTAAGCAACTTGTTTTTCAGAAGGAATTTTCGTAGTAAGCTTGCTTAAGGTTAACGGATAGTGAATGAAATTGTTGGGTGGGAACAAATTCGGAACGAAGTGTGTCCGCAGAGTAGGTAAAAGAAATCAGAGATCTGGAGCTGCATATCATCAAGCGAGATACTGGTGAAAAGTCTGGCAACTTGTTTAATTGCGTAAGTTATAAAGTTAAGGTTGAAAATACGAGTCGGTCTTATAGAGTAGGCTTCTACTGTGCCGTATTCAGTTCGTCGAGTAAACAATAAATAGTACAGCTGGGAGTTTCCAGCCAATTGATTTTTATAGTTCTAGATGTTTCCTCAGGGTATCTCTATTGGACTTTTAATGTGTTTGGACAAAGCGTTTTTGAGCAAATTCTAGTAATAAAGTACAAGAATGGATGTTTCAACACTTGGATTAAATTATAAAAGTAATATTATATTCTAATCATTATATTTTTGCTCCAAACTTTCCAAATTCGGACTTATCCCAGATTAATTTCGCATCGATGTAATGAGCAACAAAACAGTTTATTCCCTGGAGTACCGTCTCTGAAGGAAAGGAAAATAGCTGAAAAATTCCATAAAAACCCAGCATTGTTTTTGTTCCAGAAAAAAGAATGATGGATGGAGTCATCGAGGGTCGCAAAATGGATCGTCAAAGTATATAGTATGTATAGTATATAGTATAGAGGTATATAGTATGTGAACCGATATGGTCTTGCCAAGTATGTACAATATCACATCATATAGAGATTAAATATAAAAATTCTACTTGTAGATGACAAAGTTGGTCAATAACCGTGGGCTATTTATAATTAATTAATGATAGAATCTAGATTCTAGAGTTTATTATTAAATCGTGTGAAACTGTTCATGGTAATTTTAGAGAACACAAAAAAAAATGGAAAATGTGTGATTCCTCTGAAATAGCGATTAAAAAATTCAATCTCTAAAATTATCTTTCAATGATGGATGTATTGACTGCTACTGAAATACCTTTTAAAACTAATTTAATATTCATGTGTTTGCACATATTTTTTCAGATCTTTTCTATGATAAAAATATTATCAACAGTTTCCAAACGTTAGCTTTTAGAGAGTACTTGCTAATTTGATACAGACATATCTGCGTACTGGGTGTCGTCAGGTACGTTACACAACACAACTAAATTAAATTTAACATTCGTGTAAATATGTCGTAAACTCGACGTTAACGCCTCGTGAACGAATTCCACTAACAGAGCCACAGAATAGAAGTGTATTAGTAGAATGTTTCTTCAATTAGGTACGAGTTCATCTTCTATCTATATCCTACTACTATTATAAAGGCGAAAGTTTGTATGGATGTATGGATGTTTGTTACTCTTTCACGTAAAAACTACTGAATGGATTTGAATGAAACTTTACCACAATATAGCTTATACATCAGAATAACATATAGGCTACAATTTAGGGCTCTGCAGTGCTTAGTTACCGTATTTCTTACTTATTACTAGACTAGACGGGACGAACCTGAAGTCCACGCGAACGAAGTCGCGGGCAAAAGCTAGTATATACATATATACATATAATAATATACATATAATAAGACTGTAAAAGATCGATTTCTGTACATTGAAGATTTTTATGAAAAAATGTTACAGGGGGTCTTAATTACCGTAATAGAAGCCAAAACAACAATTTTTAAAATTTTTGTCTGTCTGTCTGTCTGTCTGTCTGTCTGTCTGTCTGTCTGTCTGTCTGTCTGTCTGTCTGTCTGTCTGTTTGTCCGGGCTAATCTCAGAATCTACTGGACCGATTTTGATGGGGCTTTTTTTATTTGACTCAGCATCACTTGGAGAGTAAACTAGGATAGAAATAATCACGCCAATAGACTTAGGGGGTAGGCAGAAAATATATATATATAAAAGAAAGTCGTGTTTGTTACAACACTTATAACTTGAGAACGGCTGAACCGATTTGGCTGAAAGTTGGTGGGGTGGTAGCTTAGAATCAGGAAAAGCATATAGGATACTTTTTGTCCCGCTAGACGGGGCCGGGGCTGGGGTAGCACGGGACCGGGACGAAACGGTGGGGAGGTAGCTTAGTACCAGGAGAAGGACATAAGATACTGCATATAGGATACTTTTTGTCCCGCTAGACGGGGCCGGGGCTGGGGTAGCACGGGACCGGGACGAAACGGTGGGGAGGTAGCTTAGTACCAGGAGAAGGACATAGGATACTTTTTATCCCGTTCGATGGGGCCGGGGCTAAGGCAGGACGGGGCCGAGGCGAAACAATTTAAAATAAATGTGGGTGGAAATGAATCTGTAAAGTGTTTTAATTCAATGTGTAGTGTTTCCTCCATATTGGTTTGTATAAATTAAATGAATATTTGGTACTTTATGGTACTTGCCAAAGTATAGTAGAACGTACGTGGTCAGAACGTACGTGGTCTACGGTCAAAAACTAAAATATTCTATAAAAATCTGATTAACTGCAATTATGATATTATATGTATTAGCGAGACTTGGCTTTTACCCGGCATCTTCGATGCTGAACTGTTTGATTCGCGATATAATGTGTACCGTACAGATAGGGACTACGAGCGTTTAGGTATGACTAAGGGCGGCGGCACACTCATCGCGGTCAAACGAGAATTGATGGTTGACTCGCATTGCGCCGGTATGCTACCGTTGTTTCCTGACGCTGACGTTACACATCTGGATATATTGTTATCGCGCGGCCCCAATGCAAGACGCTTGCATGTATATTGTTGTTATTTCCCTGAAACTAAAGACCAAATCAGTTCTCAGCAGGCTTTTTTCGAATCTGTGTCAGATTTTAGTGTCGATAAACCAGATGATAAATTTTTAATAGTCGGCGATTTTAACATAAGAAAAGCGTTATGGATAGAGAACCCGGACTTAACACGCCATAATTACTTTCTGTCAAATCCATCCATTGATACCCTGTCAGCTCAGCTTTATACTTTTATGTGTTTTACTGGTTTTCTTCAATATAATGGGATTATGAATGGTAATGATAGACATCTTGATCTAGTAATTTCGAACTTCTCATGTGAAGTGGGACGTATTGATCCTCTGTCGCTTCCCGAAGACGGGCACCATCCATCTTTATTATTATCACTGGAAGTTAATTCGTCTGATGCATACCTAAAGCAGCCTCCGCGAACGGTTCGCCGCTTTCATGCAGCCGATTACAATACTATTAAGTCAAAGCTTGAAAGCATAAAGTGGGAACAACATCTCTGTAGTACTGATTCGGAGGAAGCTTTAGATAAGTTTTACAATGTTGTTAATGGTATTATTGATAAGTATGTACCGGTAAAAATAGTGAAAGACAACGCTTCGTACCCTATATGGTTTTCTCCTACCTTAATCAGCTTAATCAAGAAAAAAAACAAGTTGCATAAAAAATGGAAAACATATGGAAGACTGGCTGATTACGAAGCTTTCTCAGACCTAAGACGTTCTGTAAAAAAAAATATTGTTTCTTGTTACGATGTTTTCATTGCCAGATCCGAATCAAATATAAATCACTGCTCGAAACATTTTTGGTCGTTCATTAAATCTAAAAAAAACACAAATAGTATACCGGACATGATGAAATTAGACAACGAGATCGGAAATGATGGCCAGACTATCGCCAATATGTTCAATAGCTTCTTCCAGTCGGTGTTTGAAGCTGAGCTTCCTGACTCTAATTTAGTTGCCGAGCAGACTGCCAACGGTATCATTAATAATATTCACATTACAGAGGAAATAGTAGAAAAGTATCTGTCTAAAATAAATACCTCCAAGGGTGGTGGGCCTGATGGATTACATCCACTATTTTTGAAAACTTGCAGCAAGGAATTAGCATTGCCTATAACATTAATTTTTAAATTATCCTTATCCAGTGGACATATGCCCAGCGTGTGGAAACGATCATTTGTCGTACCTATTTATAAGTCTGGCGACAGACATAACATACGTAACTATCGCGGAATCTCAAAATTATCAATACTCCCAAAGGTATTTGAAAAAATTATATGTGACTCTGTATATCCCGTAATTAGCCCTCTATTAACTGTCCACCAACATGGTTTTATTTCGAAGCGCTCAACTGAGACGAACCTTTGTGAGTTCCTTGACCAGGTTTTGGACTCCATGGAGCAGGGATTCCAGGTAGATGCGGTTTATACCGATTACTCTAAGGCTTTCGATAAAATCTCTCACTCGCTTCTAATCAAAAAATTAGAAGAGATCGGAATTCATGGCGATTTGCTAAGATGGACGACATCTTACCTCAGGAATCGAGCGCAGGCGGTAACAATAAAGGGCTTTACTTCTAGTTTCATCCCTATTTCATCTGGTGTTCCCCAGGGATCCCACCTTGGGCCCTTGCTTTTTAACATTTTCATAAATGACGTCATCAAGTGCTTTAACAATTCAAAAATTTTAATGTATGCTGATGACACAAAAATTTATTCAGTCATAAGATCATTAGACGATTGTGAAAGGATGCAAAGTGATCTTTTACGCCTTTGCGAATACTGCACTGCTAATAAACTATTCCTTAATGTTGATAAATGCTTCACCATAACTTTTTCAAGAAAAATGGATCCTATTGACTTTAATTATTCACTGTATGATAAACGCTTGAAAAGGGTCCAAGAAGTTAGAGATCTTGGTGTGCAATTGGATTCTGGCTTGTTCTTTGAATCCCATGTCAAGAAAATAACTACGAAAGCCTATAGACTACTTGGTTTTATTTTTCGTCAAAGCGTAGACTTTGTGAATGAGAAAACCCTAATTCTGTTGTATAACGCTTATGTTCGATCTCAGTTAGAATACGCATCAGTTGTGTGGAATCCTCAGTACGCTACGTATATAGACCTTTTGGAGAACATTCAAAATAAATTTGTTAGACGTTTATCCTATAGATTTAAAAATTGTAACACTAATATTATTCAATCACTATTAACCCGCCGAGAACATAGGGATCAGATATTTTTGTATAAAATCGTTAACTATGTGGTTGACAGCCCATACTTATTAAGCAGACTGGCTTTTAAATGTATTAAATTACGAACTCGACATAAGAGCACTTTCGATGTACCCATTTGTAGGACTAACTACCGCAGAAATGGTTTTATTGTCAGAGCAACAAGCAAGTACAACTCAAGCTTCATACATATAGATATATTTCATGAGAAGTTGACACGATTTCGTCTTCTCTTAAAAGCGAATGTGTAGTGTGTTTATGATAATAATTTATTGTTTATAAGTGCTATGTTTCTTTGGATGCTGTGCGTGCGGACGCCGGCGCGTCGGGCTATACATTTTTGTTGAAAGCTAGCTCATATTACAACTATACATAAGATACCACAGTGATTACCTGATGTGCTGTTGTCCGAACGTGCATGTGTTATTTTTCTATAGCATGATTGTTATTTTTTTTCTCTCGTTCGATTGTCTATTTGACTTATCTTGTAAAATCCAGCAGTGGAAACGCATAAGGCTAGTGTGTAATTATTTTAAGATTTACTCCTTAAGAAGTATTAGAAAGCTGTTGTTTCCTTAATAAAGAAAATAAAAAATAACAAAACAGTGCCATGAAAAAATTTATATTTAGATCCATTTTTTCCACACAACAAAGTAAAATGTTAGTAAAGTAGTAGTTTTTTTTGTGGCAAAGTAAAAGTAAAGTAACCATATTATCCTATCAAACAAAGGAATTCCTAATCGAAATACAAATTGTGAACGTCCAAATAATCGGTATGGTCATAATAATTGATCACCTTTGATGTACCTACTACTTGCTTCTTATTGTTGTAATATGGCCAATTTTAATGATAAGTGAGTACTAAAATGTACTATATAAATACTTTATATCTTGCGTACTTATAAGTACTTATACTTAAGTATCTTATTTGTAAAATCATAAGCCTATAAATTAAAAATTCTATCCAAAGTCACTATTCCATGCGGACGAAGTCGCGGGCACAGCTAGTACTAATATAATATCATAACGCTGAAGAGTTTGTTAGTTTGTTTGAACGCGATAATCTCAGAAACTACTGGACTGATTTAAAAAAATATTTTTGTGTTTGATAGCTTATCTATCAAGGAACTACTTAAGCTAAAAAACATCACTCTGCGGCGGGAGGGGAGGGAGCAAACACATAACGCGCGGACGCAGTCGCGGTGGACCGCTAATAATTATACAGGGTGTTATTGCAAGGGGGTGCCAAATTTTTGGAGGTGAATGAGACCGTCAATATGAACAACTTTTACTATGGGGTCATGGTCGAAATCTTTAATAAAATTTCAGGTTCACCATACAAAAGCAGTCACCTACATTGACAATAATGTATGGAGAGGCAGAAAATAAAATTAATAATTGAACGATGGTCCCATAGTAAAAGTTGTTTATATTGATGGTCCCTTTCACCTCCAAAAATTTGGCACCCCCTTGCAATAACACCCTGTATAAGTGTGATTGTCTTGCTGCCTTCTTTAGGTCATCGGTCCATCTGGCAGGGGGGCGTCCAACACTACGTTTGTCTGCCAGATATGGACCGATGACCTAAAGAAGGTAGCTTGTAGTGAGCGGATGAGGAAAGCAGGGGATCGTGCACTTTGGCGTGCCCTTGGGGAGGCCTACGTCCAGCAGTGGACTGCACACACAGAGAAGGACAGGCTGATTGATTGATTGATTGATTGATTGTCTTGCTGTATTAGGTCAGGATCGCTAGTCTCTGCCGATTTGCCCAAAAGGCCTCAGGCCAGAATCGGGACAAGATAATTATGTTTCAATTTTTTTTTGTTATTAAGTTAATTGGTTAACGTTAATTAGGACTTTGAATCGTACCAAGAGGTCAAGGAAATGGCTTGGAATAGAGATAAATGGAGAAAACTCCACCGGCAAGAGCGTAACTCTTAAATGAAGAAGAAGTTATTTGCTAGTAAGGTTAGGATCAGAAAATATATGGTAGCGCAAAATGATGAAAGATGCTTCGCAAAATTGTTATCATGATTGACTAATATGTAAAACGTTTTTTTTTTTTCAGTACGGCTATTTTTTATCTTAACCTACGTTGTCCGCTTGTACTGTGTAACAGTTTCTACTTTATGGGAATTAAAATGTTCTCTGCTGGTTACAGATGAATGTTGCAGAGAACATAAAAAAATATTTTATGACTTGTCAAAGGATAAAAGGTACTTTTATGAATAACAGATAAAGTTATGACGATGTTATAAATAACTTTGACTATTGTGTTTGGTCCCTTATAAATCTTATAATAGACTGAAATAAAAGGAATGGCAACAAACATCTGTCTTCGAGTCATAGATTAGGTAAGGTTAGCAATTAAACTAGTTAAAATAATCTTGTTTTTTGGACTGATGAAATCTATTTAAAAAAATAAATCTTTTTCTTTCTAAAAAGTACTTATCAAACGGTTGAATGTTTTATCTTTATTTTTATTTGAAGCTAAAGAGAATTTTGACCTAATTCTCGATGATCCTTAGGTATACGTGGACGAGGTTATAGGGTGATGCATAGACATTTTATGTTTATGATGCTAAAAGTAGCGCAGTGTGTAAAAGTTGTTATTTTGCAACTGCATCGATACTGCATCGCAAATGCATCACTGCTAAAAATTGCAGTGTGCAAAGGGTCTAAGACACTTTAAGGCAAGGGTAAACAGGCTGCTACTAGGCAGATATGCACCATCCTAGACCTCACCCACACCTGAGATCAGGAGCTCTATTTTTGAATCACTCGCGTCAAGATGGCGTGTGATATTCAATGATTAAAGTCGAATTTTGGAATGAAAACCAGTTGTAATCTACACAGGACGGATTTGGAAAATCATTGCTCAATTTTGTGAGGACTCACGTCTAAATTTTGCGTGGTTTACGTTGATTTTTTATTCGTTTTCGAACGAAAATCACACGCCATATCCAAACGAGTGATTTAAAAATAGAGCTTCAGGTGCGATCGAGGTCAAATATCTGCTAAGCGTCAAATAAAAAAACTATTTTTAAACAATTTTCATCTCTTTACATTTTAGACCCAAGATTGTATGGAACGGTTTCAGTTTTATATACTTTTAAGTGTTAGTCTGTTATTTTAGCGAATAAAAAAACACTGTTAAAACAATAAAAAATAATGCAATCACCCATACCATACCTAAATAGTTATTTTATGATATTGAAAAACAGCCGCTGTTCAGCCTTCAAAGTTGAACGCGTGTCCCGTTTTATCGATTTCGGCAAACTTCGACATATTGAGGTTAAAAGTTACCGGTCGAGATATTCTTTCTAAAATGTTTTAACAAGCTTCTATATCAATACAGTTTTCATCCTGAAATAGTGTAATGATGTCTGTGTCAGCAAGAAAGTGTAGTATGTTAACAAACAATGCATAAGTAACATTGTTTTAGTAACAGAGTGATTGATGAAATTCATTATTGTCATGTTTTTACACCTCAAGCAATATATCATGTTTTCACACCTCAAGCAATATAAAACGCGCCTGTTTTCGTTTAAAGAATCTCAATCCACACTTCAAAGTGCCTACTGTTCGAGCAACAAAAGTTGGCAGCTTTTTTTGTTGTGTATTCCACCTATTCTTTAATACTAGCCCAAGCGCAGAGTAATACGATGAATAATTTCCTAGACATTCCGTAGGACACACACACCTTTCATTCTGTAAATACGAGTATAACATCGTTTTAATAACAAGATTACCTAATAAATAAAAATCAAAACTAATTACTTGTACAACGCGGCAATATAAAGATCTTGACTTCAGAGATCCTACTTCGAGTCTGAACATTACTAGCTCACTCGCACTACCAATCAATCTGATTTGTATAACAGAGAAGGCTGTAGTTAAAAATACCGATAACGTTTAACAAAGTAGATATTGCATAAATATTATTTCGTCAAAACAGCTACTTCCCAAGACAGGTTGGTTTACAGATAAACTGTACTGTTATCCATCGATTCGTCAGCTCGTTCATCATTCTGACACATATTTTGATTCGCATGTTGTTTCAGTATCGAGTTTAATAACGTCAGCTTGTGGCGAAATAATGTTATGTACGCGCCTATTTATAAAGGACACACTAAAGTTAGCTTACTTGTAATTTTGGTCTTCGGAGAATCTTGAACCAAAACATGCAACTAGTCAAAAATATTGTGTACCAAATCTGGCATGGACTATACTATAGATAGGTAATATTGGAACTAATGGACATTAACGAATGGAACAGGATAATATTGAACCATGGAGCCTCGGAACAGCCTTGTTTAATTTTCCAGAAATCTTCTCCGGATTTTTACGGGAAATCTGATATTTGCGCGGGCAAATCCGCGAAGAAACGTTATTTTGTAATTTTATTAAAGAATCAAACCATTAAATGATACTACGCTTTACTTTATTTTTTTTAATTATCAACGAATGTTCACGTTATACATTTGAAATACAGAATGATTCACACAAAGCGAATTTCCGATTCACGCCACAATGCAATGTGCGCTCCATTGGGCCCAATACCCTACTCTGTAAGACATAACCTACATTTTAAACCAACTCTTTCACCCGCATGTGCTGGGCTGATATGAGAGACAGGGAAAGCAAGAATAAATAATCGATAATTACGAGTTTTAAAAACCGTAATATTTATGTCATGGTTGGTTACCTTATCGTATTATTTAAATATCATTGAATTTTAAAAATTGTAGCAAGGTTCCAAATTTCGAATTTATAGGATATATAGAAGGTAGTCAGATCGCCTCCTCAATTTATCAAAGAGCTGATGATCTTCAAACTGCCGATCAGCCCCCTTACTCTGGACACAAAACCCGATCCAATGAATATAGCCATCCTTGTCACACGCATGCACGGCCTGGTATGAGTGACAGGGATGGCTATAACCATTGGATCGGGTTTTGTGTCCAGAGTAAGGCCTCTGATCATGGATACCTTACCAAATAATGCCAATGTCATCGGCGCCAAATTTCGAATCGATTGGTTTAATAAAAACTAGAGAAGAGTGATGATCTACAAACAGCTGATCGGATTTTCATGAAACATGGCTAAGAAATCTCGAGAAAAAATATCTATGACAAATTAAAACTAAACGAAAATCGGTTCATGCGTTTGGGCGCTACGATACCACAAACAAACACGATATACTTATAAAACTCACCTCTTTATTCGCCAGGGGTTAAAAATACGGTCATCGTGTTAGATAGTAGGCCTCCAGATGCGTGTGCAGCAGTCCATTCTGGGGGTTTCGGACAGTGACAACCCTATTTTTGAAGCATGATTTACCAATCGTCTGTAGTCTGCTTAGTGGATTCATATAATGAAAAATGCAGTTACTTTTTAATGCAATAATGTAGGTTTTGCTGTGAAGGACAATAATGATAGTTATTTACTAAATTGTCAGTCAAAAACTGGTAAATAAAAGGAATAGTCAAAAAAAAATTTAGTTTGGCTATGATATTGCGTCTTTCCGATAAGTTTTTGGTTAAGTTTTATTTTCTATCAAAATTCTTGAAAAACTTGCTAAACGTACTCTTTTGTTAAATAAAATGTAAATATTTTTTTACAATGGAAAATCTACACCCACATTTTTACAAAACAGCATCTTTGAGAACTACGGTTAAAAAATATTACTGCTATATCGATATGCAATCCGTTGCCTATGTTCCGATGGCAACAAAACGAAAACAATTCCGATTTTCACGAAGGAAACCAAACGCCACAGATGCGTTCTAAAACTGACGTCATGCGCTGTCTGCTATCGTCCGGCCTAGTGATTAGAACTATCGATAGTTCCGCAAATAGTTAATATCGCAATATCGATTAGTTAAAGGTATATAAAGTATATAAGGCTAGCCGCTAAAGTAATCACTTTTTAGATCTACCAAATCATATAAATAAATATTGGGACCAAAACCAAAATTTTACTTACGGATGAAGGGTAACAATAATCGGTAAAATAGATATAAACACTGTCATGAAACGATATCATAGAATGATGCTGCGCCATGTGGAGTGGCGTTCGTGAACCCGGGACAGTACTAAAGGCATAAAATGCTTTGGGTCATGAAAATGTGTGTATGTGCCTTGGCTCATGAAATTGGGTCATGAGAATATGTCACTCCAAACGCTTAATTAAGATGAAGAAATTCATCTTAATCGATGGTTAAAATATTTGTAAAAATATTTTCATTCGGATATTGTGAGAGCATACTCACAACAGTGATGAGGTCACGCAGCCTACGCGTTAAAAGAAAGCGCTTGCGAAATTCAACAGGCTTGTTAATGTGACGGTGGCCGAGTGGTATAGGCATACGCTCGGATAGCGTAAGACACGGGGTTCGATTCCTCGTCTGTCATAGAGTCACAGTTGCTTTTTACAAGTGCAATTTATATTATTAAGTTTGTATAGTGACAAAATACTGTAAAAACAAAAAACAACTATAATGAAATAAATATTCAAATTCTTCTTCTTAGCGTGTCAATGGGAACCCATATGGAGGAATTACAAAGAAATTACATCGTAGCAGCCCAAAATTCAGCCACTTGTATTTAAATTAATACTAGACTATCGTTAGTAGACTGTTAAGTGACATCACTAGTCCAAAGTTCCGGACATTCAGACTCGTTCAGTCAGTTGACAAGCCTGTCCGCATCGTGACTACCGGCTAGTTGGGTTACAAACAATGCTTCCAGCTTCACCACGTCGCAGAACTATGGCGAAAAGTTAGGCTTATTGATAGATTGCCTAGCTTTTGTAGATATACGCGTTAATGTAGACACTTTGATGACGTTAGATGATGACGACGCCATGATCACGGAGTAACACGGAGTTAGTTACTCCGTGATCATGTGCCGAAATATCGGAAGCTCATAAATAATAAGGAACATGGTAGCAATTCCGTATCTAACTATTCTAACTTTAGAATGATAAGATATAAGAGCGTATTTTTACATGCATATGCACATCAAAAGGTCTGTTACATATTTGTTTATGAGAAAGTGTTAAATTTCTGGTCCCTTATAGATACGTCATTACGCATGACGTCAACGCCATCTGCCCGACTCTTTTTGTAACAGTGGGCCAAGTAGTTAGTCATTACAGAATACATTCCATAAGAGACCAGAAATTTCGCGCGGTCGGAACGACATACAGCACGGTAGCTTGATTGGTAAGAGCGTTGGCCCGGTTAGCAAGAGGTTGCGTGTTTGAGTCCCGCCCGTGTGCAATTTTTGTTTGGTTATTTCTTCTTATAAGTATAGGAAAGTAATTTAAAAGTAATTCCTTCTCAGCTGCCAGGATATCAAACCCTGGTGCGCGCCTCAAAGGGGGGTACTGTCCAAAGTTACGAGGTGTAATGTAACATTCGCACCAAGCGTGTTACGCATCGAGCATGTTACGCTGGTCGGCGTAACATGTCAAAGGATTCGCCAAAAAACCGAGGAGCAACAACGGCGGCTCGTTGCTCGCTGGTTTCCTTGTAACACGACGTACTGACTGCAGGAATACTCGCAATGTAATATGTTAAATTACACCTCGTAACGTTGGTCAGTACCCATCTTTAAGCTCACACTGTTTTCCTAATAAAGATTAAGACGTGTTCGTTCATAATAACTGACCTTTTTTTTCTTTTTTACAGAGAGCAGATCTATATTTTCTCTTGCCAAACCCATCGTGTGGAGTATCGTTGAAAAGAAACACTACACCAAAGAAGATAATGTATAATTAAACTGCACTGCAAAAGTTCCTTTAATCTTTTTAAATAAACCCTAAGTTAGCAATGTACGTCATTGACCTATGAAACCCATAACCCAATATATGATTATGAAATTTCACCCAAACTTTACACTCGATGTCCATCCATCACGTTCTGGAATGATGTGTTGAAGTATGAACTCGATTAGAAGCCTAACAGTTAAGTTAACGTCATAATATCAATCTACCATACCGTGGCAATTTTTTTCAATGCATTTCTAGTTTTGATGTTTTAATTTTTAAATTTGTATTTCATTACGCCCACTAATATGTTATCCCACTGCGTTGTTTGTACATAAATATTGTTGGTAGGTGCATGCCAGCACAATTATTTTCAGAAAAATGTGTGTCATTTTGAGAATAGGCAAATCAAATTATGAAGAATACAACAGGAGGAACATACATGATGTGGCCTGTAATTGGAGCAAAAATTTAAAATATCTAGGCTACTTAAATAACCAGTAATTAATTCTAAATTGTTTAAACTAATTATAATAAAAAGTATTTATTGCTATTTTTTATAAAAAAAATCGAACCCGCAATGTATTGCAAACAAATGTGTACAGTCAAAGAACTTGACATTGTCATTTACTACAAACACAAACGATTTTGATATACATTGATTAGGGATTTTAGAGCACTATGTCTAGGTCAAAGTAACTATGTATGTATACTCTGTAGAATCATTGATTATTTTTTCTTCTATTACAGGCCACACGCTGGATATGTTATCCCATGAGTCTATAACATTTAAACCGGTTTCGATCATTGAGGGTGCTACGAGTCCCAGACACCCCATATCGATCAGGGTGAGTGATACCAAATGCTTCTCTCCAAACGACGCATGTGACATGGGATGTTTCAGACAGGACAAATTGACAGGTATTTTACGGCTATCCTACGGCTTGGGGCCCGAAGTGAAAGAGAAAATACCTTAACCAATTAAAATAGCGGTTTTTTTTTTTCAAAACACGCACAATCGTATTTATTCAACCGCTGTACGTCAATTTTAACCCTTAGTTGACTTGCATTCGCTCACGCAAATGAACCTAAGAGCATGAAGTAAAAAACTGCATTGCAATTTTAATCGATTCCACAACGAATACGTGTGAAACGAATAGACCCAAGTCCCATGATCAATTCAATGTGATCCCAATTATGTGTTTAATAATCCATTGATAATCCAACTTATTGTTTTAAGTGCAACGTACAGTAAGCGTTAAAAAATAATATCAAGACACACTTTATGCAAGTGTCAATCAACACCTTAATAAAGTCCGTTGTTCTTCACTAGTCGAATATTGTAAACAATCTCGACATTCCTTTTAACTTGTTTTTAACACAAAACTTACAACATATACCTACATAGCTAATTTATCGTTCAACACTGAGATCTTTTAAAATAAATTGTAAATTAATTTTATTTGCTGATAAGTATTATTTTAAGAGTTACAAAAATATTGTTTGCAATGTTGCACTAGCAAAGATGAATGGTGTTTAAGTCAGTTTTTCTTTGCTTGGTTATCAATGCAAACAATCTTAACATCTCTTTTAAAAGAAATGATTCATTTTAAAATAAGATAAACACAAACTCACAACCTACTTATTTCATCGGTGAGCACTGAGATATTTTAAAACGAATAGTTCATTAATTTTATTCACCGATAATATTTTAAATGTTAATAAAAGATCTTTTGTTTGCATGCAATACTCGCCAAGCAAAGAAAAACTTGGACGGACTACTTGCATATTAAGCAATTTTCGTGTCTAGGTAGAACCTATGTTCTACCTCTATAGGTAGAAAATTCGATTATTGGTGGGGTTACTTAACACGTTCCGGGACACTATTCCAGACACAATAGATGTTTTAATGTTTTTACGCCTGTAGGCATTCACTGTCCCGGAACGTGTTAATAAATAAATCGATTTTTCTCATAATATCATCTCGGGTTTGGTTGTTAGAGTACCGTAATTGCTTTGGATTTTCATTTTCATAAGTGCTTTGGTTTCTGAAACGAAAGATGATTTTCAATCAGTAAGCTATTTCATTAGCATTATGGTAAATTTGCAAGGTGCTCAAAATGTCGACATACAAAAAGAGCTGATCTATTTGGCTGACTGTACTGGTATAGATTTATTGTCTGATTGTTATGAGAAGTTTTCGCAGTGTCAATGATTCCTATGAGTTGTTTATGGGCTATCCTACTCGGTTTATAATAGGCACTCATTGTTTAGAATAGACTATGATTCGCAACTTCTTTTTGTAAAGGTGGGTTTAGACCAAACGAGCAAAGAACTAGAGCTAGAACAAGAACATTATTTCTAGTTCTTTTTTTAAACGGAAGCTCGATTTTAGAGTTTTCCTAGAATATTCTATAGAACGCAATAGAACAATGAACGAATGCTCTGAGTAGAATAATTTAATGAAGAGGGGATAGAAAAAGCATTCGCTCTTTGCTTTTGCTTAAATGCTTTTTGCTAATGCTTTTTTACTAGTTAAGGTTAGCTAGTAGCAGTCTTAACAACATATCGAATTCCCAAAGAATAATTATCTTAATTTCCCTGTAAATTAAGCTGTAGCATTGTAGACACAACTATACATAGGTACCTATAGTCAGGTAAATTTTTAGATGGTTATACTTAGTACCCAATGGACAGTCAACAATAAAGATAGTGATTGGACACAGTAATTGAACACACAGATAACCCATCACAGAATGTCCTGGTCCTGGACGAGGACGGCAGACGCCAAGTATAGTAAGTCAAGAAAGAAGAAGAATTAAAAAACTTATGTTCTCGTTTAGTATTTTTGGTAATTGCTTCTTGTTTAGTGTTTATGAATTCTAATCTTTAAAACAGTTCCATCGATGCAAAGTACTCTACCTTCAAGTCATTAACTAAGGTTAATAAGCCAATTTGCGCGTTCAAATACATATCTTAACACTAATATTAATTATACGCACAGGGTATATAAAGACGTGAAAGCCGTAATTAGACGTTATTACGGTCTCATTAATGCAGTCCCACAGATAACACACAACACAGGTTCTCACGAAACCCTGTATCGTTGGACTGAGGAATATAAAATATTTTTTCTGACATCCAATAAAGGACCTTCTGCCTTTTAATAAAGACCCAAATTATATCAGCAAATTATATACTTGGGAATAATGTCAGCAAAAAATTAAAAATGCATTTCCGCACACTTTTTTAACGTCTTCAAATATTTGAGTTATTTTGAAGTTTCATCAACGTATTTAATTTATTGCAGCAACTTCGTTTTAGGAAGCGTAAGTGCTTAGAGTAGGATTGTTTATTAATCTTAAACTCAATTGTTCATGTTGGCTTTGACACACAGATAAAATACAGTAGCATCTTAACACAAATACTAAACCGATTGTAGTGTGCATAAATCATATGAATTTATGTGTGTGAGATAAATCTCGCCTTATTTACGAGACATGCGCTGTTTACTTTCTAGAACTGGTATTAGATAGGTTCCTCTTAGATTTGTATCTTATTGTTACTTAACTTGTGAGAAATATGACGGAAAGGATAACATTTATCTTCCATCATAAACACAGAATCGAGTTCACGACATCACAATATAACCAGAGTAACCCAAATTTATACTAACTAAATATCATGCTATCGGACGGCCCCCTTTTTCATCTTCCAAGTAGTACTAGGATCAGAACCATTCTAAAATATTACACGAATTATTTAAAAATCCTACTACTATTATAAAGGCGAAAGTTTGTAAGTATGGATGTATGGATGTATGGATGTATGGATGTATGGATGTTTGTTACTCTTTCACGTAAAAACTACTGAATGGATTTGAATGAAACTTTACCACAATATAGCTTATACATCAGAATAACATATAGGCTACAATTTTTGAGGTTTCTAATGTGAGGTCGTAAAAAAACACATTTTTTGCGCTACTAGACGGGACGAACCTGAAGTCCACGCGAACGAAGTCGCGGGCAAAAGCTAGTAATGATATAAGTGGAAACGGATAATTATGTTTCACATTGGTCCGGTGATTATAGTCTTGGTTTAATTCTGACAATATTTCTGCGGGCAATATCGCTACCTAGTAGGTATTCATAAATATACAGACAGACATGTAAGCACACACATGTATTTGACCTGTAGTCAAAACAGAGGTCATCATACTCTCTAATAAGCACTATGAATTAGAGCTATGTTAAGCTGAGAACAGTTAGCCATCCAACGTGATAGCAAAACCAGCATCATTGCCTTCTTGCCTCAAGGAAACTGTTTCGTTGTTAATAAGTAGATTGTAATTTAGGTAATAAGTAGGTTTTAATTAGTTAAGCATCGAGGAAGAGACACAATATAAAATCAATTGATAGGGGTCCAATATGATGTCGTTGGAATTTGAAGGAATTTTTTTTTGAACTACGAGTTCTTGTCTTAATTTTATAATGTCTTCTGAATCCCACCTGATAGTAACTTTTAAATTTCATCCATTTAAAAGACAAGAGTTATGGGCTTCTTGCAACTGTAGCTGAAGTAATTGGTTCAATCTTAGCGTCCACCAATCACGTCCCAAGGGTTAAATTTCAAAGGGCCTTGCGAAGTGCCTGCGTTACGAAACCCTTGCAAAAATGTCAAGGTTAAAGGCTTTTGTTGAAAGACGTTCAATTCTTTTAAGATCGGGACAAAAGACAAAGCTTGCATTTTGGAAAATATTTTATAGAATGATCCTATTACGGAAAGGTTAAAGCTCTCAAAAGTAAATGTATTAGATTAAAAGTATTGAGAGTTGGGGTCCTACGCACGTGATGGAGTGGTTCACATGAAAATTTACACTTCACACACCATTTCCGAAGTCACAGCACAGAACATATAATAGTACTACTTCTCAGGCTATTATGCCTGGACCCCAAATCGATATTTGGTATCGAACTCTGGTCTGATCATTATGCAGAAATCATATTTAAATTAATAACTTCAGATAACTGTACGTGCACTATAAATCCAAATTCTCTTTCAAGAAGGCCCTTCGTACACGTTACAAGGAAGAGATTTCAAACTTGTCTCACTGACATTTTTTTTTCTTCTTTGCCATGTGTACCAAATTAGTATGTATATGTACTATGTTTATGTTTATTATACCTTTATATTATGTATTATTAATGTATGCGGTATTTATGTAATAAGTAGTATGTATGTTTATTGTATTTTAAAAACCTTTTGTAATTTTTATCGTCAAGCTTTTTCTTTTACCCCTCTATAACTTCCTTCGCGCCGCCTGTATTTTCTTTTCTCTGTATAGACCAATGGTTGACTGGTAGATAATGCTTTTAGCATTAAGTCCGCCATATGTACCTTTTGTTTGTGCATGAAGTGTAATAAATAAATAAATAAATATAAGTGCACCAAGCATCAACATAATAAGTGCTCAGCAGTTTAAAATAAGATGTGTGATTATAAAACTATTCGGTCTGAATAAGAAATTATCTGAAGCAAAATTCTTTAAACCTTTAACACCAAGTTGGCTACCATACACATCATTATTAAGTACAGATAAGCCATTAACCTCAGTTTGACGTCCCACTATTCCCATTTAGACGACATATTGCGTTTTGGGCGGGCGGCGGTAAGGGTGGGAACACATTGGGCAGTTAGTGTAGGATTATACTTATACTTTACTCAGACGTCTACAACTCTAGTTTTATCTTCTAATAAAGCCTTTTTTGCATGTAAACTCATTAAGGGCACTAATACACGTCCCAAAATAGACTCTACCACTCCCTGGCGACCGATAGCGGGGTAGCTAGTGCTAAAAAAATTGTTTTATTGTTTCTTTAGATGATGAAATCAAATCCTCATGTCAACAAATCCCTGCAGGAGTCCCTCAGGGGTCTATTTTGGGACCTTACCTCTTTATTTTGTACTTGAGCGATATACCCGTTCAGCCACGAACGAGCCTCGCCTGTTTTGCAGACGACACGGCCTCTTACACCTCGTCAGAGGATGTGGATCTTATCATAAGTCGCCTCCAACTTGCTATTGATAAACTTGATTTATATTTCACTAAATGGAAACTCAAACTGAACGCAGCCAAAACAGAAGCGATACTATTCACCCGACAGCGTCAAGCTCCAAAGCGTACGCTGAGTATTTCAGGTATCCAGATTCCCTGGAGTACCACGGTTAGATACCTCGGTGTTAGGATGGACACTAAACTTAACTGGTCTAAGCATATTGCGGACTTAAGAGTCAAAGGTGCTCAAGCGTTAGGTGTGTTGAGTCCAATACTGAACCGTAAAAGCAATCTAAGTCCTAAAACCAAGCTTAGAATCTATACGACCCTTGTCAGGCCGTGTATAACGTACGCCTGCCCAGTCTGGAGCAGCACCTGTTTAACAAACTTTCAAATACTTCAAGTTATCCAAAATAAAGCTTTAAAAATTTCATTTAACAGCAGATTTAAAACTAACTTAATTAAATTACAGCAAAAAATTAAACTTCCTTCGCTTATTCAATACATTTTAAAATTAACTTTTAACTTTTACACTAAGAGCCCATGTAACAAAAATCCATTAATATCAAAAATATGTATAACTAACAAATCCGACTTACCTTACATCGATAAGTACGGAACATATCGCCTTCCGCATCACTATCTTTTGTTCCCGCCTGATACGTCACACGTACCTGGGAGCCGGCGCACTACCAGTTTACCGATGCCTCACGCGAGCGACGGTAGCTCCCCTCCGTCGCCTGTTTTGTAGCACGAGCGGGGGACGGGGGAGCTCTTGTCCTCACTGGACATGACTTTGTTTACACCTCTTAGTACGGTAATAGTATTTTGTTTCTGTGTATTCATACCCACTATTTTTATTATTATGAAGCAGTAAGCAATAATTATTACAATAATATTGCACATTTAAAAGATTCAAACATATTCATTTGAGTACTATAACTGTTTTAATAAGCTTAAAATAATTATGTTATTAAACTTTGAAAGGTGTCTGTTTCTAGCCTCATAAAGTAGTTTATATGATGTGTAACTGTATGACCGTGTTATTAAGTTATGCAATGTATTACTCTTACTGATAAATAAAGAATTTTGAAATGAAATGAGTGCTAAAAAAAAGCTCAGTCACTATTAACGGTGGGGAACATTATCATTTATTGTGAAGTTAAGGTATAATGAGAAGTATTTGTCTCCTTTTTTTGAAGAACTGGTGGCCGTTTGGGCAGAAAAGTCCTAGATTCGACCAAAGGCGCAGCGTAGGACGTCCACCGACAAGATGGACAGACGACCTTGTAAAGATCGCAGGATCGCACTGGATGCAGACCGCTCACAACCGTTCGTTTTGGAAAGCCGTGGGGGAGGCCTACGTTCAGTAGTTGACGTCCTTTAGCTGATAATGATGAGAAGTAGGTATTCGTTTATCAATAACAAAAACAAGTGGTGGGCTTTTGTTGAACAACTGCTGTGTGCGACGCGAGAGCAAATTTTGTAGATAAATAGTTGTGCGCTATGCCGTAAACAGGGAGTGGGATGGAGAGAGAGCTTATAAGATTATTAAGTTTTATTTGATGTCATATTGGGTACGAAAAGAACTGATAGCTGTATGTAACGCTTACTTTTGGCCAAGCTTATTATAGTGTATCCCCAGCCTTATTTTCTGGTCAAAAGCTATATGCCATAAAAAGGCATTTTAAGCCAATCGCCGAGATCAATACGAGCATGACTAATGCTCGTAAAATTAACTTTGCCTAATGGAATGGAATCTGTGATGTCAAGTAATAAGGTCGCAAAGCATTAGCGATGATGGCAAGCTTTCTAGATTGTTCTTTATTTTAGTTATAGACCAATATCTGAGGCCCTCAGACGTTATTTATTTATAAAAACATAAAAGTAACTATTGGAAATTTGGGAGGTTAGGCATTGCACTTTTAGTCTATGCATACTTACTGCTGCCACGAATATTGTTCCAGTTTGTCGGGTCATAAACAGTAACTATACTCTGATTTTTATTAAGATAAACCAAAATGGCATTTGGAGGCTGTCCATTTTCCGAAATATTTGAAAAATCGCTATAAATCTATTTCGCTTTATGTTATTTTTTGAACGCATAGGGGCGATTTTTCAAAGGTCACTGAATAATCTGACTGAATAAATATACTTATGAAGCAGCTTATTTCAAAGAAAACTTAGATGAATGCCTACAAAGTTTAAAGATAACAAAAAAATTCAAATAACGATAATGTTTTATTTGATTGGAATATAATACAATACAAACAAAAAAATTGTTTCTTTCTATTTAAAAATAAAATTTTGACGGATATACGAACGAATGAACTACTTAACAAGAGTAAAATGTTATAGAAACGCAATAATGTGAACTTATATTAGAATCTAAATATTCTAGATCTTCTTGATTGTAAAAATGCGATCTGCCATGGCCATATTATCAATCATCCATTCCTTGCCGTATTTTAAACACAGGCACATAGTAGTTCTCAGACTCTTACGCTAATCTCAAAAGAGTAGGTATAGTGACGTCACTACCAGGCTGCCCTGCTTCTGAAGGACCGTTACGTCATCAAAGACAGGACCGAATTACTCTCCATAATAAAACGACGGAGAATGAAGATCTTCTCAATTTGTAAGAAATGAATGAAGGAATTACGCTGAGAAATACTTACTTAACAAATGAATGTATATTTTTCTTTTGCGAAATGCACAATTTCTTTGATAAATTAACTTTTTGGACAAAGTGCATACGGTACGTTGAAATAAATGAACGAATATGACGGGAGCGTCTCCCATAAATACTTAAATATATATAACATCCATGACTTAGGTACAAATGTTCATGATCATCACACAAACATTTGCCCCTTGCGGGATTCGAACCCGCGACGGCCGGCGTAATAGTCAGGAGCGCTAACCAATACACCAAACGCGTCGTCACTCTGTCGTCAATCTGAAGAAAAACAAGCAGACATTTAACATGGTTATAGTTAGTATGCAGCCTTTTGATAAACTCTTCACCAAGCTTGTTCGCGTTTAATCTAACTCTAGCTCTAACGTTCGTTATAAGGCACAGCCGAAACTGGCAGGCAATTTACCGGCCCAACTGTCTTTGACCTCAGAATAGTTGCAGTATTAACAGTTTCAGGAGTTAACCCAGCAGACTATGTCTGTGATTGCTAAGGCTCTGCTGCACAAACTTAACTGACCATAACCTTAATCGCAACTTTTACATAGCGACTTTGACAGTTATTTGGCATCGGTTAGTTTCAGTAAGATGGTGAAAACGAGCCTTAGTCAGTTTTAAAACCAGAGCGCAGAGGTGTAATTGCACACTATACATATTACTTAGAGTATTTTTTTTAAATAACTCTTTACCATACCTTCAAGGAATATTTACCAGCTATGTATGAATGAATGATGACTTTTATTCGACACAAAAAATACAGAAAAGTAAAATACAATTTAAAAAAAACAATGAAATTTGTGTCGAAAAGGTTCGGGGGCTCAGCAAAATTCGTGAAAGTGCGAGGCATGTCACGATACTATATAAAAAATATGTCTGACTATATAAAAAATAAGCTTGTATTTTCTCCACTAAACAATCGTGTTTCGTTAACGTGCTTATCTTAAAAATAATTACTATAGAAGTAGTAGGTATTATGAAATGTAATTAAACCAGTTAAACATCTCTTTCAAAATACTAACTTGATTCCAGGAAACCCAGAAGTTTAGGAAGTGCATAGGATAGCTTTCATTTAACTTAAAATTCTCACTAGTTAGGTAAACTTAAGTTCTTATTGAAATAAAAGAATAATTTAAACTAAACTTAACAAAAGTTCCGCCGACTTTCTAATCAAAAACTCCGAGTGGGTATAGAAAAAACAACGCAAGCACCAAGGGTGCAATATTTACTTCGAGACCAAAGCGAAAATGCGCTAAATCTACCAGGATTTTACAGTGGACGAGGTTCCTATTACTAACGTCCATAGCGACTCAATTTCTATAAAGTTATATTTGTGAATATTTCTTATGATATGAATATCGTGTCAAATTATATTCAGTCCTGTTATTAACGCGGATACTACTCATTGAATAAAAATTTTACGGATTTATTTTGCGCACATTTATTTGTAATTTAAAGCCTGTAAGTAAATGCTTTACTTCTTCTTCTTAGCGTGTCGATGGAAACCCATATGGAGAAATTTTATAATGAAGAAATTACAATAATGCTTTACTTACAGCATCCGTCGTCGCAGGCCGACTGCCTGTCGTGGTGCAGGTCCGTAAAGTGTTTCAATCAATGGCAAATTATGATGAATAGGAACTTAGATAATAAAAAATAATATTTTAAAGTTATAAACGCCACTAGTTACTTATTCGTTTAAGTTAGTTTTCCAGAATAATCTTATGTAAGAATAAAACTTTTTCATTTTTTGTTTCTTAAACTGTAACCCTACGGACAGAGTTCATTATAACAGCTTCACTGCTGAACTTAAACCACATTATATTATTGTGTACAACTAGTTGACCCCTCAAGGTTTCCTTGTATATTCTGATATTTTAATAGCAGAATGCTATTTGGGATTAAGACGAAATTAAATAGTAAATAAACGGTCCGATAAACGGTCAGTGAAACGAACACGACTTTGTTTTATTTAAAATTATACACGACCAGATACACTCGGCATGTGTATGTGTGTCGATAATGCAGACCCTTGAAATGTAACAGAGCGATGAAACTTACATTTTCTTTGTGACACTCTACAGTACGGTCACAGTGGATAACCCCTGCAGGATTATTACGTATATGAAAATTGGTAGCCATAGACTTGCAATGAAATCTGAGTGTGGCATGGCCGAAGTAATTAAACCCCTTTCATATAAAATGCCGAAATTACCGACAGGCGTGACCAAGTACATTTTCAAAATCCAAAATCAAGAGTTGATGAAGTCGAAATATAGGAACAATAGATAGATAGTTTCACATGACATAAGTTAATTACAAAATAATAAATCGGTTCAAGAAAATGTACAAATTAGGCGGTCTTATCGCTATAAGCAATCTTTTCCAGACAGCCTTTGGGAAAAGAAATTATAAGTTCAGTATTACGAAGTTTATAAATAAATTACTTACTTACTTAACTTACTTATAAAGTCAACTGCCTACTCATATTGATAGTTGAAGTATAAATTGAAAATAAGAGTAAAAGAAAAATGACACGAATCCAATTTATATGAAAGTTCTTTTTTTTATGCCTTGTATCATGACTTTGGATTTGGCTCGTACTTTTTCACACCCTGTATGTCAGCGATATCAAACGTTATTAAGCGCATACATCGGCATTTTGAATAAAAACTGTTAATGTCGTCATGACGAGTGCAATGCAATACCAATAAAGTTAGCTAATAACCCCGTCGACTTCTGCCCGTTTGTAGTCGAATCCACTGAGCAAACGGTTTTGTGCAGAGAGCATTTTGGCTTACTATAAAGTATATTATTTTAGCGTTTAGTGCTAAATTCAACGCTTTTCTTTCTTCGTTTTATTTCTTAGGGCTGATTTTTCAATAGTCAGATAAGAAATATTCGCCGCACAAAATAACACCTAATGGTCAGCAATCATACTCGTAACTGTATTTTTTTTTAATCTGTGGCTTTAAAATTTATCAGTCTGTTATGTTTTATCTGACCATTGAAAAATCATAAATATTCATAAGTCTAAAAGCCCGGACGTGAAGTTATTAGAATTTCTAAAGTGACTATAGGTAGACCGCGAAATTGAGAACCTCGCCAGCGAAATTGAGATATATCCGCGCCACCCGCATCTCTCACGCCACCCGTTCTCGTCTCCCCCCGCGCCCCTGTGCCCCGCAGGCGAAATCTCAATGAAGCGGTTTACCTGTGGTAGTAATCAAGTTCTTTGTTTTTTTTTTTAATTTTTACTTTTAGACGTACCTATACGTCGCAAGACAATCACATCTTAGGCGGGATGAAATGAAGGCAACGGCAACAGGCAACAACATTAGCACAAACCCGGATTGCCCGTAAAGGCCCGAAAAAAAAGTGTCCGTTAACAAGATTGGGCAACACAATATTGAGTTTGTAAGGAGTTTGCTAGTGGGCGAAAGTGGAAGAATTATGCGACTTGATTGATTTGATACGGTCATGATGACGAAAAGTTATGGCTAGAAGAAAATCAAAGCGAAATTAGTAGGAATGTTACTCGCCCGCAATAAAAGAGGTCGATCGAGAAAGAGATGATGCATTGTATAGCAGTCAGATATATTAATTGTAAACTTAGTGGATGGAAAACTCTATGGTGACTTAGAGTATTTATGTATAAAGGAGGAATGCATACGAGGATGACCTCAGATAAACTGGGAGCAACTTGAAGTAATAATGAAGAAAGCTACCGTAAAGTGTAAACCCATGTTTTGTATAGTTTGTAAATATTATTGAGGGATACAATCAATCACAATAGGCTCAATTCTGAGGTGCGACCGACTAAGGATAAGACGAAATTTTATTTCTCTTTCTTTGATTAATAAACGAAAAGAGACAGATTACAGTGATTTAGAAACGCCAAACTAGTCAGCTGTCAGGTGCTATAGGAAAATCTGAATCTAAAGACAACTTAGGTCCAATTTCTTCATCGATAGTAATGGTAAAGTTACGTTACCAGCGGTTTAATATTTACTATTTTGTGTGTTTTAAAGAAAAAATCATCTTTCAATATTAAATGTAAGAATAGCTATTTTAATGACCACTGGTTAAGGCATTTTTCTTCAAAACACACACAATTGTTAATATACAACCGCTAGTAACGTTACTTTACCATTACTATTGATGAAGAAATTGGGCCTAAGGAAGGACGTCAAATAGTGATGCCTGACTAAAAGTAGATTAAACCAGCCAAACAATGGCAAATAGTCACAAGATGCGTTTGACGTTTCATAATCAATTTCTGTTTCTCGAGAAATAAAGAATCATAAAATTAATCCTAGTCTTAATCTGTGGCACCTCAGAATTGAGCCCGATGCCCACATAAATGCGTAATTTCTTCTAGTTAGACAAAGTTAACGACTCCATAGGTCAAGTGGGATTCTTAAAAATGCCAGGTTATTCTGGCTGCATCAGGACTGAGTGTCCATCGTTCAGTTTGTTGTGTTAGAGTGCAGTGTCCTACCCAAGTTGGAAGGTAGGAGTAATGCAGAGGGAGGAATGGAAATAGCCTCACAGTGACCGGATCTAAGGCCCTCCTCACCAGTTCGTATCACAGAGTCGTTGCCGCACAACTGACTATGCCTGTTTATCTACTAAAGTGATATCCAACTGGTAGCAATCTAAAACAAAAACAGATGCCATTCAAGATCAAGCTTAGAGCTACTGTGCATCTACCCAGGGCTTTCAAGGCCGCATCACCATCAGAGAGCATTCAGATATTTTGACCACTGACTTTTATCCGGCTGTGACATTTACAGCCATATAAAGAGCTGTGGTGAGCAGCGAAACCATGAGATCAACTATTGCAGCGTATGGACGACTATTTAGGGTTTCCAGACAAGTTAGGGACCACTGGGTATTTTATAGACGTCTGCCTGGTTCATAGCCACAGACCGACACAATGGCAGCAACTAACAGTTACCTGCCGACTCATAGTCATAGGCTGAAAAAATGGCAGACGTTCAACCAGCAGTAAATTCTACTACTGGCTTATTTTATACCCCAAAGTGGCCCTATGCCCCCGCTTTGTTTTCAACTATTTTCCATGTGGCCAGTATAAATATTCTATCAATATAAAGAATATTTATACTAGCCATATGGAAAATGACCAAAATGTATCAGCAATAGTTGAACTCACGGTGTCACTCACCACGGCTCGCCATCGCCATATAGCTGCAAACACCACAGCAAGACAAGTCACTGGCCAGAATACCTGAATATTCTATGACAGTACGGCGGCTCTGAAAGTCTAGGACAGCTGCACCAGCAATTCACTCGCTCACGAATGCCATCTCCCTTTGCAAAATATTGCTTCGACCAACAGGGTAACTCTTTAGTGGATTTAAAGCACGTCAATCGTAATGCAAAGACGATGTGTATAAACTGGCGAGGAGAAGCTAAGATAAGTCACGGAGAGGCCATCTCTATTGCTCCCTCCACCTGACACCTAGCTGTAGGCTTGGTTAGGACACTACTCTCGAACACCGCAAATCAAACGGTGGATACTGAGTAAGACCTGGTTCCCACTTTTTGGGTGTCGAGCCCGGATTTTAATCAGGCGTTTCAGAAGCAGAACATTTTGTTAACATAAAATGTGCTACTGCAATTGGGAAGTGAAATCGGCTAAGCAATGTTCTGCTAACTGACAAAGAGTATTGCGAGATTGCTCTCACAATATCCGAAGGAAATTTATCGAATGATATCTCTCGTTGATGTCAAAGCGAAAGTTTAGCGATCGTTCGATTTAGCGACGCGGCAGTCGCAAGGGGGATCCAAATTGAGAAACTATTACCACTTGTCGTAAAACAATATTCATACAAAAAAAAAACATCTTATTAATATCCGGGCCCGATAATTGACAAGTAGGGACCAGGGGTAACGGAATGAAGACAGATAATCTGGCATCTTCTAGCTAGAATCACACTCGACCTATATTGTCGATTCCACTCGGCCTAAGCAGAAAAACCTACGAATTATTGTAAGAACTGTGAAAGATGTTTGTCCTCTCAACGCCATAAGTAACCAAGCTAGGATTAACTGGACAGAGAAGAAGTAAATCGAAGAGATTAAGAATATTGTTGGCGACAAGATGAACATTACAATAAAAGTAACGAATAAGACTAACTGTCACAATTGACCCAGAGGAAGGAAAAGGCAAACGCCGTACCAAGAGGTCAAGGTGATAATATGGAAATGAAAAGACCAGAAAAAAATACCGACAAGAGCACAGGTCTCAAATTAATAGAAAGTTACAGTCGTGTCGCAACAAAAGATCAAGGGATGGTGTATGGAAAAGAAGAAGAAGAGACAAGAAACTCCGCTGCAGGTCTTAAATTGGGATATTAGAGCTTCTTTATAGAAAATATCTTCAAAAGATAAAGACGGACGTAGAATCAGTTTTTATCTTAGATATCATTCCTGGACGTGGAGTGGAGTAAACGGGGTTGGAATTATGTATAGCTGGAGAACTGCTAAGTGTAAATAATTATTACAATACAAGAGCATATGGTTTGGTGTATTGGTTAGCGCTCCTGACTATTACGCCGGCCGTCGCGGGTTCGAATCCCGCAAGAGGCAAATGTTTGTGTGATGAGCACGAACATTTGTACCTAAGTCATGGATGTTATATGATTTAAGTATTTATCGGAGACGCCCCCGTCATAATCGTTGTCTGGTACTTCGTAACACAAGGAAGCAAATTCCTTACCACGAAACCAGACAATTGGTGTGTTGTCTGGCGCATATTTATTTATGGCAATCAAAGAGATGAATATTGCTTTTAAAGTGAAAGATGACAGAAGAGTGGAAAGAATAAAACAAAACAACACAAAATTGTTATTAATTTTTCGCTGTCGATATCGACAAATTAATGAAGAATAAATATTTATCCATTGTATGAGAGGAATTACCTAAAATGGCAATAGCTAGGTTGTATTTATAATGTTTGAATCAATCTGTTGATATTTTAACTGTTTTCAATGGTAATCGATGAGTTCATATCTTATGACCAAATGTTGAATAACATAAATTAGTATGAATTTGTCGTGTAGTTACACCATTTATAACTCTAGAGCCGCTGGACGATTTTCACAAACGACGTTCGCCGGTCAGCTAAGCAAATATGCATGATTACTATAACTATCTGAATTGAACCACAAGTCAAGAGACTGTAATTCTGGTTTGGCTAAAATATTTGATCTAGCTCGGCTTACCTATATACATATTGCAATTTAATGCTAGTGTACTAATGAAAGGAAGAGGTGCTCGTAACGCAGTGTTGGCAGCGCTTTGGTAGTAATACCGAAGTTGAGCAAATTACGGCGCGGTCGTGTTCGGATGACCGGTTGACCATTTCGACCATATAAGTGACGTATATCACGAGCATCTCGATGCATCGGAAGGCACGTTTTAAGCAGTTGGTCCCGGCTAATATTGGTTGAAATAAGTTTAAGTTTTAGCCTAGTCAAAGGGCGCGGCTTGATAAATCTGACAGCAAGGTTAGTCACTTGCCTTGCAAACATTCTTCCGCCAATCCGCACTGAGCCCGCGTGGTGGAGTCTGGCTTATACTACCTCATACTTCAGGTAAGGCCTTTGCCCAGCAGTGGGATGCTTACATGAATTTACGTTTTTTTATTAATTAAAATAGTTAAAATCATTATGTGACCGACAAGACATTCCAATTGAGTATTTTGTGATTGCTTATGATGGTGTAATAATTTATAGGCAGTTCAAAAGTTGCGCATTAACATATATGGAGAGCAAATGAGCAACCTAATATTTAAGACAATGTTTTAATCACATCTACTTATTACCATCAAGCCGTAATACATTCAGCTGGCGTTGAAAATGGAAAAATCTATATAATTTCGAAAAACGATATGAAAAAGTGCATAATCGTGTTTTTTTTACAATGAACATATTCATCACATAAAAGCGGATAAATAACTACCGGAGCAAAGTTGTAGGCTTATAAATAAACAAGAACACATGGCTGTTTCTGCACTGCAGATTCAGCAGTAACAGCCTAATAAAGAAAAATTAAGCACTTAGCGCCTCGATTCGTAGGGCGACATCGACATCGAACGAAACAAAAAAACATCGAATAAGTACCTAATATGTTTTAAAGTTCATGTCGTTAGAACTAAAAACCTAAAGAACCTTAAAACACAACACACAAAACTAAAATACAAACTCATCAAAAATGCATGCACACAAATAAAATATGATAAAAATACTACAAGAAAACATAAATCCTTCAACAACAAGGTCAGCCTAATCTCGTGCTAAAAGTTGCTGAAAGCATATTTTGCCTAAACTGTCTACTGATCCTAAGCTCTAACTGCAGCTCATCTTAACTAATATTACCTAAAGAGTTTGTTTGTTTGTAAGCGCTAATCTCATTTACTAATGTTCCGATTAGAATGTTATAGGATACAGCATCAAGCTACGACCTACGGGAAAAGAGAACCTAAAACAAAAAGCGCGAACTAACTGGTGGGGACCGCAAGTTTAGCAATAAACTAACATACATTTAGAATTCACAAGTTAAAGCGTACTGTACCTAAAACTATCTGGGAAACTACCTACTTCGGCGCGGCGCCGTACCGTACTACGGCGCGAAATCGTGCCGTAGCGCGGCGCCGCACCGTAGAATTCCACGGCGAAAAACCGTAGCGCGGCGCGGCGCCGTAGAGTGCTACGGCGCGGCGCCAGACTGCGATGCGCACGGTGCGGTTTGGAGCTCGGTGCCTGCCGCCCACTACATTGCGTCTACCAAGCTAGCTAGATAATTATGATAGATTAAAAAAAGGAAAAAAAGTTGAAACCTCTAATAAAACAACAATGATAAAAAATGAAATATTAATAAAAATAAAAGATATATTAATAAAACAAAAATAAAATAATATAAAGTTATCATTACACCACCAGGATTCGAACCCTGCACTTTACGTTCAGGACCCAGGAGGATTGACAGTGACGGCGAAATTAACTTTTGCATTTGTCTTCAGTGTCACCAACTTATCTGAAGAATAGCCACACTTGTCAGTTTGAAAACGTCATTGATGCCGGTACAAGTCAGGGTGACCATTAATGATATTCCAAAATTCTCAGAAGTAATTCTAAATAATGTTTGGAGCATACTATGTTCCTTATTTATTTGTACCAAACACCGGCTACGTTAATTTTGATACCCAAAATATAAAATAATACAAAATATATTTGTATTTATACATAGCGAGCGAGGAGACAAACAGTAGAATGGCCCACATTTAAATTTTCTTTAGCCCTAAGGTAAAAATGGTAGAGAATGCCATCCCGTATTAATTCCTTTGGTTGTGCAATGAAGTTAAATAAACACGTACGTTTTTTATTTATCATTATGAAGTTAAGGCGAGTATACCAGAAGTGTTTATTTTAGTAAAAAACGGCAACCCTTTTCTGTACGTTGTGGTTGGTGGCACCGACAGGATGAAAACATCATGACACAAAAAATACAGTGTGTCTCTAGATAAAGTAAAATCCTTTTAGCAGGTGAAAGTATACCTAAAATGATACACACAAAAATCGGCTCACAATTACAAAAAGTACTGAAATATACCTACTTTTTGCACAGCACAAAAAAAATGATTTGTAGTGTGTGGTAGCGGTAAAAGAAACGATCACTGCGCATGCCGTAGCAAAAATGTGCAACTAAAAGAGGTTAAGGAAACTTGTCAATGTTTGTCGTCAAAGCTTTGAAAATGGGTAAATAAACATAAATAACAAATAGAAACACGACTGCCGTTGTAATTTGCACAGTACGTGTATATTAAAGAAGATAATGATGAAAATATTATGGTCGATCTGTCATTCATAGAAATATTCTTTTTTAATTTTCATGCAAATTGAAAAACGGCAGCCGTGTTTATATTTTGAAATTATGAAAATTTAATGTATTTTATACATTTTATTTAAGCATAAATAACTAGTTTTATAAAACTTTTTCAGAACATCTATAAAGTAGACTGAGTATGCTAAAATATAAGACTAGAATGGTATAATATGTAGACTCGTAATAGTATATCCACGCGGCTTGGCTTGCATTTTAAATATAAAATTTGCAATAAATATAAAAGTAAAATAAACAAACACTCACTTGTTTTAACTGTATGCTAACTGCCAAATTTTATTTTATATAGTTGGCTTGTAAGTGAAATAAATAAATAGAATGATGTTAAAGATCCTATATTGATTAAGTATTTGGTGCGCGAAGTAGTGCTCTCTGTCTGGGTGTCCACGGAAGACCAGCGTCGTGGCAAACAAACAAACTCTTTAGCTTTATAATATTAGTATAGAGAAATACATAAACAAATAGTCTAGTATAGATAAAAAATGCTTATATTTTATGCCTTCTTTCCAATCCTATCTGGATTGCACTCTATCCAGGGACACACTGTATATTGTTTTTGTGTCAAAAGGCTTTCATGCTGTCATTGACCAAATGACGAATACAAAAGCAAATTTCACTGACTCTTATAACGTAATGATAGCTCGGTTAGTAAAATAGGTGGGTTCAGACAGTAAAAGTCCGACGAACGACGCACCTATCGTTTAATATATTACCTATATGTTTCTGCCGATAAAATCTAGATATCGACAGGGAAGTAAGTGATTTCAGGGAGGAACCCTAACGTACTTTGAGATATAAAAATAAGCACTGCATATTAATTTTGTAGACAGTAGTATAGCTACGTACTAGAAGACCTAAAGCTACCTACTTCAACAAATTCGTATGAAGTTACTTTGTTTCATATGATAGGTAAATGGCTTGGATGAATAAACCACTGGATATGAAACGCAAGAGCGAATGTATGAAAACATCATCAACCAATTTTTGCGGGGCGGGGGGAGTTTGTCTTGTCAGTAATTGACATTTAGTGCGTGGAAGTGTCGATATTAATCTATCGATATGTGTTGAACGAATGAATGAACGAATCTTATGCAAAATATTTTTATTTTATTTTTATTACCAATATAATAATTATGGGCATGTTTAAATAAGCACAAGCCATTAAACGAATAATTGAAACATAGAATATTTTTATAAACGGTCTGGCAAGTAACATTAACTAGAACTTCCTAAGACATTGTGAAACAGGCCGTAAGTCCTCCAATGGTATAATAAAATCCTCTAATGGTATAATCTAGCAGTAAATGAGCTTACACTTCAAACTAAAATTCACAATTTCACGGGATTTTATGCAACTTTCAGTTGTATAAAAGGTAAAAATTGTATTAATAATGGTATTCATTTTGCCTCTCTTCGGATGGCTTCGACCCACTTTGTTTTTCTTATTGGATCTACAGGAAATCTGGAATATTATTAAAAGGATGTATTGTAATAAAATATGAAGTTTAAAATATTAAAGAAAACTGTTGTATTTTTAGGATTACTTTAATCTACTTTAGAGTTAATCATTTTACAGATGTATTATTTTATTTTATATTATAAATTTATTAGTACGTTTATCGATATGATTATCGACAATTGTCAAGCACAATTAAAACTAAATTGACAAGGAAACGAATGGTGAATGTACGATAATTCTACCAAATGAAGTATGCGTCATCTTGTTGATTTTGCAGTAACTGACCACAACTTTTTTAATTAGCAATGTAACTTTTCTCTAGGAAAACACATTTTACTATTTTAAGAAAAATTTACAGGTTTATTGAGATACAAAGTTACTTACGAATGAAAAGAAATATTTTTTGTCGTGCCGCTATAATTTTTACACAAAAATACGGCACATTTACCCATTTTTTTCTGCAATGTTTCTCACCGAGTTCTGTCACCGTACTGACAAGACGTCACATGAAATTGAGGCTAAATTGCCCAATTCGTTGCCGAGGGGGAACAAGCGAAATTTCCTGTCATTGCGCGTCCAGTGGTTTATTCGTCCAAGGTAAATGGGTATAAGAAAAAAGTGAACAAATAAAAATAGTATAAAACTGACCTGATGTTGAAAACAGCTGTCTGTGCACAACACAAATCACTCACGCGTATAGTCAGCTAGTATCTGAAACAAAACAAAAAATCTATGACCGTAATGCAATTAAAAATCCTAAGATTTAATTTATTATCACCATAAAACACACATATCACAAATTAATAACAATTAACGAAGGATTACACGAGATTGAGTACAAAAAATGTCTTTAGAGATAAAAAATTACAATTATTTACCGCCAACACATTTTTATTCATTTCACTTGCACGAATCACGAGCGCAGGGTAATAAAAGGTGGGCGTTGCTGCGACGTATAAGCCGCGCACGAAAAAGTTTTCTTCCACCCGCACACTAAAATATTCTGTTGGTTCGTTAGGGAATGCAACAACAACATTTTTAACAAATCGATGGAGGGATAGTACACGCGGTATACACGAAATAATTGTCTCGTTAGGTAGTACTGACGTCTGTTTTCACATTAAATAGCAATTCACCACAAAGCTATGCTCGATTAAAAGGATGACTTCTGATTACTGTGGAAACGCGGCAAGTTTGGTACAGTGACGCACTTTTCAAATCACCCGATCAAGTCGGCGGCGGTAAGGAACAGAATACACTCGGTCCGTACATTGTCGCTCCGTGAACGAACGAACGAGCGAATGCACGAATGCACGAATGGTTTATCAAACTGATGCTAGTGCTGCCCTCGCTGTATTGACCGTGCTCAAATGGGGTACCTTTCATTCCCGACAAACTCGATAGGTAGTTCAAATTCCGGTAAATGATTAGACTTACTGACGTTTTGATTAGAAGCTTAATTTTGGTTTGCCATAAACGAATGCAAACAAATAGAATATTTTAGAGCCTATTTCTATGAATAACAAAAGTTTTACTCGTTAACATTTACGTAACCATTTTTATGCAGGTATATTTTATGAAAAGTAAAAAACAATGGACAATTTAGTATATTTTTATTCTTTTTTTGATGTCTTTTGAGGCCTTACCATTTATTTACTACCTACTCGTTTGTTGGAGGAGGGCAGTTTTTTATGCCTGGCTTACCTGTTATTTTCGACATGTTGGCCATAATAACAATGAAAGAAAAATATTGGCACATATTCCAATTGATTAAAAAATCTATATATATCTATACTAATATTATAAAGCTAAAGAGTTTGTTTGTTTGTTTGTTTGTTTGTTTGAACGCGCTAATCTCCGAAACTACTGGTTCGAATTGAATAATTCTTTTTGTGTTGTATAGTCCAGTTATCGAGGAAGGCTATAGGCTATATAACATCACGCTACGACCAATAGGAGCAAAGATATACAGTCTTACTACAAATCATCCGTTAAAACTGGTTTTAAGTCATGTTTAGTTAAAAACTGTTTTAAATTTAAAAAGGGTTTAAAACAGTGTTTAACATTTTGTACCACAAATAGGTTTTTGGGTAGTGTTTAGCTAAACACCAGTTTTAGATACAAATATTCATTCATTCACTCTCAGTTCATTCATTACATTTCTTAGTACGCAGGTTGCATTCAACACACTGCAAAGTAAATGAACAAAAGCTTCTTGAAATGATGGCTGAATAGTATCAAAACCCAAATCTTTAAAAAAAAGTTGTAATGACAGCAGAATGAGAAGAATATGATTTGTTTTGACTTTTTTACAGGAGTTTGTAAAGAAAGAGCGCGTTTTCAATTCATTTGTAAAAAGTCGTATTTTGTTGTGTATTGACTGATTTGTTTTCAACATGAATCAAAAAAAGAAAGATCGCTAGGATAATTGGACAAAAAACGAAAAGGTAAATCAAATGGATAAGTACCACATAGTCGCCGTATGTGGGGTTTGGAAACGTGATAGCATTGTAATTGTTTATTTTATTTCAGGATATCTTTATACAGCTTATAGAAAGTTCAAAAGACGTGGTAAAACACAGAAACACGGATACCAACACAAACCGTCATAGAGTTGCTGAGTGGAATTTGATTTTACAAAAGTATGTCTAAAATAGTGAACTTGTTTTGTTGGTTTGTTGATTAATAAATTAATTGTGTGATCAATAAATTAATTGTTGTGAAATCAATCATCCATAATATTTTCAATAGGAAAGCACGAATTTGATTTACCGCGAAACGAAAGTCAAGTTGTCAAATGTCAATCCGTCAATTTTTTGAGGTTAAACACTAGATAAAATAGGGGGGAGGGTGTTTAACTAAAACACTGTTTAAAAGAGTGTTTTAGCGCCAAAAACTGATTTGTGGTAAGGATTTTCTTAAAATCTTGTTAAACAGTGCCTAAAACTTTGTTTAAGTGATTTGTGGTAAGGCTGATAGTAGTAAATGTGTAAAAAACGGGAGAAAGAAGTCACTATTCCACGCGGACGAAGTCGCGGGCGCAAAAGCTAGTATTATATATAAAAGAAAGTCGTGTTAGTTACTCCACTTATAACTCAAGAACGGCTGAACCGTTTTAGCTGAAAATTGGCAGGGAGGTAGTTTAGAGCCAGGAGAAGGACATAGGATACTTTTTATCCCGTTAGACGGGGCCGGGGCTGGGGTAGATGGGGCCGGGGCGAAACGGTGAGGAGGTAGCTTAGAACCAGGAGAAGGACATAGGATCCTTTTGATCCCGTTCAACGGGGCCGGGGCTGGGGCGGGACGTGGCCGGGGCGAAACAAAGTTCGCTGGGACCGCTAGTGATTTAAAAAAATATTTTTATTATTTTTTTAAAATTATTTTTTTATATCATGATTTTTAGTTATCCATATTTACAAAAGACCGATTTTGATGAAACTCACACTGTATCCTAAGCGGAAATATATTTGATTTAACTAAAACAGAATCATCTCGTTTTCGAGAAATCCTTGTACAAACATACATACACTTACTTTGCACATGTGTTTGGAAGCTATAACAGATCAACATACTCAAATTTTATCCAATTCTAACGAAATCACATACATACAGGTTGAATTGAATACCTCCTTTTTTGAAGTCGGTAAAAAGAGGTTATGGAATAATTAAGTATGATGCCAGCTAAACGTTATGTATGTCGTTATGTAGTGTCATTAAGAAAGACCTAGAAAGCTGTGGTCTAGCCGAGAACGAGGTCCAGGATAGGGCAAAGTTGAAGAAGAATAGTCAGAAAGCTGACCCCGTCACCAGACTCAGTTGCTAGGAAGAAGAAGATGCCAAAAACTTTATTCACGCTGTTAAAATAGGTCTATTTCACATACGCAACCAAATATGGAACAAGTGATTTTTAAGAACAATTATACAATTTGAGTGATAGAATAAATAAACAAAATTAATAATTAAAATTACTTGCTGTATTGGTTGCATTATCTTAACTATGAGGAAAGTCGCAAAATTACTATCAAATTCCCTACGAAGTACAAAGAAACATGATAAAACCTTTACGGTTATCTATACCTATAAAATGCTTTGTCCTGAACGACTGACTTATTGATTGACTGACTGACTGACTGATGGATCAACGCACAGCCTAAACCGCTGATCGTAGAAACCTGAAACTGGGAGGGTGTGTTCTTTGTATGACGTAGGGATCCGATAAGAAAGGATTTTTCGAAATTCTACCCCTAAGGGGGTCCAAAAGGGATGCAAAGTTTGTATGGAACAACGTGATCCCTTGGTCCAATCTACTTCAAATGTTGCATACACATTCTTTTACAAAATTGACGGAAGATTTATTTTTTATTTTTTTGCAATTAATCTCCTAAGGGGGTGAAAAAAGGTTACAAAGTTATTCTGGGGGTGATTTTCTTCGAAGTTGATATCAAAACTTTTTAGTGCTAATGATAAAAATATTTTGTATATCATTTTTGACAATCATTTGACATGTCTGAGACACAATGTTTTGACACATATAGCGGTCTGTGTAGTAGAGTGTAGATTGCAGATCGTTTGATCATATTGTCGATGGACATTCAACGCTGTTTCTGTGGTCGAAGGGTGTCTAATCTTTTTTTTTTGCAAACTTTTCGTGGGGTCCTATGTTTAGCAGTGGACGGCTTTTGGGTATTGATGATGATGGGGTAGATCCCTACATAGAAATAACCCTTTGAATTCACGATTTGAATTCAAGAAAGTAGAGTATTCGCTATGACTATAAACAAAGTTCAAACTCTTAAGGTAGCGGGAGAAGACTTGAAGGAATTTGCTTCTCCCAAAGCCTGCATGTGGCATGATGCTGTGTAAGCGCACGGAGTATAGCCTGGTTTTTTCATTAGCTCCCGAAAGAAATATACGATTGACGATAGGCGTAGTAAGTATTTCCATTTCGTTGTAAAATAAAAAGATATTATCCCCGTGTAAGTTTGACCAGATTTAAAACCGGGCTGCGTGTTGTGTGTTCATAAAATATAACATTTATCTTTACGCATTTTTACGTATATATTTAAAAACTGGATGTTTTTGTTTGTTTGTTTGAACGCGCTAATAACAGGAACTACTGGTCCGGTTATAAAATATTTTAGCTACATTGTTAGACAGCTAATTTATGAGGGAAGGCTATAGAAGTAGTTTAATGCGTATATAGGCTTATAAAAATGTTCGCTACGATCTATCTATGGGAACCAAACGGAGTAAAACTATTACGCGCGTACGAAGTCGCTGGCGGGCCGCTAGTAGTTACTAAATGACGTAACTGTGCCTCAGAGTTCAAGTATCAAGTTTATTTTATTAGAATCTAATTATGTCTATAAAATAATGACCTAAAGGTTTGACTGGCAGAGAATGCTTCTAGCATTAAGTCCACCTTTGTACACTATGATTTGTGCAATAAACTCTTTAAATAAATAAATAAATAAAATAAAGTACATCATTAACTTTGCTTTTTAGTTCAAACACAGGTAAAATTAAACAATTTGAAGGGAAATGAACAACAATCCGTAGCCCTAAATACACAAAGGTCTGATCACATTTTAATTAACACGACCAAGAAGCCTTTCTATATTGAGGTTCGGTAAAAAAAGGTAAAATTGCTTATTTTGCGAATAATTAACGGTGCCTATAGTAAGAACATCCTCCTTTTTCTTTATGTTATTTCCCCGTAGGTTTATTGGTCAGTTTGGTGATCTCCAGAAGGCCCGAATTCAAGGTCTGGTCAAAGTTTGTTTTTTATCAGCTAGCAGCCATGGAAAACATTTTAGTGAGGCCATTGAATCTATGCCAGGTTTTCCGGTAATATCGGACTGTCCTGTCACTGAACATGAGAGTGAATAAATACATGTTAGCAGTATCAGCAGAGGCGCCGGGCGCAGGCGGGGCCGTTTGGGTGGCGGACAGACCTCGCTGGGACTCCTTACACTGAAGACGCGTGTGTGCTACCTATGTAAAACCCTTTTTTTGTGGTGGCTGTAATTTGAACTGGTTTACTCAATGTACACACACTATGTACCTACTCCTGAACAGTGCCATGGATTTCGGACTAGAAGGACGAATTTGAATAGTTTACAAACAATTATCAAAACCCTATTTTTTATCAAACAGAAAATAAATAACTGAACAGCTCACCGTCCAATCAGAATAGTTGATAACAAAATGTAACAACCAATCACAAGCCAGCTTAACCCGTCACTGCACACAGCGTGCGCGCTAACAAAACACAGGCGTTTCCGATAAATATTCATAGGACCATTCCGTCGGCATTTGCGAGACTTTGACAAACTACGGGCGTCCTCGCAGTATAGCACCTGAAGATATTTACCGATTGCCCATGAGAAATGGTCGGCATTTTTCAGGCAAGATGTGGCCACACTGGTATTTAAAATACAAATGCATAAACGCTTATGACGACTGAGGTTGTCGTGAATGTCCAGTAACAAAAAGTATGTGTAATATCTGTTGAATTGAGAGCCAAGATTGAGAGCCATTTTGACATATAATGGATTTATTAATGTTGACATATGTACGAGTACTCGTAGGTAGGTTGATAACTTATTTGGTGTATTTAAGGTTTAATCATAAAAGTGAAGGTTGATGCTAATGATTCATGGTAAAACAAATACTATTATGCGTGGACATTTTAATAACTATTAAAATAACATTTTAAGTGTCCGTTAATAATTTAGGGTAGGTGAATGTAACGTGTAATATACAGAGTGTTTGGTACATCGTGTATACCAAAATTGAAATGCTAATAGTCAAGACCATTTAGTTAGGGTATTTTTTAGCCTTTTTATTAATAAAAGTAGTTTTTCTGTTTTTTATGAAAAATATCCGAAATTCGACATTTGAATCATATTTATAAAACTATAATTGTTTTTCTGTTTTTTTTAAAGATTTGATTTCTTTTTATTGTATGTTTCTGTGCATAATTTTACGGTTTATTAATATCAAAATCACACTAACTAGTTTTTTTTTTACTTGCAAAGGTTCGTAATATTTTTTTTATTTGACCTCTGTAAAAAAGCGACTGGATTTTTCCTCATTCGTGAAAACTTTTCATTATTATAGATAACTAGCGGTCCCAGCGAATTTCATTTCGCCCCCAGCCCCGTCCCGCCCCGGCCCCATTTTATGGGTTTTATGGGTCAAAACCGTGGAAATCAGTTCGTGCGTTCTTCAGGAAGGAAAACCCGACTTATTTTTATATAGTAGATGATGTAGCGATCATTTTTTGTTATGACTTCTAATCAACGTACTTTTACATAAGTTGACCTTCTTAACAAGTATGTCTCGGCACCCTGTATACCTACTTTCCCCATACCTACCGCTAGTGTAGCCCACCCCTAAGCCAATACGAGTTGATGGACGCACAGGAAATTGAATCTTGGACCGTGGGCAGTCGTTAGTGACTGGGAAATGGACCTCTTGAAAAACATAATTACAACGTTAAAATATTGCTTTTGCTTGGCTGAAAGTAACCTAAAATGTATTGAGACTATTGTCATTTCGATTTCCAGTCATTATTGATGGGTTTGAACATTGTATTGCTATTGTTGCGTTTTAGATTTTGATAAAGATAAACTCGGTGTGTGATAAAAAATCTTATTCCATAACTTAGTCATTAACAATAATCAATGCAGAAAAACATGCGCGGGATAATTCAATCAATATCGATCTTATATCAAAACCATCTATCTGATATAGATGATAGATGATAGATATATCCAATAGGAGCAAAGATAGAGTGGTAAATGTGAAAAAAACGGGAGAAAGAAGTCACTATTCCACGCGGACGAAGTCGCGGGCAAAAGCTATTTTATATATTTTACTAGAGGAAATGTTTTCTTTCAATTAAAATAAATTAAATGTGTGATGTGAGTAAAGTATTGTAATTCAGTAGTTTTGAGATTTTGAGACCAGACTTTTGAGATTGTGACGGGTACCTACGGTGGTGTGGGGGATGTATAAGAGAATTTTGTATTTATGGATGAAAAAGGGCACAGGATACCTCAGCAGCAGATTAGGATTCCGGGCTTCGGAATATCCCTGAAGGAAAGATGATCTATACAAAAAGATGTTCGGAGTCGCATAAAAAGGGGTAACATTGAGATTGATACTCAATGGGCAAGAAGTGGGTAGATGTTTGTTTGAGGAATCCGATATTTGCTTGGATAAAACTGCCTAGGACTGCTAGTCAAAAATAATAATGTAAACGGCAAATTAACGTATCCATATTGCGCATGTAAGTTTGTTGCTAAGATTGGCGTCCTGAGTCATGTCATCAGCTCAGAACCCTTTAGGGGTCAAACTGGTCGCTATAGCCCGAACCGGTCGGAAGGTATTAAAGAGATTGACAGAATTTCTATTCACTCTTATCTAAAAACTAACTTTTAATGTAAGTTTCAATCTGCTATTGGTATTTTCCAAAACTTTCATAGGACTTTCTTCACACGTGGTAAAGTATCCAACAATAGATAGGACCTGAAACAAGTAAGTACTTGAGAACTACTATAATAAGTGCCCAATTTATAGTTCGGGAGTCGCTTCTTGTTTGACGAGTCAGGGCAAGAAAGTCCCTAAGTATAGAAAAGGAGCCCTTTGCTCGGAAACTTGTGACAAAACGACCTTTGGAAACAAAAGTTTTCAAGTTATTATGCTACAAAGTAGGGTCGGAAAATGATTTCTGAATACACTTTTACTATGTGTGTATTTAGGAAGAGGTAAAGATAATTTTATTTATATGCAGGACGATAGTAGAGAAGGATTTTAGTATCCTTAGATATTACCCAGCCTTATGCAATTGATAATTTTAACTCGTCAAGTATGTGTAAACGAGACACAATAAAAATTCCATTGTTATGCGACTCTCGGCATTCCTTTGATACCTGACTGATTAAGTATGATTTATATTGGAATCGATTGGTAAGTAAATATTATGGTCGTTAAAGTTCACCAAACGCATTGACTCGTACTTTTTGCGTGGTTAAATTTGAACTTTGTGAGACTTAACATAGATTTGAAAATGACTGAGTAGAGTGAGGGTATTGATAAATTTATTAAAACAAACGTATATCGTGATACTTTGTGGTTAGATCGCGTGATGGGCTGTTTGTTTATCGGCTCAACTGTACACAGAATTTGACGAGTGCTATTGTTCAATGAATTAATAATTAGGGTAATTGAAAACCCTGTTCGTGATAGCGTCTGATAATGTTCCGGAAATAGCGGGTACTTTAATGGTATTAAGTTTCATTTAAAAACACTCGCCCACCTAAATCTAATTAGTCTTTGGTACAGTATGTGTTTATTACCAGCAAAGCATATAAAGTGATATATTCATGTATGACCTCTTATCTCACGCAGCACTTCCTCTTTTAATCCATTAATAACTAGTAGAGAATTATATTTCTAAATACTTTATTTGAAATAAGTATTAAACATTACCTACTGTTGTCAGAATCTGCTCATTCTCAATGATAATATAAAAGTCAAACATCTAACTGATTCTCCATACCCAAAAACCTAATCTCGAATTTCGGTCAGGTACTATCGTAATTTTTATTTCCTCAAATAGAAAACTCGGAAGCGGATAAAATCTACCCCCTTAGGTGTACAATAAGGAAACTTTACAAACAAAGGTAGCCTTTACAATGGAAGCCTTCCCAAGTATTTCCTCGAATCACTACCGATAAATACGGGGTTCCGGTAAAGTAAAGTAAAAAGAAAAGTGAGCCTGTAAGCATCCTACTGCTTGGGGTTCAGGTAGGAATCACATTTTTATCAGCACCAAAAAAATAAAAAATGTGGCTTTTCACACTGATCCATCGAAGTTAATAGCTATCTAAATAAATAAATAATTTAAAAAAATAAAGTCCTAAAATACTCTATAGGCACAAAATTTTAAGGAAGTCTAAGTGAGATTTACATTTTTTAACCGCTTGGAGTTGAAACTCTGGGACCGTGGGGACCAAGTGCCCAGAAATTGTATGCAAGGACTGGCCACCTTGGCCAGCGTGTAAGTCTGGCCATTCTAAGAAGCAATGTGACCAGCCTCATGGGCAACTTTGTGCAGGGCTGTGAACTGCTTCGTGTTCGTTTTGAGGTTTTAGCTTGAACTTTTTGTATGTTTTATCTGCCTCTACATTAGTTAATATTTTACCGTGTACAAGAAAATAAATAGGTTTTTTTAAAGTAAATAGTAAGTATGCGTAAAGTTATCGCAGAAACGCAGCAAATTCGTTAATTCTTTGCAAATACAAGGTTTGTTTGGGAAGGGTAGGTGAAATTACGGGATCTGTTATTTTGCAGACAAAATTGCGAAAGTCAGCCAGTTTGATTTAGGTAATAAATCATATGTTTTGTAGTAAAGACCAGTAACAAGCCGAAGATAAAACACGTCTTTCAAGACGTCAAGTTTTAAAACCAATTGAATTGAGTCGGTTCATTGTCAGTAGCAGTGGCAGTGGAGTTAGAGACTTGCAAAACGTTTAACTACAAGCACTTTCAAAGGTGCCAAGTCTCATATAAAGCAGAAGCAGGATATTTTTTTATCCTGTAACGTTAGGAATTCAGCGCGTACGACGAAAATATCACTTACACGCGACCTGAGGCAGTGGAAATTCAATTTTCTGGGCTAATCCACTTTTATGAGCAACGTGTTTTAGACGAGCTAACTCACTATCGATGTTACTTCGAGTTTTATACACGGGTAAATGGAATTTTATTCTAGCAAATTTTTATGGAAACTTTTGCTACTAACTACACCATTTTAAACGAAGTCCACAGTCTTCTATGAAGTGAAATCTAAATTCTCAGCATCTACCATATAAAAAAAGCAAACAGGCAATGAATGCAATTGTTTAGTCAAAAAATCGGGGATGTATCATGATTGAACTGGACATGATACTTAGGTCAAAAGCATGACCAAAAAATACCACATCTCTCAATACGTTTAGGGTATTTCAGATGCCTCCCCTCCTTGCATCGTGTTCCTCATTGCTGAGGGTCGTGACAGCCCTTTATGACTTTGCTTCTAATAATGGTCTTCTACCTGTTCCTGTCCTTGGCGTCATGGTGAGCAGCGGCAGATTAGCATCCACCGCAGTGCGAATCTGGTTGGTCTTTTGCCATCTATTTTGCCGGTAACCATTTACTGTTCGAATTCAATTAAATTTCAGATGCCTATGCCGCTTTAATGACAAAACATACTAAAGTTCATGGGATCGTAGCCGACGAGGAAGGGTGAAGAAATAATGTCTCAACAATGTAAATAGATGTCCCCGTCACTTATTTTGAGTGGAATCACCTCGTTCAATTGTAAAATCACAGCTTCCTCGGGATCCCTGGAGCCTGCTATCAAACAGCTCAGCCATTTTTCACGTCCCGTGAGAAATTTAGTGCGTGCGATAACGACGAGTGTGGATCGATTCTTATTACATAAAGTAGAAGAAAGTAGCAAGCCTGAGAATTATCTGCAAGAAAACGATCGCGTAGTTATAACGCTTAGATTATCACGTCTGTGCTATAAAAGCTTTACTATCATATAATTTCAATTCTTATTTGTAGTAATTGGCTCTAGCAAGGATACGACAAGTAAGGGCCTTATCCCATGTAAGTCCAGTTCTGGGGATCACTGCATTACTGAATCCCGCAGAAATCTTAACTGTGTTTACACGGCAGTTTTTTGCAGGTACGGTTGTCCGTCTTGTTTTGCACTCATCGATAAAGCAGGGCGCTGTATATTCCTCTCTTTCACAGCGTTGCCATGGTAACTTTGATTATACTGTCATTTTAGAAATGGAACTGGTTAAGTTTTATGACAAAACTGAATCAGAAAAAAAACAGGTACCTATCGGATTTTTCAGGTCACCGCAATCGGGATGTTATCCTGCGAAAAACAGTAACTACAAAATAAGGTATGTCTTCCTGAGAAACGAAAAGTCTGACACTGGAAATATTCTTACAACGCAGACGTTATTGAAATGTACCGTGAATTGAAAAAAAGACACATACTGACTACATTCACATTATGATACAGTCTTCCGTTCAAATGCAAATCCACTGGGGATTTGTCGAACTTCTGATTCGGGTAAAGGATTGGTTACGAGCAATGTAATACGTTTTTAACGTTTCTCTGGATGTGGTGATAAATGATCCGTCTGTTGGTAACTGTTGGCTGAATTGCCCCCGTCTAAAACATTGATGTCCCTGATTGGGATCTCGCTTTAGCTTGTGTATTGTATCTATGTGTAAATTACGAAATTACTATGCAGTGATTTTCCCATCTTTCAGCGTATATTAATATCTGCACTCAAAGGGTTTACAAGGCGGAGCCACGAAATCTGGATTAAAAGTTAATTATACCCCCGCAAAATGGCCGACGGAACTTTGTGACTTACAGTGAATAATACTTTACTGAATCAGTTAACCCGTGACGTAAGCGCCCCAGTATATAAAATGTATAAACGTATATATATACGTTTTTTTTTTTAATATTAACTCGCACCAAAAGCAATTTTGAAAGTTTGAGAATTGTTTTTTTTTAAATAAAATCGTGTGCATTTTTTTATTGTTTTATTCAAAGAAATGGGTGAAACAATTTAAAAATTATCTCATGTCAAATTCAAAAACAAAAACTCATATACCTATTTTCAAAGAACTGCTTCATTCCCATAATTGGTGCGCTGACATTGATTTGTGCTTGGTTTTTATTCTGGAGGCTTTAAGCAGTAAATTAAGGCAAAATAAAAGCCTATGAATTTCATTCTTTCATTATTGAATTCTTTATTATGAAATATCAAAATACTAAATTCAAAAAGTTGACAATTATTGATGAATTTTTATTTAGTTTAGTTTATTACCAACCCATGACCTTGAAAAGAAACCAATTAAAAAGGGACAGATGAACGTCCCTGAATAGATTGTTCCTAAACCTGTAGGCCTAACATGCACGCCTCCGTCTGTATCGATAACCGCGTCGAAAATATAATCTTATTTCCTTAAAACGACATGGTTTCCATTTTTGAACTAGTAAGGCAATTCTCATTGCTTTTAAAACAAAATAAGTATATTAAAGGTAGTAAAATTTCTTTTTATACGATAAAAAGACGATTGAAATTTATCGATTGCCGTGATAAACGATATAGTAGCGCGCGTCTCAGGCCTGCTGAACGTAATGCCTAAATTTTGGACGTTTGACATCAAATTAGAACAAGATTTCTGAATAGTTTCTAAATTATACGATAAATTTGACACCCAGAACACTTCGAATTTACCTGCCTAAAGACAAACCAATAAAATATTTAATTTTTAGACAACAACTCTCAAACCTGGAATTTATTCATCATTTCCGATGAACTCAATGCGAAGAATAGGAGCTTAATTGAATTTTCTACTTAAAAATGAGGGCAGTTTATTACGTTTCTTATAATTTAATTTTCAAGAGGTAGCTGGACTAAGGCTGTATTTCAAATAAACGTACCCAATGCAAGGAAAATACTTAAGAAAGTACTGGAGTCGAACCTTTGATTGAAATTTAAGATATTAAGACTATTTATTTTATCGATACTCATTCAAAACGATTTATTGAGAACAATAGTACAGATTCGTTGAGAACAATAGTAAAGTGCAGAAGTACTCATATTTACAATAATTACTTTCTTACATAGTGATCAAAAGGAAAAACTACGCGTGTGCGAATTTTTGATTTCTAATTAATCTTATGTAAATTATAAAATTCATTTTTTTTTTCTAAAATATTGATTTATACAAAAATCTAGATTCTGGTGCCTAGTTAAGAATTTTTTTTTGTCAACATTGTAATCAATTTGATGATATGACTAGATGTGCAGCTCAACTGCTCAACACACTAATAACCAATTTTGGTGTCCTTCATCCGTTCAAAGTATCAAATACCATAGGTAAATTCTAGGAAACACCAGACCCTATTTCTTGTATATGTTGGGCAGCGATCGGTATTCATGAAGGGTACAAAATATATTCGGATTTTACACGCACCGCCGTACAATCCTGTTACTGATATGTAAGAGGATTTGTAAATACGCCGCAGCTCTGCTCAAAGCAAGATTTGCGTATGAATATTTGCAATACGCTTGTGAGGGCTGCAAAATTGAAAGTGTGGGAAATAAAATATTGTTATTTCGTGCTGAAGATGGAATCACTAACATTTAATGTGAGAATTTATGGCCTAGATCAATGCATTTTTTTACAAAAAAAAAATTTGGCAGATTGAACATAAATATTCTTTTTTATGTGTATTAAGGATTGAAAATTAAGTGCATGCGGAGTTCAAAAATATATATTTTTATATACAAATGTAAATAAAGATCTTGTCTTCATTCATATGTTGTACAGCTGCCCTTATTGTGTCTTTGGCAATGATAGGTTTTTGCTCTGTGGTGTACCGATGTACATGACTGTAATTCATTTAATAAATTGAGTACCTTAATCTGATCGCATTATCTTTGTTTTTCCATGCTTTCATTTCCTTTTCCCATCCAAAGATTGCGGGTTCTTGCTGAATTCTTACTCTTTATTTGAGTCTGTTTGCTGTAAACACGAACATAGAGTTAATCTTAGATTCTATCTACCATAACGCAGTTCGTATTTTCTCCCTAAAAAGTCGTACTGTAGACATTAAACTATAGGCATTACCTGCCTTTCTACTCTTCTTATACTTTTACACTGTATTTTTGGTTCATTGTTGTTTTCTAATCCTTTTTGAACAATATTTATTGTGAAGCTAAAAATGTCAAACTTTCAAAGCTCTGTTATTTTACTTTTCTGTACATAATACTGTAAAAATAGCTGTGTTTTACCTTTGTTTGCAATTTTCCTTTAATTTGCATTGGGTGATAATTAGTTTTCCTTATTAATTTATTAATTCCTTGATTTTTGACATTTTTTTATCTTTATTGACATGGTTGTTATGACAATATCTTTCAAAGTCTGACAACTTCTATCAAAGTTTATTACTTTTTCGGGTTTAATCCTCTTTAAACCATCAGTATTCATGTTCTATTCTAGAACCTACCTCGTTCTAAATTTGAACGGCCCAGGCCCCTATATAAGCCTGTACTTTTTTCATTCTTTCATTCGCTTCCGAGATCTAATCTCGAACAGTTTTCAATACTCTACATTTTCCTCAAGAAGTCTTGAAGAACCGCCGGTGACTACTGAAACGCCTCCTCGCACTAAGGGAGGGACCGGACATATTTCCGGAGGAGGATCCGAGTCCATATTGAGACTGCAGTAACACCTCCTCGCTCTAGGGGAGGGACCTGTCTCCTTCTCGGAAGAGGATCCGAGACCAAGTACTTCTGGCACTCCAACTGATCATTACGTTTTCTACATAGTTTTGGATACCCTCATCACTGCCGAGAGTTACTACTTCACTTCTGAGAGCTACTACTTCACTGCTGAGAACTACTACTTCACTGCTGAGAGCTACTACTTCACGGCGCCTGACACTGCTGCACATCGGTGTCGCTGTTACCTCTGCTGTGTCGACCCTGCACTCCGACTCCGCCCTCTGCTGCCTCCAGGATATAGAAGATCTGAAGACACTTACCCACGCCCACTGCACTCTTCTTACACACATACATTCACCCATCATCTTTTTTCACTAATCGATATTGTAAATATTATTTTTATTTTTATATAAATTCTGTTCCCCTCTTTTACCTCTTTTCTTAATCTTCTCCCTTCACATTTGTCGCTTCACGACAGTGGTAAATGGAGCTTTATAGTGCTCTATGGTTTTTAATGTCTATGGATAATTTGTATTTAATTTAAAAATGGCGAGATGAGTTAGCAAATTATAATTTTAAATAGGTGAAGCAATAGCTTTAAATGTTGTTTCTCTTGTTCTAGGTGAGTAATAATTTATGTTAAAATGAACTGATATTATGTATCTACTTGTAAGACATTGTTTTATTTATTTTTTATTAATAAACTATCTCTTGTTTTAGAGCAACACGTTAACTTTTGTTCCCTAACGATAGATATAATATCCTTACACATATAATACGAGATATTAACTATTATCTATCACTCAACCTGCAAAAAGATTAATTTGAAAAACATTGCGTTATTTTAAGTCCCCTCATCTTTCCACTCATTTACTTTTATATTTACAAACTTGGCAACTCGAGCTTTTACGAATCATGGTCTTTAAGAGCAACTAATTGACTGAGTGACTCGACTGTTTATTTTTGTTTTAGTGTAGATGGACTCACATTATGTAGAAGTAAACAAAGTACGGAGGTACTATTGCATTTTTAAAAGTAAAAACATCTAAAGGCTAGAAGTATCACAGATTCTGCCGTTAAACGTAGAAATGAAAAAAAATGAGATATAATTTATAAATGGTGGTAAAAAAAATACATAATTATAAAAAAACATTATTAATATTTACTAGCGATTCCGGCGAACTTCGTGTCCTTTGCCCTCGACGGCCCCGTCCCCGTTGCAAAGTTTTTGTCCTTTTCATCAACGTTCAAACCTTCCCTGGAATTCCACGAATATTTTAAAACTAAAATCAGTCAAATTGGTTCAGCCGTTCTCAAGTTTTAGCGAGACTAACACAAATAGCAATTCATTTTTATATTTATAGATTATTATATTACTCCCAAGCTGTCACGTAGTCATAAATTTTATGTCATTATAGATGTTGAATGAATAAATGAATTCCTAAGTTGAATAGAACCATTTTTCTATCATTTTCCTAGTAGCCTTAAAGATCTGCCTGAGCAAGCGTGATAGGTTCAGAAACATTGCCTTCGTATAACTGTAAGTGTTTCGGGCTTTGTGTTATTAAATATTATTGTTATTAATCAACATCATTAATTTTATTTGTAATTTGTATTTGTTTGTGTATTGTAATTTGTAAATTCCCTAATGTTGTGTGCAATAAAGAGTTATCTACCTATCTATCTATCATACAATTAATTATGATTAATTCAATGAACAACACATTATACAATCAAGATTTTTTCAAAAATCAAACAATTGGTTTCTTTACTTGAGGCTAAGAGCCTGTTTTACTACCGACAAATTGAACAAACGTATATAAGTATATATCAAATACAGGACGTCATTTGGTATGAAGTATAGGACAGATAACGCCAACCTTTACTCATGAGAATATTCTGAAACATGTCGTAAGTTAACTTTTTCATCAAATTGAATTGCGAGTATTCTTTAATTCAGTTGCTCAATAGTCGATAATGACTGGTCGAGAATGCCACATGGTGTTAAGTTCACCTTTTGTACAATTTTGGTAGAGTAATAAATGACAAATAAATAAATGGAATGTTTCATCAAAAATAGCCCGCCCATTCAATAATAAAAACATATAAAACAGTGCTCCTACTCAACAACCAAATTAATCAGAATCTTCCCAGCGATAATCACAGAAGTTATTACAATAAATCAGAAACAGTTAAACAGTCAGCGGGACCGGAAGCGGACCGGTCGCGCCGGAAGCTGCGCGGACGCACTTCGCGCCTCAAAAGCCTTCGGCCTCATCAATCTGTGCGTTTTGAATGTGCGGTTGTGAATGGGTAAATTTAAAAAGTTGGTCTTTTTTGCATTCACATCATTTAATTATAAAAACAAAATCAATGTAAGTAAATTCGTATCTAAACAAGCCATTTTTTTATTTTGGAACACGCTTCTACTACATATAAAAGCTACGAAGTAAAAAGCTCAACATTTCCTTTCTTTATTTGCAAATGATAGAGGCTGAAAAACTTTTACAACTAAAAACGCGATAGGCAGTCAATTAATTAAGAAAATGCACACTCCCCAGCGTGTAAAATTCGGAATAAAGAAAGGATTAGCCTATCACATGAAGACAATTTAAACCTCTATTGATATTGGAAAGCACTTTTTCATAACAATCAATATTAAAATTGGTCGAGAGATTTTTCTCATTTTGTGGTAGGTTAAACTGCTGTTGGCTGTACCGTTCCATTCCTTCATTATTTTCATTAATTTTCTGCATTCCCAAGCTGGTAGAGAATGCCCTAAGGCATTAAGTCCGCCAATTGTACAGTATACAGTGCAATAAAGTTTAAATAAATAAATAAATAAAATCAGAACAGCCGAATGTTTGAGCGTTCCGGACGGATGTTTTTTGTTCCTGTTTACTTTCCGCTGTCCTCTGTTTGCAGTTACCGTAGCACTCATCAATGATTCAGATGCCTTTTTTTATTTACAGACACGTTTAATATTTTAATTTTAATATTTGGTTTTATATTTTAAATATGTGTCACTATATAAATATGTGTCAGATTTTTCTCCGTTGCTAGGCTGAATTTGGCGCTCGAGTTTCGAAGCCACCTGATATATGTATAAATAATTCTAAGCGATTATGTTTAACCTAATTGAAATTTCTTGCTGGTAAAAAGTACATTGTCAGTAAAGCCAGACAAACATAAAATAAGCCTTTTGATTTCAAGTTCAGGAAACCTGATCATAAATCAGTTTGTAGGTTATAATAATAGCTTTGTATCGATTTCGAAAAGGAAAACAGGATATAAACCTGTAGATACGATACGGATATAATGATTCATATAAAATAGAAACCAAAAATGAGCTTAGCGCAGATTTCAAAAAAAAAATATTAGAATAAAGCGTTGATAGGCCGTGATCTAACTTAATAAGCATCTACATACACTATCAGGGATTAAATTAATGCAAGTTGCGAAGCTCTCTCTCTACAAAAATACAGTAAATGGTCAGAAAAATTGGTGCTCAAACGTCTCGAAGCTAGATATGCGTTCTCAAGCAGAACCACTTATCGGGGAACATGTCAAAATAAAATATTCAAGGAACTAATAAATCTCCGAGAGCATGCAAACAATTCGAACAAAAGGCTACCATTATCATTACACTTACGGACAATGGACGTAACAAATTAGCTCTGCTTGCTTCGCCAGGTGCCCGACAGATGTAGTTCCCACAGTTAGCGGCCGATACCGATTTTATTGCTCGCCGTATCTCGCAGCTATTCAGATTTTTTTCTCGCGAGTTTACGTATAGCAGTGGACTTGAAAGTTTAAAATTAATATGGCTCAATTCAATCCATATCAGTGGCAAAACGTATGAGTAAATTGACAATTTGTAAACATAGGCTATAGGTAATAAAAAAACCAATGTAGACATATCATAATTGTTGTAGCTGTTGCATAAACAGACGGGTAGACGGCGCTAACGTCACGCAATGACGTATCAAAAATAGACCAATAATTTCGCGCGGTCGGACCGACAGCACGGTGGCTCAATTGGAAGAGCAGTTGGCCCGGTTAGCCACAAAGATGCTGGTTTGAGTCCAGGTCCATAATCACCAGAACCAGAACCAGAATCTTTTAAGAATTCAAATATGACACTGTGAGTGTTAAAACATTCTAAACCACATTTAAAGAGTTTTATGATTACAGATCATTGTGCCAAAATTAGTAAGTACCATAGAATTATTATCCCTTTCGGAATAGAACGACAAAAGCGAGATGTCAGTAGGATAAAGCTGTGCGATAAAAAGAGATGCGAGATATGATGCAGCAGAACCATTTTTGACGGCTGTCAAACAGTTAGGAGCCCCAAAGAGCCTCGCTGAAAATTTCTTTCATGTGATTTCTTATAATTTCAAATGAAATTGTGTATATTGAAAAGAAATTGTGCTTCTGAAACATGGGGACTTGATTGGTGATTGATTATTGTTCAATATAGCAAAATAACCCTTACAACTTCTCATTTATGAGGTAAATTAGTCCAAATCATAAACACCACAAATAAATCTAAGTTAAGGGAATATTTTCTAAGCACAGTTTAATTCTAGCACGAGAGGCATTGTTACTAATAACTAATGTATGAATTCTATGTATCTCATTTTAAGTGAACTGTGTTTTTATGAGAATAAATTATTTAAACCTAAATCAAAGCCTCTCAATTTACGATTTATATTTGCCAATCCGGTTTAAATTTAAAGTACGAAGTTTGCTTATTCTTTTCTATAAACGTTAACGTTATGTAAAAAGTAAAGACAAAATAATATTTAATGCATGTTTACGAATATTTTGTGCAACTAAATAATTTTTCGTTTTACACTAAGGCTGCATGTTCGATATTTTGTGTCGACTGTTTATCATGCGGTAAACTAATATGTTTAACCTAGGAAAATAAGTATAAATCACCTGGACGAAAGGTTATTTCATTTTAAGTTACTAATGTAACTTACTAAAATTAGTTATTGTCATTCAAAATCGGTTTCGTTAGACAGCTTTTTAATTGTTCCTCTATTTCGATAGGAATATTAATTTTATGGTAAATACCAAATGTTACCATGGATGAAAATCTATGTGACATTATTTATTTAAAAAAATGCAGCGAATATAAATAAATTTAATTTAGGGCGAGGAAGTAATCAATGATGTTGATATTAAGTGGTTTAGATTACCTTCTATCCATCATAATATCAATTAACCTTTAGCTGGTGACGAGGGTAACTTGGGTTGAGAGGGCGAAACAAAATATTAATTCCTACTTAAACAAATTTAGGTTTATTTGACGTGGTTTTTAATAATTATTTGCCCTTTTCATTTAATTTACAACATTTTTCTATTTTTACATAAATATCATCAAAGTATTCATTACAAAGAATACTGAACTGAAAGCTTTAGGTATAAGAAAACTTACTACCTTGACTTCAGATTGCATATTTCTAAACAAAAGTAATTTTAATAAATAAAAAGAGGTCAAGTGTGTAGTAAATTGATTCGCGAGAAAAGAGTTAATTAATTATACACCGTGCTTTTTTAACCGTCTTACAGCCGGAGGCCACTTAAAGTATCCAATAACTACATGTCATTCGTTAAATAAAACTTGGTTATTATTAAGATTTCAAAGCCTAAGACATTAAAGAAGATATCAGCACAATTTAGTACGAAACATCCTGTAACGAGCACTACGCGCGGCTCATTCACTCGGCTGTCTAGCACTACTGACCTTATTTTACGCACGAATAGAAAGGGGCGAGGCGGTGGGCGTCACAAAGGATTGCGCTAGCGCATGATTGGTTAGAGATCCACGTGGACTGTCTTAGATTGGCTACGGTGCGGAACGCGTGGAGGCGGCAAGGTCAAGGAATGCATTGTTGAAAACGTAAACATTGTGAACAGGATGATACATTACGTAACATTACTATTAGATATTTTTTACACCAAAATTATGTGGAGTGTAATAAAAAAAAATAACATGTCCTAGAGGTTTATAAGATGGTTACATTACGTGGGCTTCGGGTGTAAGACGGTTAAAAAAGCACGGTGTATAAATTATAATGTCTAAATGTTTTCTGGAAATACAGTCACAATAATAATTACTCCATACGAAGTCTGCTTTCGTATTGCAGACAGGAAAACGACATTAAATGACTTTTTGTCGTAATAAACGTCTGCTCAATCCCCTTATGCCAGTGCCATATAAAGCTGCATATATTCACTATAGGTTGACCTCATTTTGTACACAGTAGCTTCTCAAAAAGGGTTCCAATTGAAATGGATGTGTATAGCTTATCTTGTGTGTACACAGTGCGTAATGAAACTACCTCAATGCTCCCTTGATAATATCTTCCCTAAAACAAAGGGGATCGCAATCAAGTGCTTTGACAAAGATGGCATTATTACTCTTGTGCTGATTAGCTAGTCCAAAGTACTTAGCAAATCAATGAGAAAACTATATACAAAATGAAATCTCTAAGGTTTAATACATATGGGTTATGTAATTTAAGAATTTGCTATGTTTCAGGTGAATTCGTTTGGTTGAAACTTGAAAGACCAATTACGGCATTAGAGGTTTCAATAAACTTATTAATCACTTATGATCTCTTACCTTTATTATGAGGTTATCAATTCGACGTATATATGTGATATCGGTGGAATTTAATAATATTTGAGTATGTTGATCTTTCAAGGCTTCCAAGCACGTGTGTAAAAGTTCGTAAGTGTAGGTTTGTACATTATTTTGTCCATTGATTTCTCGAAAACGAGAATTTATGGCGAGATGATTCTATACGAGATTTAAGTTCAATCAAGTTCAGGTTGGTCAAAATCGGTATACTTGTTGTTGAGATATGGGTCATAACAAAAACAATAAATAAAAAAATAGTTGTATACGCACATCATGCTCTGAGAATTTTGTTTCTCAAGTAATAGAAGACAATTATGCGTTTAACCTTTTTAGTCAGTTGTTTAAAGGCGGTGAAAATTTTTGGCAACACAAATTGCATCGTTAGGCGTTATTCATTAATGTTACGAATCATTCCTATCATTAACGACTGTCAGTCATTTCCCGATGCAGTTGCTGATAAGGCGTAATAAATGACTAGATTGCTGTGAAATATCGGTTCACGCCAATTTCTGATGGATTTTTTGGTTGGAAATAAATTGATGGTTTGGTCATGTGATAGAAGATCTCTTTGACATATACAATTTCATCTGAGATAGTAATCGTTCATAAATTCTGAACTTTACGTATTTTATTTTTATTCGGTACCTTTAAACTACAGTGACAGCTTCTGTAAAGCAATTTCCATTCTTGGAACACCTGCACCGGTGGCAAAAATTCCTTAGTGTGTGTGAATTAGTCAGTAGTAGAACATACACATAGATTATTTATCCTGCTGTACGTAGGTAGTTGAACAGAAGGTAATATTATCGTTATTAACCATACCATAACCCATGTCGTTTCGTTATAACCAATAACTGATTATCAAGCTCATTACATCGTTTCTTAGCTCCTGAGCTGGGGATGTTGCCTTTTAATCCACCTAAGGCTGTCAAAATCTTAGTCAAGAAGTCTCGTACTTTTAACTTGAAACACATATCTTATTATTTTTTTATTAAAAAAATTATAGTTTTATCAAAATCACTTCTAAAAAACTGTCTTAATTGTTATTGTAAAAAAACTTGGTTAATCCGAACTTCCTCAATAAGTCAACAAAATCCAAGTTCTGCACCCCATATATTTATTATTCCCAGTCTTTCCTTTCCTCCTAAATATATTTTGATACTTTTGTAATAATTATAATAAATATTTCTTTGGTTTAAGTGATTTTTTAAAGAAATAATAGTCTAGGTCTAGGTCTTTCTCTGAAGTTTTGAAGTTAATAAAATACTGTGGCATAGCGTCAACCCTAGCTAAAAAATATCCCTTTCATATTCCGCATCAATGAATGGATTTGATCAGCCATCGAGGGATCCAAATGTATCCCTAAAATGGACGTCTAATTATATTATCTGAGATATCATTTTGAAAGGATACCCAACGTAATTCTACCCGCGTTTAAAGAACAAACGGGAGTAAGGGCTTTAATTATACCGATAATAAGGCCGTAACGAGAACCTTCTACTTGATACGGGACTAATTAAATATCGATTTTAATTAGCTCCTACCGAATTTCGGTTATGGCAGCCGATCGAAATTGTTTCCATGGTTATTTACATTACCTAAACGTTCGTTATTACCCTGTTTTATTACATTGTCTGGACATGAAGATCTAAAAATTGATTTGAAAAAGGATAATCCCTGTCTTATCTTTTTTAAATAGTTTAATAAATACATATTCAGCTGAAATGCATAAAAATGTGATGGAAATGAAGATTGGTACAAATTACATATTATTTTGATTCGTCGAATAAAGGGAAGGTAAACACATAGCTTCAAATCAGTTTTAGTGTTTAAGTCATGAAGACAGATAGATGGTACTAAGTTTTCAATACAGTACCCCAATCACGAATAATTGCTTCAAAGTATTCGTATAGTAACGTAATCATTTGTATGAGAATTTGAAAGCGCCTCTATCGGACGTAAAACAAATTAAAAATTTGACACTTGAATACATGATATTCGACATATTTTATTTCAATAATTTTAATTAAATAGATCGTTTAACTTGTTTCTGTACGTGCCATATTTACGTTAGTATGACGTCATCTGCCGTAATGCCTTCGACCTTACTACACGACACGGGAGTGCTTCGTGCTGCCGACTGACGTAAACTCGCTACGATAACGTGACGAATACGTCAAATGTTCGTGATTGGGGTACTGGTGATCATTAAGAACCGAACAATTGTTTTCTACAAAACAAATGACAGTCAAAGCGTTAGTAAGCGAAACTTTATTCACAAATATAGCCCCAATCGATTGGCCGCCTGTCGTTGATAGAGATTGATTTAGAGCGAGATAATTGTTTAGCAAATACTTCGGGAGCTGCGTCAACACTCTTTCCGCTTCGCAGATTAGGGTGAATTGATTTGTTCCTTTACGCTTCAGTAAATTTTCAGGAGTTCTGTAGCTACTGGATTCTATTAACTTTAGTAAATTGGCTTGATTAAGATTGATGTTAAAAAGTTAAGTTTAGCCTGTACGCAAACATTCCGCCCTAGATAAAAGCCTCATCTCTATTTATAGTAGGTAGGTATTTTTCAAAAGAAAAAAACATTACTATAACGACTCAAATACGAATTAGGGAACGACGTGTATTATATTTGCATTTTAGTTTTTTGATCTCACAGACTAAATTAGCTCATCATCGAAATAATGTAAAAGATCTACAGAAACCAAATTAATAAATCGTTTACAAAAGCCAATGCCGATATGCGTAATTGCATATTATTTCACCTTCAATATTATAAATTGAGTGCAAGTGCAAAATGTGTCAGACAAGGAAGCGAACTCAGTGTCTTACGCTATTCGGGCACATGCCTATACCACTCCGCCCTCGACAAGCATTAGCGATACTTGTTGAATTTTGCACATGCTTTTTATGGGTTTGCTCTTGACTCCAAACCAAGTCAAGTGCAACTAAGACGGAGTCGAAGATGGAAAGAGCTCGTTTAGAAGTGGGGTGCCTGATCACTCTAACGTTGAATAGATCCTTTAACGCGTAAGCTTTTACAACCAACATTTTTTTTTTATTATAAATGTATTATAATAAAGTGCAATAACTAAATCTAAGAAATTGCACCAAACACACAGAAATAAAATTATAACTAAGTAATAAATAAATAAATAGTATCAGTAAATATATAAATATAAATTATAAATAATAATAATAATATAAATTATAAATAAGTTTGAGCTTCATAGCTTAAAAACCGACAAATTTGCTATGTTAATAGGAATCAAGCTAAAAATCGTATTTAACATATTTTCATCGTGTTCACAATATCGGTCTATACTGTACTCAATTATAGCGATGTGCAAGTACATAAAAATAAGCCAAGTCCAGCGATGCTAAACCACTGAGGTTATGGTCGGGTGTCACGCATTTAGTTGTAATAATAAAGCACGAAAATAGACCTCCGATTGTAGATATAGAAATGTTATAAGTTCTTTGACCACGTCGATGTTTATTGCTGTTAAGCTTGGTGCAGACGATTGCCGACGGTTACATGAGTTTTTAACCGTGTGATATTACATTTATTTAAAGAATTCTAGATCTGTTTTGACAAATCAACTACATAACGAAAAAATGAGTTTTGTATATCAGTCCAAAAATCGGCAAAGTTATCGGCGGACATAGAACACAATATTATGTATACAATATCGATGATCATAAAACTATTATTCTTGCAATGTATTATAAACCTAGAAGCTGCGCTTCGTATAATTGCAACTGAATTATTGTGGAAAACCGTTTATATATCTAAAGAAACACCTTTTCTAAGCCCTAGGTCATCATCATAGCACGACATCTTACTTCATCACAACTTTCTTTTCTTGTTCTCAAGCTAACGGTTCTTAACCAGCATCTGCCATCTTCACCTGGATTCTTTATTTAAACTGCAAAGTTGGTGAGTTCACAAATTCTCAAACTCCCAAGAGGGACATGGACTAACTTCTAAGAGGGCTTCCAACTATTTTCTTCGGTTAACTTGATAAAATTTTCACTCCATTCGACGACCTCCCAAAACTTTACGACAGCACGCAATTTAACAGATTCACTTTTGGGGCTCATTTGTCTTAGCTTTACAAACTGGTGCTGGTTGTAAAAATTTACGTCTGATATAAATTCATGTCTTGCACCAGTAAGTTTCAGAAAGTATTCGTTTTTGTTATGCGAGTCTGGGGATTGCCGAAACGTGAGTTGTCTGACCAGATGTTAAGTCTTCGTGTTTTGCTGCGTAGGTACTAAGAGGTTGATGGAGGGCGATGTTTAACTGAGATATAGTTTTTAAAATCTTCAGTCAAGTAAAAAAAATACAGTTGGTTAATAATTTTTAAAATTGGGTGTTTTTTTCATTGGAACTTTTGTAACCTCAGGTGATATATTAGATGCAATTTTTCTCTAGTTCTTACTTTGAAGTTTTGGAAACTGGATAGTAGTAAGAGTAGTAATATTCGTTTCTTACACGTGAGAAGTTGAATGGTCTGAAAATAACTATTTCAGTAACTAGAAAAGGCCTACATACAGCATACTGCAAATCATAAGATGATCGTTACTACGATAAGCCACTATTGTACCCTCAGCCTAACTATTAAGCATGCGCACGGCGATCCTCGGACTACATGTTTGATAGCTCTGTGATGCGCGCGCGCAGCTGATGAATAGCAATAGCAAGGACACGTGTTGACGCTTTGTGTCTAACAGAAAATAAACGGATAATGGAAATAAATAAACATACTAAAACACTTATAAAAGACTTCAGTTAATCTAAGAAATTTTGGGCAACGCTGTTAGACCTGGCTGATTAGAAAGTTTTTTCAGACAATCGATATTAGTAGAGATAAGTATGAGACAGAATTTGATAAAAAGTATTTTAGGTAGATATTTTTTTTGGAAATTCCTAAATATTATGCTCCACAAATGCGCAAGTCAAGACCTAAAATAGACTAGGGGGCGTATTGCGATGCAACTTAATCTGTTCAATTCCGAAGCAGCTCAATTCCCACTCAGTGTTATCGAATATTATCAATATTATAATAATACTACAATAGTATGAATATTAATATTTATATTGTTATATTACAGTAATTTTATGAATATAATGCGAAATTTCAATAAGACTTGCTAATTTGACAGTAAAGCAGAGCGTTTTAACCGTCAAAACTGCATCGCAATACGCACCAAGGAGTACTTATCCCAACTACACCCTAACTTAGACCAAAAGCAGTGCAATAAAAAATGTAATCACGGGCTCTTACATAGAAACAATAGTATTTTAAGAAAAAGAGTTTGTGGCTAGGTATCGCAAACCTATCGGTGTCTAACATCCTGCGTGGTTTGTCATTCATATAGTAATTTTTGATCCGTACAAGAAACTAGCCGTGAGTTGCTAAACAATACACAACTAATGACCCTTTACCAAAGAATATCCTTTACGTAAACCTTACTCAAAGTCACAGCATGACTAACACTTATAACGGATCCTGCTCAATTAGCAAGTTATTCCTTGCACGACAAATAATTTTAACCTTCCATTGACACACGGACCACGGCTGCATCCTCATTAAGTAGCATTAGCAATGCGGCTGCAAACAAAACACATAATTTCACCAAAAATAAAGAGATTTGGTACGGTTTTGTGAGAATTTTATCCAGTACAGTCAAATAACATAACGTTAAACGTTTAAGGATTTTTGAGCCGATCTTTTTATAGCATAAACAAAAAGTTTACACTATCCAAAGTATATAAGTACTGAGCAGCTAGCTCATTCAGGCAGAATTTATATTATAACAACTCGAAATCGGTTTCGTGATCGATATTTAACTTACCTTATGGTTAAAAGTCGTTGCCATTGGTTGAATATTTACAATTCTACGAGAACAAAAAATCCCTTACCATTGTTTAAATAGAGCTTCTGACTGTTGGTTCAGGTATGTTTGTTTTAAATCTCGAAGAATCATAAATGTTTTACTAATGGTAACGACTTTAGCCATTAGTTAACTATCGATCACGAAAATGGCCCTAAAACGACGACGCATAAAAGTTTGTCAAATCAAATCAATTTTATTTGTGAAACACAAGTAGATATTATGGTGTTATTACAGATAAGGTGAAGTTACATGCTGTTATCAGCCATATTGGCATTCAAGTTTGCAAGCTTTAGAAATAAACCTTATGATCACCTCACTATGTGCAACTTAAAGACTACTACATCACTAAATAATCAAAGACAAGAGAAAGAAAACTCACTCACAAACCAAACACAAATACGCACAACTGAAATCAATAAAACAAAATAACAACGTCAAATTGCAAAAGCACATCCGGTCGCACCCGCAGGGGTGTCCACATCCGGCGCAGCGACGCGTTCAATTTATTGAGGGTAGTTTTAAATAACGCGGGATTAACGCTGTCACTTCACGTCGCGTCACGTAAGTGACTCCATTTTGCTTTTCACAGTTGTACCTTCTTTAAATTACGTTTTTGCAAGTCAAATAAAAATAATATCTATAAAGTATGACTGGTAGAAAATCTACATTGCGCATTAGTCTATCTTTTGTACTAATTTTGGTTGTGCAATAAATTTTTCGTAAAAACTCTGACAAGACTTCTAATTATTGAATTAAAGCATACAAATCTTCCAAAAAATATTAACACTGTGTTCTATCTACCTACAAACAAAAGCAATTTCTGCTTAGCAGAATACCGATTTTAATTAATTATAATGAACAAAAGCGATTAGGCGTTTAACTTAATCCAATGATAATTTATTATTTTCCTTATAACATTACCACCAGCCAACTTCCCTTGGGCTGCTTATTATTATACGAAATTGTATTCAGATTGTTTATCGGAATAACAAGAAAATAATCTATAAAATGTACGGTTGTCTTCAACTTTGATTAAAATGTTTGCCTTACCTCTTACATCTTAGACCTTAGAAAAATATTACTAAAGAAACTCGTTCTTAAAAACTATATAGCATCTTCTCGGATCTTTCAGGTGAGGCTGGTGTTTTCCGTTATAAATATTTTACATAGAGATACAGAATTATGATACAGAAATTACATGTTTTAATCCAAAATCAACGGTCAAAATAAAGTCATATTAAATTACACACTGACTTCCGTCACGTTTGTCACGCGCATACGGCTATAAAGTGATGTCATAAACAGAGATTTTAGAAACATACACATAGCGAAAATTCCATAATAAATTCACTAAAATCATAAAGCTATTCAGGGAAATTTTTATTTATTTACAAAAAGGTGGTCACATATTTGTAAGCGAATTAAATTGTTGTATCACTCGAAAACGCGCGTAAACCATTTCCTGCGTGACTAATTAATCTTGTGATTACATTATTTTGCATTTGGTATCAATTCCATTTTATAGTAACGGCCCATCTTACTTTCAACTCGAGCTTTGACACAAAAAAACATAACAAACTAAGCTCAGACTTATCTATGAAAACTGCCACAAGAAAGACGTCACTACGTTTCGGATTTCAGTCGTATTTGTTCCCTCAAAACCCCAGAATAGTTAGTGCTATGTCGTATGAAGTCACCGTAATATTCATTAAGGATGCCCTGCATTCTCCCTTCACGAGTTAATGTAGTGAGTGTGGAGTGTCGGCGCCAAAGTAAATTAAGGAGGATTTGGAAGACACGCACAATCAGGAACACTCTCTTCAGTCCATTTTCAACCTTATCACGATAAACTTAGAAAACATCTTAAAATCGCATCTGAATTTTCTGTCTGTACGGTGAGTGATGACCCGACAAATGATTTTGAATCTTACTGCTTTGGTTTAAGGAAGGCCGTTTGAAGGATTCGTTGACGAAATTGATTCACGTCACGTCGTATGCGTCACGCCTGCGCGCACTTAGCGTGACGCTTAAGTTTAAGGAAAGGATTCCTTGCTTTTTGTGCCAAAACTTTAAGAGTCGTTTACGAAAAACGGCTTGGTACTCTTATGTGAAAAGGCTCGGCTTTCGAGCCTAAAAAATAAGGAGAAACTATTTGACTGACTGCAGTTACCATGCAAGGGGAAAGTTAATGAAATTCAACCTCAGTCGGAGACACAAAAGCAGATTTTAAAGTACTTTGTTGAAACCTGAAAAAAATATAAAACTTAATGATGAATAGTTGAAATATAATATTATTCCTGTGATATTGACTGTACCAGTAACTAGATGAACGTGAAGTATACAATTATGAATATTTAGGAAAATACCTAATGCCAGTCAAGACAAAAGCCTTGCTTTCGATATAAAGTTCCAACTAGAATTTTAACATTCATCGTTATAAATTCAATCAAATCAGCCAGTAGCAGACTCAGAAATATTAAGTTCACAGGCATTTTATGTACTCTACCCTAGAGGTACATTATCAAAATATAAGTGAGCAATACCACTACTCGCTCCGAAGGTCTTTGCCCGCAGGTGGCGGTTCCTCTCGGCTGCTCGCGAAAATGATTGATGAGCTGGCCGTAATCCGACCCTGGATTACACTAATGGTTGGCCGACCACTGAACGCGGGTCTGAATATAAGGGGGCTACTGTGTGGTATTTCATACATAGCATTCTATTCGTAGAAACTAATATATTCGTTGTTTTGCAAATGTGACAATTTAATGGACGTTTATGGCAAACAACTGCCCCCCCGATTGACGTATTTTCGGCACCTACTGTTGGACTACAGTAGCCATTCAGTAGTTCTATTGTGACACATCGTGTGCTTAAATATATAGCGAGGTATATTAATTGTTCTTTCGTTGTACAACTGATGCACAATTCATCATCATCATCATCATTATCAGCCAAAGGACGTCCACTGCTGAGCTCAGTGATGCACAATGCAGTGACGACTCAATTAGCGGAATTGAGGCCCAGATTGTAGTGTGCAATAAAGAGTTTCTATCCACTGATTACTACGTATTCGAAAGAACTAATTAACATACGTAATACGAGATTGAAAGTACTTAAAAATTAAACGGTTCAGGTATCTGACTTCAAGATTTGAAGTTAGGCTAAATTATAACAAATATAGCTATAGCACATATTGAATTGTTTTATAGAAGTCTTTATTCTTCCCCGCGAAACCTATTACCTGAGCCAATAGGTAGGACAAGGACAGAAAATACTAGAAATATAAATATCAATTTGCATTTGAAGAGGGATGTTTTTTTTTGTTTTATATTAAGATTCTTTTCTCATCTTCAACAGATAAATGTTGTATGCAATTGTCTCTAATTTTATAAGAGTAGGACCTCAAGCCTCAATCTCGGAGACCGATGGTGCTGGCGGGATCCGAAAGTGGCTAATGCGGTTTTTATTCCTTACTGAAATTCAGAACTGTTTAAAGATTAACGGATTCTAGTGGTAAAAGGATTTTGATGTTTGTAGAATAGAATCCGGTGGTGAACATTTAGATCTAACCAAAATATTGGTTTTCGGTTTAGAAAAGTAAAGACAAACTTCCTCTATATTGTAACTGTGACTTTTAATAAGTTTTTTACAATTCAAATTAATACATTATTACTACAAAAATAACGTGCATACATAGTAGAGTACGAAATTCACTGGGTCGAATTTTCATCGATGAATATGGAAAACATAGTGCGTAACATGAATTTAACTTAGTATTTTCATAGCTACAAACATTTCAGCATTGTCCCATTCAAATGACGTCCTATCCTCAGGTACAACACAAACAAGGGACCTATTACTCCCGATTGTTCCTCTATTCTGTTGTGGTTACCCTTCAAAGCCTTCCCCCGGGCACGACCCTTCGCCGAGAAGTCCGGAAGTAATTATTTTTTCGCTCAAACTTCAAGCCTTGTAACCGCAAATTGGAAAGTGGAGTAATCTTAAAAGGCTAATCAGTACAATGTTGAGATTTTCTTCAGCGCCTTAATTCAATGGAAGAAAAGCCTTTAAACTGGACGTTTTTCAGCTGAAAAAATCTTTTTGAAAGGTAAATTTGGAAATAAATAAAATGCTCGGATAATAAATATTTGCATAGGTAGACTGAATTCAATCAGGAGTACAAGTGATTTGCCAAACTAAGTAATATTTGTATGTACTTGAAAGTGGTGAACAAAACTAGGACTTCATTGCTGCTCGTACTACTTCGTAAACCTTGTATGTACAATTAATATTGTAAATGTGAAATTGCTCTTGTCTTCACTAGACCAGACGCGGCATAGATAGATGACGATGAAGCGAGATCACCCAGAAGAAGTCGAAGAAGAAGTTCACTCTGATTTTAGTGTTATAATTATTTGGAAATACTAATGCTGGTAGAGCTATAGATTCTTCTACTATTTCCCTTAACAGATAAGTACAACGATACCCTAATTTTTAGTTATTCTCTCTTCATTATTATCACCCCACATAACTACCAATCACAATAAACGAAGCCTGTCCGCGTACGTATACGTATCGTCGGACAGACCTATTTTCCGGTTCACTGCCCGGTCGGATGCGCTATGATTTATTATGACCATAAAGCCTCTTTATTGCTCCCTATGAATGTTTTAGTTCGGCTCACGCGATCTTTAAAGGCCTTGAATGGTGATGGCACACGAGATCGAAGGCTGGATGGGAAAGAAATAAGTAGTTGTTCCATAAAAATTCTGAAGTAGATAATTTTAATGATGATATGATAAGTAAATATTTCTCCTATATTCATGTCTGTAAAATATTCTAATCCTCAAATATGATAACTTATAAAATTGGTCTGATGTAAAAATGTTTGAAAAATTTACAAATCTTTAAAGCGAAGTAACAGTACCAATTCAATTTTAAGTCTCTATTACCACAAAGATTGCCTTCGTATACACAAAGTTGTCGTATTTAAGTAGATCGCTTATTTTGTTAAGAAGACTAGGTATTAATATGAAAAGTGCGGACGTACCGTGAATGCAGAACGTTGCGGAGATTTCGTTTACAAAAGGATTCTGTCTTGTTCGCGTTACCTACGCTTATTCCTTTTATTCGTGTTGTCTGATCTTTCACGTTTCGTTAATAATTTCATTTTATTTTCATTTAATAAGAACACATACAGAGTAGGTACAATCCATACGAATACAAAAAGATAAGGCTTAACAAATAAAGGTCTAGATCGTAATCCAAAACGAAGTGTTCCTAGCATGTTTAATATAATAGAAAAAAAAAGGTTCGAGTTAGTAGAAACATTACAATTCAATTGTAAGTACAAACAATTCAATTGTAGAAACAATTAATTGTATAATTTTTATTTATCAGTCAGGTATCAAACGAATGCCGAGAGTCGCATAACAATGGAATTTTTATTGTGTCTCGTTTACACATACTTGACGAGTTAAAGTGATTTTTCTTTGGCTATTAGAGTCTGAAAGAAAATAAGTATTCGAATAGAGAGATACGAGATTTCCGCACAAATTGTTCCTGCAGTTCATAAATAAACATTTCATCTCCGCGAACAAATCAGTAGAAAACGCATAAAAACTCGTTAATTCACACAATAGCTCATCTCACACGATAACAGATTTCTAGACAACAGTTTACCGCTAACCTAGATACAGAGCAGACACGTAATAATTAAAAGTATCGAGAAAGAACTGTCTTTTATTTACCTTCGGAAATGGAGTGTTCCTAAAACCTAATAACGTGAAATCTAGAAATATTTACAAGACTACTGTTCATTTCTTTCAAGCGTGAGATTCACTCTATTACAGAATAATTATTAGTAAAAGAATAATACCAACAAAAACAAGATAATTTCGAGAAAGAATTTGAATGGAAGACTACTCAAATTACAGAAAAAGTGTGATTAAATCTGAGTCTTAAGTAGTATAAAGTATCGTATAGAAGCATAAACTTCTTTTTAAAAAGTCGGTTGAAAGTATGTAGCTACTTGAAAACAAGCCCAGTGGTTAGAACACTACACGTTGTAGTCAAAAATAAAAATGTTGCAAGGATTAACACAGTAACCGGAGAATGCGCTTGCAAGCAAAGCTGAGCCATAGGCTGAACTCAGCCCAGCAGTACTAACTTAGCGCAGCAAGTGAGAACTAAGCGCTAACTTCGAGTCTATGCATCCAATGTTCGCGGTGCTCGGTGGGCAAAAAGGGGTTAAAGTCCTGCCGCCATACTTATGCTTAAAGTCGGAGTTCCGTGACTAGACTACCTCTGACACCTAGAAAAATAAATTTTTTTCTTTCGCAACTTGGCTTTTCACTGAATGGTCGAGTGCTTATGCGTTCCGACAGTCCTGGGAATAATTATAATATTTATTTCGTTTCCAAATGCTGCAGTTATTTTTCAAATTGATTTTTATTTCTGATAGTGTTTTGTCACTACAGAAACTTAATATTATACGAGTAAATTGCACCTATTTGGTTCTGAAGTTTACGCGAATACTCATTACAATAAAACAACAATTTTACGGATTGATTTCGCGAACGTTTATTTTTATTTTATGCCTGACGTTTCGAATGCTTTACAGCATCCGTGGTCACAGGCAGACTAAGGTGTTATTTGTCATTACATAGTTATGAAAAATTAAATTAAACTACCGTCACTCATTAATATTAATTGGTGTTCCTATCCACGCAGAAAGAGCTTACAGTGTCTTGAGATCTTGCAGTATGAGATGTTGGTTGTGTCTTCAAAAGAATAGGATCCCATGCCGGTGGAACTTTCCAACCATCTTCTCTATTAAAATTAGGGTATTTTCTTATTTCTATGGCCTCACGTAGCATGCGAGGAACAAAACGCCGTTCTTTCGCGAGTACCTTAGGTTGGTCAAAACGTATGAAGTGGTTAGGTTTATCCAAGGCATGTTCACATACTGCAGATTTCGTTGACCGTCTATGTTTCATGTCAGCTATATGTTCTTTAATCCGCACGCCTATACTACGCTTTGTTTGACCGATGTAGGAGAGGCCACAGTCACATTCCAGTTTGTACACCCCTGCATCTTGAAGAGGTATGTGACACTTGACCGGTGGTAAAAATTGGTTAATCTTCCTTTGCGGCTTGAAGTAGGTTTTGATAGAAGCTCGCTTTAAGATGTTCCCAATTTTGTCAGTGACACCCTTCATATATGGTAGTACGGCAGGTTGGCGTTCAACTGTCATGGGCTTGGCACGGGGTCTGCAACGACGTGGTACTGGAAGCTGGTTGTCCCGGAGTACCTTCCTTACATGCTGAAACTCAGCAGCCAGGTGTCGGTCGTCACAGATGCCCCTCGCTCTCTGAAACAAAGTTTTGCCCACGGTAGCTAACTGTGATGGATGATGGTGAGAAGCACCATTGAGATATTTATCAGTATGGGTCGCTTTTCTAAAGACTGTATGGCTAAGCGTATGATCTGGATTCCTAGTAAGTAAAATATCTAAGAAAGCTAGTTTATTGTCTGCTTCAATTTCCACAGTAAATTGTATTTTTGGATGAATTGAGTTAAGATGATTAAGAAAAACAGAAACACTATTGGTGGGTAAAATTGTAAAAGTGTCATCTACGTACCGTTTATAAAACCTCGGTGTTACAGGTGATGTGCTCAGGGCTCTGGCTTCAAAATCTTCCATGAAGATATCAGCAACAACAGGTGATACTGGAGAGCCCATTGCAACACCATCAACTTGAACGTAGAAGTTGTACAACTTGTTGATGGTGTT